>CM031240.1:99162468-99293913 GCA_018340775.1 Taxus wallichiana var. yunnanensis
TGATAGAAATAGATGTGATTAGATAGATTGAAATGTGGATAGAATAGATGTGATTGGATAGATATAGATTGATAGATGATAGATGGATGTGATTAGATAGATTGAAATGTGGATAGAATAGATGTGATTGGATAGATATAGATTGATAGATGATAGATGGATGTGGTTAGATAGATTGATTTAATTTTGATAGATGATGGGAAGTATCTTGGATGGACATAGCTTTTAAATATTTTGATGGATAGATAGATAGATGCGTTTGATGTATAGATGGATGTAATTTTAATGAGAAATGAATAAAGATAGATGTTTTGATAGATAAGAGGAATGTTGATAGAAGATAGATTTTGATTGAATTAACATGTGAAATGTCAATTCAACAGGATGCAAGACAAAGAAATGGAGAATGCTTATTGTAAGAGCAAAAGATGAAAGCAGAAATAACCGTGACTTAGAAGAGAAGACACTCGGAAAAGAAGGGAAATGATAAGTCGGACTTCCAACCGACCATAGAGAAGATCCAGATAAGAAACCGAAAGACCAAGCATACAAGGCCCTATATAAGATTAAAATAAACCTGACACTAACTAGTCGCAAACCAGATCTAGGATAGAAATGGAAAGAAAAGAAAGTAAGTATCTTGTCGGAACCTACAAGGGACAGAATACATGTCCATGATAGGAAAATAGGATTCTCCATATGATCGACAAAAGGTCCTAAATCTCAGCTTCATGACTTTGACAGATAGGCAAACTGATCAATGCGGGAAGTTTGCTTGATATGGAAAGACTGATCGATGCGGGAAGTCTTTCAGTGATGCTATAAACTGACTGGAAGGCCGATTAATTACAAGAAGCCTTGAATTTTTCTTTGAGAAACAGCCGTCCTTCAAGGGAGCGGTCTGTATTCTGTATTTTAATGATAGCCATCCTTCGAGGGTATGGTCTATATTTTTAGAATTTTTGATTCGCTTGGTAATATATGGATAGCTGTCCTTCGAGGGATCAGTCTATCTTTTTGGATAGCATCTTTTTTTTTTTTTTTTTTTTTTTTTTTTTTGACACTTTTTGGAAGAAGCTGAGTTTAGACCTAGATAGATCAGATGGAGGGGAAGAGAACATAGAAGAACATGCACTCATGACCCGAGTAGATCCGATGAAGATAAGTACTTGGGACAGATGAAGTGGTGATTAAGGTATTCCTACCATGAGGAGGAACATATCCAAAAGAAACGTGCAATGAGTAGAGCCGCGATACTCATATTTAAGGTAGACGAGGCAATAGGCGGAGAACCACACAATTTCAAATCACCACGAAAGTAGATGACTGGTTATTAGGACGGATGGAAGATCTGAGTTGCGACTAGATTTGTATAAGATAGATTTTAACAATAGAAGGGCCGTAAATGCAAGGCATTAAGAGGTTCCGCTTCAGGGATACCATCCATGGAAGATAAACGATAAGCCCCAGACCCATATTTATGAGTGATAATGTAGGGGCCCATCCAGTTGGGAGCAAACTTACCACGTTGACTCCTTTCGAGTGTAGTGACATTTTGATTTTCCTTAAGAACAAGATCACCAATTTTGAAGTCACGGTGTTGCACATGCTTGTTGTAAGCACGCTTGACACGCTCGAGATAGACTTGATGATGCTCAAGAGCGTTGAGACGCCGCTCATCTAATAATTCAAGTTGAGCTAGACGATTTTGACGATAATCCTCATCAGAGACAAATTCTCTGAGAGAAACACGGAGAGATGGGATTTGGACCTCCAAAGGAAGGACGGCCTCAGACCCATAGACGAGAGAGAAGGGAGTAGCACCAGTAGGAGTACGAATGCTAGTCCGATAAGCCCAGAGAGCGAAAGGGATATGTAGATGCCAATCCCTACCAGCTCGACTAGTTACCTTTGCGAGGATATTACGCAAAGTTTTATTGGAAGCTTCGGCCTGACCATTAGCTTGAGGATAGTATGGAGAAGAAAAACTGAGCTTGATTTTGAAAGCATTGCAGAGATTTTGCAAATCGACGTTCTTGAAGGATTTACCATTATCTGTGATGAGCTTGTGTGGAACGCCAAAGCGACAAATGATGTGTTGATAGACAAAATCAACTATGGGTTTAGCCTTTGTTGAAGAAAGAGGGATAGCTTCTACCCACTTAGTAAAGTACTCAGTGGCAGTAATGATAGAATGATGACGCTGTGAAGAACGGGGATTGATGAGACCAATAAGATCAAGGCCCCATTGTGAAAAAGGCCACAAATCCGCCGCAGGTTGCAAAGCCTGACTAGGGACGTGCGTGAGATTGGAATGTTGCTGACACTTGACGCATTTCTTAGTGTATTCACAACAATCTTGATTAAGAGAAGGCCAATAATATCCCAAACGTAAGATGCGCTTAGCCACAGCTAAACCACTAAAATGTCCACCACAGATACCGTCATGGACCTCCTGAATAGCTTTAGATGATTCATGGGTTTTGAGGCATCGAAGCAAAATACCATCAAAGCCGCGTTTGTAAAGAATCCCGCCTAGGATAGAATAGCGATTAGCGCGTTGGACAAAAGACCTTCTACCATTGGAAGTCAGATCTGGAGGAAGCACCGAATGAGATAGATAATCAACTATCTGTTGATACCACTCATCCTGAGTATGGGTTATGACAGCATTGATCGAAGTTAGCTGTTGAAGATAAGATGGTTGATCTAATCGTTGCACAGCCACATAAAGACGCGAGTCTTCAGTAAAAGGCGGGATAAGGGATGCTAATGAGGCCATGGTATCCGCGAATCGATTTGCAGTACGAGGAATGGATTGGATGGTGAACTTATCGAAAGATTGGAGTTGGGCAAGAACAATGTCGCGATATTTTTGAAGGATATCATTCTTGCATTGATAGACACCCGTGACCTGATTAACGATGAGTTCAGAATCACCAAAGATGTCAATATGACGAGCGCCGAGATTAATGGCATTTTGAAGTCCTAAGACAAGAGCTTCGTACTCAGCCATATTATTGGTGCACTCAAAGTTCAATTTGTGTGCGACTGGGATAGGCGTACCCCAAGGAGGAATCATCACGAAACCCGCACCTCCCCCTTGCTGGCATTTGGATCCATCAAAGAAGAGCTTTACTTTAAATGGAGATAGACCAAAATCGATTTGTTGAATAAATTCATCGGGGAATTGAGCAAGGGGGTCTTGAGTGTCCGGAAGAGGAGCACTAGCTAGTTGATCTGCAATAACCTGACCCTTGATAGCCTTTTGCGGGATAAACTCGAGGTCAAATTCTGTCATGAGCATAAGCCAACGAGTGATGCGATCATTGTGATAAGGCTTTGCATGAATTGTCTTGAGGGGATTGACATTTGTGACGATGTAAGTTTTGTGATTAAGAAGATAATGACGAAGCTTAGAAGTTGCAAAGAAGAGAGCGCAACATAGTTTTTCAGCCCCGGAGTAACGTGTCTCATACTCATGGAGGGTGCGACTGATGTAATAGACAGCTTGTTCTTTACCACAAGTGTCCCGATGCGAAATCATGGCTCCCAGAGCATGGTCAGTCACAGAGATATAAAGATAGAAAGGCTCCCCCTCGCGTGGAGGTGTAAGCACGGGCGGAGAAAGAAGATAAGCTTTGAGATCATCAAAGGCCTTTTGGCAATGCTCATCCCATTTGAAATGAACATTCTTACGGAGAAGATGGTGAAAAGGTTGACAACGGTCCGACAATTGGGAGATAAAACGACGCACTGATTGAAGACGTCCTTGGAGACTGCGGAGTTGCTTTAAGTTAGACGGGGGAGGCATCTCAAGGATGGCTTTTATTTTTGCGGGGTCCACTTCAATACCCCTGATGGAAATGATAAACCCTAAAAGTTTACCAGTGAGGACGCCAAACACGCATTTAGATGGATTTAGACGAAGACAAAAGCGGATAAGCCTCTCAAAGAGAGGTGCAAGGATGAAAAGATGCTCCTGACGACGTTTGGATTTGCCGAGGAGATCGTCAACGTAATCCTCTACAGTTTTGTGTAAAAGATCATGGAAGATGTAGGTCATTGCTCGTTGATAAGTTGCTCCGGCGTTCTTAAGACCGAAGGGCATGACACGATAGCAAAAGGTCCCCCAAGGAGTTATGAAGGAAGTCTTATGCTGGTCTTCTGGTGCGATGAGGATTTGATTATATCCAGAGAAACCATCCATAAGAGAAAGCATTTCATGACCCGCAGTTAAATCTACGAGTTGGTCGATATTAGGAAGAGGAAAATCATCCTTTGGACAGGCCAGATTAAGATCCCGGAAGTCGGTACAAATTCGAATCTTCCCAGTAGCCTTAGTTACTGGTACTACATTGGACACCCATTGCGGATAATCGATGGGTTGGATGAAGTTAGCCGAGAGCAAGCGCTGTAATTCTTCTTTAACAAGAAGGGCTACTCTAGGGTGCATTTTACGTAATTTTTGCTTGACTGGTTTGATGTTGGGAAGGGTAACGATATTGTGGACTACAATATCGGGATCGAGTCCTGGCATATCCTCGTATGACCAAGCAAAGGCTTGACGATGTTTGGAAAGAAAAGTAGTAAAGTCCCCTAATTCTTGTGGATCAAGGGATTGGCCGACCTTAATGATGCGAGGGTCTTCAGGAGTCCCTATATTAAGGTCGATAGTGGCCTCGTTGAGAAGGGTAGACGTGTCAGAAGGAATGGTTTTGGGAAGATATGAATCCTCTGCCCCTAGATAGGTGAGGACAGAGTCGTCATCCGCACAGTGGATAGTGTTGATAGTAGGAGAGTCGTCTCCAACTATCTCAGGGAAGATTAATGGTATAGAAGCAGACCGATTGTTAGTCTCATAGACTAAAGGTCCCAAGGAAATGGTATTGATCAAAAAAAAAAGTTAGGTGGGATGGAAATGTCATCGTCCACATCAAGTGATGCTTCGGATTTGGTGGGGGAAGATGGTTCTTCAGTAGGAAGAGGCTCATCAAGAATAGTGACAGTGGCTTTTGAAATGGGTTTAAATCCCAAACCAAACTTTTGGTGTGGCATGAGAGTAGGAATGGATTTGAGGTCATGTATACCTTGTTCATATTTTCCAAGGCCAAAACCTTTCCACGCGCATCGATATAGATAAGTTTTTGCAAACGTGGGATTCTGTAGATAATCAAACCCTGTTAGGTAAGGTTTGGCTCTAGGAGGAGAATCCGGACAATAATGAGGTGTATCAAGACCACCGTAGATGAAATTGGTCTGTTGATTGGGCAAACCAATGGTAACGATGCGACCGAGACCTGATTGATATTCAGGTTGCTTGTCGGGTCTACCATACTCATTAGGTTTGAGATGGGCATCGAAAGAAAAGAGAGGAAGCTCTCCTAGTGAGAAACGCTGCAATGTCTCTTCCAGATTTCGCAAATCTGGTAGTTTGGTTGCAGGTATGGAAGAAGATGAAGCCCCATCTGGAGAAGATGCATTTTCTTTTAAAGGGGCAGACCTTGTGGTCATGTCGCATTGCGCAGAAGGAAAAGGATCTCCTGGATGGGTGTAGATTTTGCCCTCATATTGATATTTTAGGCATCGATGGAGGGTGGATGGGACACAATGCATTGCGCGAACCCAGGAGCGTCCAAGGATCATGTTATAGTGGAATTTTCCTTCGACAATATAGAAGAGTTCATGGAGCAGCTTTTTACCTACTCGGATGGGTAAGACCACAGTTCCTAGAGTGATTGCTAGCTGATCGTTAAATGATCGAAGGGCGAAAGGCGGAGGTGACACCACATTCTTAGGTAACTTAAGTTGTTCGAATGTGTGGGAAGAGATGACGTTGAGAGCAGCTCCACTATCGATCATAACACGTTTTAAGGCAGTGTTATTGACTTGGACTGTGATGAAGAGAGGAGCCTCCAAATCCTCTGAAGAAAGATGAGGAATTTCTGAATCCTCAAAAGAAATGGCGGTCGATGGACCATTCAATCCAACAACCCACTCGAAGGGCTGGGGCTCATCGGAATTTACTGCGATGCGACGCAGATTATCGATTAGAGCCTGGCGATGTTGTGGAGAGGATTGGATGAGGTCAAAAAGAGACATTTTGACCGGAGCTTGGGTGAGTTGCTTCATGACACTCTCCTCAACGGATACGGGAACTTGAGTCCGAGGTGCAGCACGAATGGAGACCTTGGGTCGTGGGGCTGATGAGGAAGGAGACACGCCTTCAGGGGCTGCAGAAATGACAACCCGTGGTCTAGATGTTGGAGATGAAGATGGGTTATGATAATGTTGGGTTCTAGTGGCGATATGGATTGTGTCAATTTGGGAAGGAGGGAGATCAAGTGGAGTGGAACCACTAGAGGTCTGAATGGATGGTTGAGGTTCGGATGAGGCTAGGGTAACAGGAGGTACTTGTTCCTCCTCCAACAAGAGGTCACTTTCTTCCAGAAGGTTCTTGACAACGGCTTGAAGAGCTTTACATCCTTCAGTGTCATGACCTGGAGTACGGTGGTAAGCACAAATCAGATCAGAGTTAAACCAGGTAGGTTTGACTCCTTTGGGGTTATAAGGCTTAATCGGAGGAAGGGTTATGGCTGAAGATTGGATAAGTTGATGAAGGATTTCGGTGTAGAATCCGGTAGACGAAGATGAGGATAGAGATAATGGAGATGGTTCTTTTACCTTAACCGACTGCCGGGGTAAAAGAACTTGCATGTTAGGTTTAACAGTTTTATTAGGGATCCTCTTATTTGTTTGGACATTCGGAGGAGCAGTCTTGGGTGCTTGGGATGGGAGTAAATGAGACATGATTGTCTTTGGTGGAGGAGGAGTCCCTAAGATGGATTTTGAGGAGGATGGAGATGCGATAATTTTTGCGGTTTTTGGAGACAAAGGGGGTTGCTTAGTCGGATTTACGGATGATTTAGATAATGTCGGTTTGGAAGAGGAAGAAGCTCCCAAAATAGGTGAATTTGGAGGAAGATAGGGTGTCTTGATTTTTGGTAACAAAGATGAGGATTTTGATAGAAGAAGTGGCATCTTTTTGGTAGGTAAGTCTACTTTTAGGGATGTTGATGAAGAAGAAGATGATGACTTTGATAGGTGTGTAGAAGAAGATGCCTTCTCAGCGGGCAAATCTAATCGTTTATGAGGCGTGGAGAGAGATTTTTGTGGAAGAACACCGAGAGTTTTGATGGTCCGAAATATGGGCTTCCCCTTTTCAGGGATGGTGACAACTTCAACGTCATAAGGTGATTGTAACCTTTTTGGAGGAAGCAAATGGGGAGATATTGATGGTATAATGTTAGATTTTGGTTGTCGCGGTTTAGGTTGAGGAATCGAGTGTGCAGGTGTTGGTGTTACTTCTTTTGATTTTTCCTGAATAGGTGAAGTAGTATTAGTGATGGAAGAAGTAAGTGATGAAGAAGTTCCTTGCGAAGGGACCACTTTTGGTGTAGTGATCATGGGTGGAACTACTATAGGAAAAGAGATAGGAAGAGTCAAAGTTGAGGACACTTCCGCCGAAGTCGGCACGATTATAGGGATGTTTATCAAGGGCATAGTTGTAGCCGGAATGGGAGCAACAGAAGTAGATGTGTCTGAAGTGGAAACTCGAAGGGATGTAATTGCCTCGAGCATTGAAAGGATGTCTGATGATGAGACAGATGAGGAAGACACTGTCTCGGGTATGGATGGGAGATCGGACAAAGGAGCGGAGAGAGATGACTCCGTGTTTAGCAATGTAGGAATATCCAAAGATGGGTTATCTGAGGATGGAGGAATTCCAGTGATTGGTGAAGTGGAAGAGGGTTCTGATTCGATTGCTGCGTTTGTAGATGATGTGGTTTCAGAAGCGGATTCTTCAGTAGAAATGAAGTTGATAGTGTGGGTGTTTGGTTTTTGAGATTCTGAAGAATTATGATTTGGGGCATGATTGGGGAAGGGTTGTTTGAAAATGTCCAGCGCTTGATTTGGGGGAGCATTTGGGTTATCCAGAATAAGCTCGCCTTTATCAATGAATTTTTGGACAAGATTTTTGAAAGTCTGACATCGTTCGATGTCATGACCCTTGGTTCTATGATAGTGGCAAAAATCGTTTTCTCTGTACCACAAAGGACGTTCTCGACTTTCATCAATATCTCTAATGGGTGGAAGTTCGATCATGCGAACTTCCAACATTTTTCCTAAGATGGAGGCATATGATTCCCCCAATGGAGCGAAGGATCGAGATGATGAAGCCCCTTTTCGAGCAGATGAAGGGTCTCTTCGTGGTGGTTGATTAGGAGTACTATCGGTTCTCGATGTTTTTAATACGATAGCATTGGTGGACCCTTGATTCTTATCTTTAGGAGGAAAAGAATTTGGTTTGGTGAACCGAGAGAAATCGGGTTTAGATTTGGAGCGAAGTTTTAGTTTTCCTTGTTCAATGGCACGAGATTCGAGTTTGCGTGCCATTGTGAAGGCTTCTTCGAAGGTGTGGAAAGTTTGGATTCTTAACGTGGAAGAAATGTGACTAGCGCAAGATCGGGTGAACAGCTCGATCTGTTGTGATTGAGGAAGAGAGAAGGACAATTGGTTGATTATCCCTCTCCAACGAGCGACAAAGTCTGCAATAGACTCATCGTCAAATTGGCGAATGTTGTAAAGATCTGTGATTGAGATCTTATGGGCAATATTTATTGAGAAGTTCTCAACAAACATTTGGGCCAATTGAGAGAAAGAAAATAATGAATGTTGAGGAATATTATTGTACCAGTCCAAAGCGGGACCCGCTAGAGACATAGGAAAGGTACGGAGCATGAGCTCCTGATCTTGGACAATGAGGTAGCAAGCATGTTTGAATGCTCGCAGATGTTGTTGGGGGTCTTCCCGACTATGAAATTTTGAGAATTTGGGAAGTTCCCATTGGGGAGGATAAGGCTTAAAAGCCACCGAAGGATGAATGGGTTCATTGCATACTTCTTCAAAGGAGTATGAAGGGCGGGCTCCTTTTGTGGAGGCTTCCAAGTCTGCAATTTTCTTGAAGAGAAATTGAACCACATCCGATTGGGGAGGAGGTACATTGGTTTGTCCTATATGAGAAGCAAGTAGTGGGTGTTGTTGAGGTGTCGATGGGGGATTCATCTGTTGTTGGATAGGATGATAAGAGGAATAACCAGGTGTTCTGGGTGACACCGGGTGGGGTATTTGCTGTGAGGCAGCTTGCGTATAGGCAGGCTGCGAGATAATAAGTGGTTGAGCAAATAAAGGTTGGGTGACGGATGGAGCCTGTGATTGGTGGACTCCTATGTTGGTTGATTGGATCGGGATAGATTGAGGAATATGAGTGTTGGTTGGATTGGTCATGTTGGGGAACAAGACCTGAAAGGGGCCTTCTATTGCTGAATTAGGTATCAAGGGTGCCGATACTAGAGGATGGGCGAATGTCACAGTAGCTGGAATATTGGAAGAAAGACCCCCTAGAGGACGAGAAGTAGGAGCCAACTGCCTATTCGGAGGGGGTTGGCTCATGAAGAGGTATTGACCTTGAGAAACGATAGAGGGCATAGACGAATTGACGGCAATGTGCGGATGTGCAGACGAATTTACTATAGCAAGGGCAGAAGACCTCTCAGAAATGGGTTGTGGAATAGTCGAGGTAGCTGCAGTGTTAGGGATAGGTAAGACTAATTGAGAATTAGTCGACATGGTAGGTGGAAGAGAAAAGGGAGGCATAGGGGCCTCACCCTTCTCCGTGGCTCGAGGCAAGAGAGATGGTGCAAACTGCTCTAAAGAGGCCTGGGATGATCCGCGAGGATAATTGTACACTTGTCGGATTGGTGGGTCTTGGTCAGATATTTGGATCGACTTGTGTACTAGATAGTCCATGAGGGCTACCGGATTGCGATCAAGGAGAGCCTGAAATTCAGGATCCCCGCGAGGAATAGACTCTGAGTCAGAAGATATTTCTGATGGGCTAGGAGAAGCCGGACGTGATGGGATTGTTTTGGCTTGATGGAAAGGATTATACGACCATGAGGGGGAACCCACTAACAGTGGTCCCGAGGAAGATTGGAGGGGTGCCGAAACATCCACGCTGGTGGTGATTTCGGAGGAAGAAGGAACCTGTTGGGCCATTTTCCTAGATTGTGAACGGGTGATAGCCGTCATAAACAAGCAAGAAAGAAGATTGTCTTAACTAATGCACAAATAGTTCAAGCAGCGCAAGTGATTATCTCCTTTAAATTTTGATGCTTTTAAGAAATGAAAATGTTAGGGAAGGCTTTTTAGAACAGGAACTACTCAGATAGCCAAACTAGGGATGGTTTGGGTAATGTTTGGTGAGGAGTCCCGAAGGCACTTCAGTAAAAGACCGGTACGTGGCTTGATATAGGGGCCTACCCCCGCACTTCACACACCGCTGCGATAAGGGAGTCGGGTGCTTTGCCAATATATACCAAAATCTTTCGTGAATTTATAGCGCGGCCCGAGTACCGCGTAGGCTCTTCCTCTTGGATATCACTTCCAAGTAGGCGAGGCCAGGGAAGGAGTTTTGTTTAGATGCTTTATACCTAGTGATTTTGGCTTTGTGTGCAAGGGTGAAAAATAAAAATCAAATAGTGTCACTACCGATTTTGATCAATTTTCCAACCTAATTAACACTAGATGACAAAGCATGCAGCAATGAAAAAGAAAGGGTTCTTTTTAAGCACTTAAAACGAAATGTTTGATTTCGATGAAGACAATTCAAACAAGTTCTTTCCCAAATGCGATTAGGTTCTTTTTAAGCACCAAAAACTGAAGTGTTTGGATGTGATAAACAACCAACAAAGAAAACCTAAAAAGGAGAAAACACCGAAAAAGAGGAATACCTGTAGTTTTAGCTCTCCAAGGTGTGTGGACTTCAAAAAGCGCGTTGTTGAGCTCTTCCCCTCGAACAATCCCACGAACAAGCAAAGTGCTCCGCAAGAAAGGATCAAGCAAACAACAAACAAGATCCGGAAAGATACATCCAGATAATGGCGAAACGAAAAATTTCTATTTTAAGAAAATAGAAAAATTTCAAGATAATGACTTCGCCTAAAAGCAAGATTGAAATGATGAACAGAAATGTTCAAATAGGACTGATAGAAATCAGTGAAGAAAAGGAACAAAGTTCAAAACTAGAAAAGAGATGAACTTACCATAAGGGACTTTGGTTCGGTCCCACCGGGCGTGCCAGAATGTAGATCAAGAATTTCGTGCTTGTTACCTGTCCAAGTTAATGCACCAAACTAAACACAAAAACCCTGAAAAACCTCAATGAAATAGATACCTGATGAAGATGTAGACGGATGAGGAAGTCGATGTAGATAAGACGGGCGCACACGAGCAATTCGCACAATAGATCCGAGTAACCTGCAAAACACCGGTGCTTGACAGAAAAAGATGGCGTTAGAAGATATATGGGTGGACTGCCCGAGAAGCGGGTCCGAGAAGCGATAAGCTTCCTTGGCGGATGTCAGTCCACGTTTTCAATAAAGAAAAGCAGCATACATGATAAAAGATGTAAATAAAGACTAGATTCTCTGATTGCAGTAATAAAACAGAACCTGAACAGCAGACAGGAAGTACAGAAAACAAGGAACTGAGAAATAATGCTAAATTTGTGTTACCTGTGATCTTTTACCTGTCTGCAGGGAAATCGGCGTCGACTGTGTAGAATCGGCGGCGACTGATTTGATCGGCGGATCAGGACCTGATCGGGCGGCGCATGATCGGGATCGGCGTCGCCTGATCGATAAGATCGAGTGTCAATCGAAGGCGATCGACCAATCAGGGACTGTGCGATGAGATTCGGGGAGCGGAAGGTGAATGTTGTCTGTAGGATGTGCCGAAGATGGAGAGACGCTGGAACAGAGTCACCAGATGATAGATAATGGTGTATGGTGTTGATATGATACTGCAGGCGAAAGTAAGCGGTGCTCCTCTCAGGGATTGATTAGGACAGGATCTGCCCTAACTGAGACAATTGATGCTAAGAAGATCTCTCTTTCTCACTCTCTGTTCGTGCGTAAGTGCTTCCTTTCACTCGTTCGTCTCTTTTTCGGTCTCTTCGCTCTTTTTCGGTCGATTTTTCCGCCCTTAGAACTGAGTTCTGGACTTGCTTTTATAATCGGCGCCGCTCCTAGAAAATCGGCGCCGACCATATGGGTCGGCGCCGATCGCGGAGAAGACTCCCGAGATGGCTAAAAATGATCGATTCGAGAAAAATAAGACTCATCCCGACTACGGGAAAATATCCCGCTTAGGGAAGATTAAAAATAGATGTGATACATGGGTAGAATAAATTTGGGGTGGATAAGTGATTAAGATGCATGGGAAGAAGCGTAATTAAATATTTAATACTTAATTACTCATGGGTAAGATGTGATGGGATGAATTAAATTTAGAGATAGGTGATTAAATCACAGATTGGATAATATCCCAAGGGGATAGTTGGTGACGCAAACGTGCCCCAGGTTACCTAAGCACGTAAATGGGTAAGAGGGACACTAAATTGAGTAACCAATTTTAGGTGTCTACAAAGCCCACAATAATTTCTCTCATTCCTATCATCAATTATTAAAGTTATCTTTCTTTTCCCACTACTCGGGATCAAGAAGGTCACATAGTCACTCATAAGAAACACAAATGACTTCTTCATCAAGCTCGGGTTACACACCCAAAGTGAACTCCAAACTTCCCAACAATTACAACAATCTCAAAGTTGTAAATCAAACGTGATTCGGGAGTAGTGAACACCAATGTAACCATTAAGTATGACACAAAGTGCAAAAAATTATGGACAGGGAACTCAAGCTCCCACATACGAAATCCATGTTTCAAGATCAATCGCAGTCATTTGTTGAGTACGACCACACCACGATCATCGAGATCGAAGATAATATGACTCGATAATAAAACATATTTGATCTCCTAATCAAGGAATTCAAAAACATCATTGTGGGATCCTATCACACGGAGTGAATTTGATTGGTTCCAAAAAATATCAAAAACCTAAAAATAAAAAACAATTCAAAAATACAAATACATGAGAAAACGTAAAATAAATCAAAGCGTACAAAGATCAAAAATTGTAATCGGTATTACGTACACATGTATGTTCTTTATTCCCTTGCATTGCATTCCTCTAAAATTCATCCACCATTTTCATCCCTTTGATGATGTTTTGGTTAGCTCATTCGAGACACATTTTGTAACATTTATCTCTATGGTATCTGTTAGACCACGGTATTTTATCACCTTGGTAAATTAAAGAATGACTAACCTCATAGAGATTTTATCACTATAAACACCTAATAAACTTTTTGTAAATAAATTTTGGACATATTTGTTGACACTAGCTAATGTCGTCATTGCAATCATTTCCACTTCCTTCCATCAAGCCATATGTGGTTCTTAACCCCTTGTCAAAAACAATCTAGAGAGCTGAAATAAGTTTTCAGAAAGTAAAAGAATAAATGAAAAAATCAAATCAAACAAGAAAATATACAAGAAAAATAAAATTGATATATAACTCTCTCTTGGGGTATTTCTAGTAATATTTAAAGGGGATATGGATGCATGGCTGGAAATAAAGTAATGTTGGGATTAGAATCAAATACATCTCCATCGGGGCTATGGACGTCTTCTTTGGCAACGAGCAATGTATGACTAACCTTCCACTTTCCATTCACAAATCAACCGTTGAAATCAATCATTCCTACACATTGGCTAGGGTGTATTCACTTGTTGTCTGTCAAGTCTTCCCTCCAAGAGGTAATTAATTTCCACGTGCACACACCTTTGGATCTCTATGAGAGAATAGTATTAATATGTTACCAAGTGTGTTATTTCAGATCTTGTTCGAGACCCTTTCCTTATTCCTTATCTCATCTCATGATTTTTGCCTTTGGATAATCATTTTTTTCGTTTCGAGGATTCTAAGCTACATTCATAACATTCGTTGTTCCTTTACTTTGTTCGAGAACATCCATGTGTATAGGATTTCCTTTTGCCACGTTTATGGACACATTTTTCCCCTTTCAAAAAAATAATCTTCCACTTCTATCTAACATACATCTTCTTGACCTTCTTATACTCAGAGCATCCTTGCTCCTTCCTAGCATGCCATTGTTTTGCGTTCATTATCATGGTTGAACCTATCCATATTGGCTTTTATCTAGGCTCTGCGCGTGAATAATTTTCCTTTGAATACTCCCACCTAACGTTGTGGAATTTTCACATCTTCACTTTCTTGTGCATGCGCGTGACATTCTGCTCTTGTACATCCCATCGATCACTAGAGGCATCCACACTTCTTTTTCTTCCTATACATAGCTTCAGAAAACTTTCAAAATCATCAAAACATTTAAATATGTTTCAGAAAACTTCTAAAAATAAAAAATCATCCTATAAAACATCATTTTATGGTTCTTGTTTGTTCCTTTCATAAATGGCTCATAGATCATTTTGATCTACCCTCATTAACAAATCTATTTTGCATGTCAAATACATACTACGAGGCACAATGAGTCACTGATCTTGTTTCCTATCACACAAAGCATATCATAGGACCCAAGTGTCCTTCATTATTCCCCTCGCATGTATCCTTGCTTGGGGCACCATCATTAATCCTTGTCGTTAAGTGGAATAAGTTGGAATTAAATCTTGATAAAAAAATATCACATTATGTTTCTCTGTTAGTTTATCTTGTTTACTTTCTCGTATTACATTGTATTATGTATGTTTCATGGATTTAGGTATCTTTTTACTTCCTTGTATTACATTGCATTATGTATGTTGTCTAGATTTTTTTAGCAATGGATATTTGTTCATATATGGCTTTTCATGTCATACTACACTTTTGATCATTCTTTTAAATAAGGACCGATGATGAAAATCACTAGCAATATGATGAAAAATAAAGTTGTTTAAAGGGCACTTTGGATGGATGTTAGCTCCTCATACTCCTTTTCTTCTATATTCCCTTTCTTTTCCTCTTCACACTATTATTTATTTTGTTCTCTTCTGTTATCTTTTTGGTCATCGATCTAGTTCTTTCATCACCCCATCGACAATCAAGGGGTCATCCTTCCTTTTATCATTTTTCTTCTATCCTTTCAAAATTTTCTCATTTTTATTCTTGTCTACTTTCTTTGAAGTGACGTTACTTACATCACCCCAAAGAGGGGCAAATGTAGACACCTAAAATATGCTTACACCTAGCGTTTCATCCAATTCAATCAATTAATGACACTTTGTTAATCAACCCTTCTCCGCTCCATTCTCGGATGCCCATTAATGACACTCTTTTGGTTGCATTCCTCCTATAATCAACTTATTGGGCTAATATCTCTCTTATTAACTAAACATTCCTCTTTTTGGCCATTTAGAACATCCCCAGTTCTCTCGAACCACTTCTACAAGCTTCTTAGGCTATATGTTAGTCACAAATGATTAACGAGACCCCTCCCAACTTTCAATGTGTCTCTAATCACTTGCTAATCAAGTTTAACTAGCCTAAACCAAGCTTGACTAAGCCTAAAGCATGTTTATCCTAATCTATTATAAAGGTGCTTTTTGGAATTTTTCCCACGCGCCTTAGAATTCTAAATCTTCCCAAACAATAAAATACAAATAGAAGGCTAAGCCTTCCCATTCAACCTTACACCTTCACACTTACGATATCTTATAAACGGTAAGAACACCTAGCTTTGGGATTCCATTTGTGATAGCTTTAAGCTATAGAACATTTGGATCTTGGCCATACTCCATTGTTAAGAGCTCCTCCATCTTGCATCCATCCACTCCAAATCTAGTTAGTAAGGGAAGATCCAAGCTTGGCCTTGTAGCCAACTTGAAGAGATCTCTTCACTATTTTTGGGAGCAAACAACACACAATTTGATTGCTTAGAATCTAACTAGGTTCAATTTCATTAAGCTTTCTAAAGAGTAGAATAAACTTAGCATGTTGTTTGTTTAATTCATAATGCATGCTTTTGAAGTTAATTTGTTTATCTCTTATCATGATGATTATTGAGTAATTTGGTGCAAACTTTAGGCTACTAGGTGTTAGTCTAGTTTACATAGTTTCCCAAGTTTTTCTTTAATATAGGTGGTGCATGTATGGAGCCTTTAGAATTTTCAAATTCATGTTGTTTCGAGGATGGGACCCGGGTTGTCATTGGAGTGATGAATGTTAAAATGGAGAATGCTCTGCGGGGGTTAAATTTGATAACTACCTATGCCCTGCAAATGCTTTTTTTCGTGATGGTAATTTTCCAATACTGCCCTTCAAAAATTCAAAAATAGGTTATTTATACTATACTAATAAAATATACAAAAGATTATTTTATATTTATTTAACTATATTTATTATATATTAATATAACTTACATATACATATATATTAAAAATGATGGTCGAATTTTAAATATGCAAGTCGCATGTGACGATTATTTAAGAAATATGCAAGTATTTTACGGCTTAAATCACAAAAAAGTCTAAACAATCTGTCAAATTTAACCTTGAGCTCGGTTGATCGTCGACCTCGGGGTGCGCAGGCGAGATCACGGGGTGGAGGGTTGTTAGACCAGTGGTCATGTACTAAAAGGAGCCCGAGTAATGTGCAATCGGTCCCACGGGCCTTTGGGAGCGGATCTTTGATTTGCTACATCAAACATTTTTTATGTCATTTTTTTGTTTGGTCGACTAAGTTTTTATGGCTCTTTCTTCTCGATTTGGTCTTGATTCTCTTTTCATTTTTCTTTTCTGCTTTGTTGGTAGGCGTCTTCTTTTCTCTTTGTTAGTTTCTCTCCTCCTTGTGTACTATTGGATTTTTCAATCCCCGAAATCGAATAGTTATCTAGTCTAAAAAAATCACTCCATAAAAAAATAAATTTCAAATTTAATAATAAAATGTTTTTAGCCCTTTAAAATAAAATCAAAATACTAATAATTTAAAAGAAAACTTACTTTAAATCGTACTTTTACTCTATATATATATAATGTAGCTTTATTTAAAAGAGTTTTCTGGAATCACGATAATATTTGCAGGAGCGAATTTAGACGGTCCCGAGACCTAATTTGAGGAGATGAAAGGAAAGATAGAAATCCAAGAAAGAGAGAACGCTTAGTAATGAATAATAAATTTAGAATTGAATTAAGAGAAGTCAATAAGAGAGATTGTGGAGATTAGTCCAGGCGGCAAGCAAAAGAGTGGTCACCGATGTGCCGACGCCCATGCATAAGAAACACAAAGCAGCCAAAGCAAGGCTGGGCCTGGTGCTCATCAAACATGCGTGCAAAGTTCCAGTTAGTCGACAAACATTCCAATAATAATCTGAACGAATGTTAATCTCCCATTCCATCCATTCCTGAGGAGGGTATAACAGCTCTCTTGTAACTGGAGGTCGTACATCCGTTTTCTCAGAAGAGCCATATTTGCGTCTACAATGCTCGGCCCTTCCTCACACTCATAGTCTCCGTACCTTGCTTTTATACGGCTCACATATTTTTCTTCTGCCTCGCCATCCTTCTCTTCTGCATGAGACCACCATTCCAAGTGGGCTTCGCTGAAAATGCAGCTCTCATAACATTCATAATTACCAATATATGTCTTGATCTGCAAAACAACTAGTTGACTCAATAAGCGATCAGCATAAGAGTATTTAAAGGGCTGATGCCCGTCGACCATGGATATACATAGAAATTTTTATAATACTAAATGGCCGACCGTTGTCCTCTCTTCTCTTTTAACGCGGCGTCTCCTTAAAATATTTCTCGAAATGTCCACAGCTTTTCCGCGTCGCTTCCCTATTAAATCCTTTCATCATCTTCTCGGCTGCTTCTTTTTCTCCTTTTATGCCTTACAAAATCAAATTATCTTCATCATTCCAGCTTTCGTTAAATTTTATATAGTCGATTTCCGAGACTAAAACAAACCAACAAAGGCAAACAAACAAGTCCATATTCTAATTAAAGGTTACATGTATGACCACCGGTATTATATGGGCAACATCTTTTAATGCTCTTTTGTGTTTGTCTCTAGAATTGATTTATGGACCCCTTAACTTAGGGTGCACTACTACTAGTCCCTCTCCCTATATATCATACACATTTCCCTATTGCAATTGTAATTTAAAGTACACTAACATGTTATGACAACACTAAATTCGGAACATGATTTAACTAGAATTACGTCTTTTGTACCATTCATGTTATAAACCTATACAACACACACATAGAGACATATGTATACACACATATACATATATATGCGCACACACGTGCGCGCAGCGCGTGCGTGTGTGTGTGTGTGTTCAAGTCACGCCCTTGCTTACAATTAATACATGGAGTTATTTCCAAAAGTTGTTGATGCCATTTTGAAAACACCCACTTACGCTTATATTCATCCCGACCTCAATTTTCATTAAGATGCAAAAGGCAAACCTAATTATTGTTGTATTTGAATACCACACTCCTTTCCATGTATAGATTAGATGCTTTAAGAACATAGTTCATGTATTACATTGGACATGTTTACATCACATTGCTTATTATGTTCATTTCATATTTGGAACATAAACTTCACTTTGTGTAATTTAACTATTTGGGTTGTACGGTGTAGATACGAAACTCGGGTAAACATTATGATAAATGCATAACGATGCTTGTCCGGCCTCTGATCAAAACAAACCTACACTAAATGAAAAGTGATAGCACATATACGCCGATCGAAAAGATAGCCTCAACGCTTCCCATCGTAGTAGGGAATAATACCTTAGTTTTCCCTCCACGAGAAACTAGCCACCGATCAAACAATATTTTCCCTATTGATTTCAATAACATTCAAAAAATCTTTCACAAGCGGCTAGATTCCTTATTTTGTAACCACGCTTATTTGTTCTATAATCAATCATACCAAGGGATATAAAATCAAACCACAACTATAGGCCCTATGTGTTGTAGGTGTGCCCATGAGAATAAGGGCCACCACTTCTCTTCATGGAACAACATGGATCACGGACCCCAACCTAAAGAACTAGCCATTTTAACACGAGGTTGAGGAAATTATTATTGCAAGAGTTGACCGCTTCTACATGTCATCCATGCTTATGGGGTAAAAGTTGGGTTGGAGACTTATAAAAGAACACAAGCCTTGGAAAGAGTTGATTAAAATCAAATACCTTTCCAACCAAAGCAAGAATTCCTTTATTTCTGATCAGTCTCTTCCGAATGGTTCTATTTTCTGGAACAATCTTCTCCACGTCAGACATATTCTCTCTCAGGGATGTAGCTGGAAGCTTGGGGATGGTCAAGACATTAATTTTTAGACTGATAAATGGTCGGATATTAACTGGTTTTCCTCTTATGGTCACATTAAAGACAACTTAATTAGAAATTATGGGCACAAAGTACAGGGATATATTGAGGTGGATGAAAACAAAAGGAAATGGAAACAGTTAAAAGTAGATGAGGATAATGTGCAGCCTGATGTTTCTTCTATGCAGATTCATCTCTCCCTCATTCATATCAGTCCTCAAAATCATAAGGATGAGCTCATTTGGAAAGATTCTTTTGATGGAGAGTACTCGGTTAAATCGGGTTACAATTCTTTCTTTGCCTCTATTGAAAGTGATACTGAGTGGCATAAGTTGTGGATGCCAGAGCTAACCCCTAGAGTGAACTTTTTCTGGTGGCTCATCATTAAAGGCAAGATCCTAACTAATGACAATCTCATTAGGAAAGGGTTCATCATGCCGAATAGATGTTGCATGTGTCAGGAAGAAGTGAAGACATCAAACATTTATTTCTTCATTGTAAGTACACTTCCAAAATTTGGCATCTTATTTTTGCAAAATTTAATCAGGATTGGATCTTTCCCCTTACTTGTCTTCAGGCCTGGGAACAATGGAACTCTCCTTACAAACATTGTGTGGTGAGGAGATTATGGCAACTAGTTTTACCTCACACCATGTGGCGAGTTTGGAAAGCTCGTAATGATGTCATTTTCAGGAATACCAGAAAGTTATGTAACAAAGTTGAGAGACGAAACAAAAGGAGAAAGAATAGAGATTGTATATCTCATATTATTCTATTTAACATAAAGCTCACGTATAGTATTTATAGGAAAGAAATTGTACTGGACTCCCCTAAATGAATGGAGAGGTTACACAACAGAAGGAGAGAATAATGGAATACTAGAAGGAGCGAGATAAAGAGATAGGATAGACACCTAAGAAATATCAGTTATCCAACGTATGCTAACATTCCCCCCCTTATTACATTATTCTTGCAAATGTGACCTCTGAAAGATTCAAATTTCACTTTTCCAAGGGATTTAGTGAGAATGTCAGCAACTTGTGCTTCAGTAGGACAATACTGGAGCTGAATTTGATGGTTCAAGACGTGCTCTCGAATGAAATGGCAGTCAATTTCAATATGCTTTGTTCGTTCATGAAAGAATGGATTTTGCACGAGCTTCAACACACTCTGATTGTCGCAATAGAGAATAGGTGACTGTTTTTCAGAATTCCCAGGTCATCCATAATGCGACGTATCCATATCACTTTACACATAACTCCTCGTGTGGCGCGATATTCTGCCTCTGTGGATGAGATAGAAACAACATTCTGCTTCTTGCTTATCCACGAGATAGGTCCAAATCCGAGATGAAATATGTATCCTGTAGTTGACTTCCTATCATCAACAGATCCAGCGTGGTCCGAGTTGACATATCCCTGTAAGAAGAATTGATCATTCTTTTTATATTCCAGACCATAATTAGTTGTTCCTCGGACATATCTCAAAACATGCTTTGCTGCATTCCAGTGACATTTCTTTGGCTCCTGCATGAACCTAGAAAGATAGCTGACAGCATAGCAGAGATCTGGTCTAGTGTATGTCAAATAGATGATCCCTCCAACATATTACCCTGTAGAAAGTAGCATCTACTTGAGGTGAGTCCTCGAATCTTGAAATTTGAAAGCCTTTTTCCATGGGAGTGGATATAGGTTTTCATTAGACATTCTATACTTTTCCAAGAGTGTCTTGGCGTACTTTGTTTGGGAGACAAAGATGTGATGCTCCTTTTGCCATATTTCCAAGCCAAGATAGTAATGTAGTAGCCCTAAATTTGTCATGTCGAAGGTTCTTTTGAGATCATTCTTTACAATATCAACCTGATCTTCTGAACTACTAGTGATCACAAGATCATCTACATATACAACAAGAATGACAATTTCTTTGCCTACCTTATTTATATACAAATTTGAATATGAGGGGCTATGAGTGAACCCATGCTGCAAAAGGTGATCATTGATCTTGATATACCATGCCCTAGGAGCTTGTTTCAGTCCGTAAAGAGATTTGATGAGACGACATACCTTTTTAGGCTGATTTTCATCAACAAATCCTTCAGGTTGGGTCATGTATACTTCTTCTTTCAGATCACCATTTAGGAAAGCACTCTTGACATCCATCTATTGAAGTCTCCATCCTTTTTGTGCTGCAAGTGCACAAACTACTCTGATGGTCTTCATCTTCGCAGTGGGTGCAAAGGTTTCTTCATAGTCGATGCCTTCTTTCTGAGCATATCCTTTGGCTACAAGTCGTGCTTTATGTTTGTCGATGGATCCATCTGCCTTATATTTTGTCTTGAAAACCCATTTGCAGCCTATGGGTTTCTTTCCTATAGGCAGATTGACAAGTTCCCATGTCTGATTTTTCATGAGTGAGTCATATTCTATATCCATAGCTTCCTTCCACTGAGTTTGACTGAGTGCTTCACGAACATTATCTGGCTCGGAGCTATTCATCAATGAACTCATGAGTGTAAAGTTTACCTCATTTCTTGTTTGACTCGGATGATGTATCTAGGAGTTGTTGCAAATTTGAGTCCTTGATAGTGCTTTGTACCCACTTCGGACGAGAACTTGAGCGCTTTTGAGAAGAACGTGTCGTTCGCTGGTGAGGATTGATGTGGAGTCACATTCTCCAGTTCTCCAAGGTCAACAAATAGTTCTCCTGGCAGCATTTCTTTTCTCTGAGTAGTCTCCTTCAGCTCATCATCTGATTCAGAGACTAATCGGTGAGATGTGTTTGGAAGTGGATCTTCTGTTGATACTATTGAGTCAAAGGATGACTCGTCACAAACCACATCCCGACTCTCGTATATTTTCTTTGTCTCAGGATCCATGAGACGATACGCCTTCGAGGTAGTACTGTAGCCAAGAAGGATACACGGGAGTGTTTTTGGCTCTACCTTCTTTCTCTTCTGAGCTGGGACATGCATGTATGTTGTGCAACCAAATACTCGCAAATGAGAAATTGATGGTTTTTTACCACTCCATACCTCTTTCTAGCGTCTTGTTCAGTAGAATATTTTTGGTGCCCTGTTGAGAAGATATACAGCCATTTGTACTGCTTCATCCCAATAGCGTTCTCCTAGCTTTGCAGTTGATAGCATGCAGCGAGCCATCTCCATCACTGTGTGATTGTGATGCTCAACAATGCCATTTTGTTGGGGCATGTAGGGAGCAGTCAGGTGCTGCTTAATGCCGTGATGGTTTAGGAAGGCCAAGAACTTCTTTGATGTGAATTCCCCCTTGATCTGAGCGGAGTAGAAGAAGTGGTTGTCCAGACTCTTTGACAACACGATGATAGAAGTTCTGAAAGTGTTGAAGAGCCTCACTTTTCTGCTTTAGGAAATATACCCACATCTTGCGAGAGTGGTCATCCATGAACAACTGGAAGTATTTGTATCCTGAAAACGAAGCAGGCAATGGGCCATTCAGATTGGTATGAACTACCTCCAGACACTTCTTGGCATGGAAGGTGCTCACTTGAAATGGATCTCTGTGTTGTTTTCCTACAAGACAGCCAGGGCAAATAGGAAAGGAACTGGACAATTTGGGTAGTCCACGGACCATTGCTTTTGAACTCATCTAGTGCAATGAACTGACCGACAAGTGTCCATATCTAAAATGCCATAAGGTAGTTGATTCTATTGTTGAAGTAGATAAAGCTACTGCAGAAGATGAAACAATATCTAAAGCAAATAACTTATCTTTTACAAAAGCTTTAGCAAGAACCATACCTTGTTGGGAGATTAAGCATGATTTAATGCCATTTTGAACAAGAAATTCAACCTTAAGGTGATGATTCAAGAGCTGAGTAACTGACAAAAGGTTGCTAGTCAAGCCAGGAACATATAGTACCTTTGTAAGTGTACATTTTCGTGGCCCCAGAGGAATGGTCACATTCCCTATTCCTTCTGCAATGTACTCTTTGTCATCCGCTATCCGAACTCGATCTCCGGTTGGCTCTTTGTGTAGTGAATCAAATAGCTTCTTGTCACCTGACATATGCTTTCTTGCACCAGAGTCTATCAACCAGACTTTCTTTGTGGGCTGAGAAGTTTGAGAGACGAGTACAAGATTCTTACTACAATGGGCTCCTTCTGATGTCTCCTCATCAGAGTCATCATCTTCTTGTTGGGCTACAAGATGTCCTTTTTGCTTTCTCCAATGGGACGTCGTTTGGAATTTTGAAAATCTTCACGCCCGAATGTGCTTGTATGGCTTGAAGGCCCTTGTTTCAAGCTGTTGTGCCAGCAGTGATCAGTGTCGTGAGTATTGGTTCTGCAAATGTGACACCATCTCTTTGAATTTTGATCTTTCTGTTTGGGTTGCGCTGGATTTGGCTTCTCTGGGGGACCTTTCCGATTCTTCTGCCCAATTAGGCTTTGAGAACAAGGATTTGTCCTAAGACTCCTCATGTGATGAAGTGATGGCCTCTTCCTGCTGCAACAAATTCACAAGCTCTTCAAATGTCACTGTTTTTTTAGACACATTCAGTGTTGTAACAAACACTCGAAATTGAGAAGGGAGTGCTCTCAAGGTGATTAGGACAAGAAGTTTATCATCCACCGTTTCACCGAGCGCTAATAACTCCGATCTCATCTCAGCCACATGACACAAGAATTCCTCCACTTTCTCGTCAGACCCCATAGAGAGGGTGTGCAGCTTCGACTGAAGATGAAGAATCTTTGTCTGATTTTTGGCTTCATAAATGGTTACCAACTTGTCCCAGGCCTCTTTGGGTTTCTCCGCATTCGAACATGTGGTTGCACATCATCACTGATACTGAGCATTATCAGCATCAAGGCTTTAGCACTAGCCATGTCATATTTTATTAGTTCATCGGGGGCTATGGGAGCAGGCACAGACCCTGTGACAATTCCCCATAATCCTTCAAACTGAAGGATTGTCTTCATTTTTGTCTTCCAGGCCGCAAAATTAGGCCCTTTGAGCAACTGAGCGTCAGACAGAAGTAACTTCGGAGTAGACATTGTAATAAAAAAATTATTTATTTGAAAAGTTATTACAATTTGGACTCACTGTCAAGAATTACTGGCTCGTAGATGCTCGCGATATTCGGGTGTTGTGAGACAGCGACGCTTTGTAGGGCGTTCTTCTTCATCGTCACAATTGGCGTTGTATCCGGCTTCTAATTCTTCTCATACTCGCTTTGCTTGGCAGCTGATGTCGAAAAGAAAGTATTCAAGGAGTCCTTCTCGAACTAGTTTGTCGAATGCAAGATTGTCGAATTTGAAGCTCGTTCAGCAAAGCAAAGTAGAACCCGGAGCTCTCAGGAGCTTCTCCATGGTGTTCTCTGGCTGGCGAGTTGATATTGTGGCTTTCAGCTATGGTGACCGTGTTATTGACGCTCTCAATTGAGTTGTCTACACTCGACATTCGACGTAGTGTTGAAGAAACTGTTGTAGACTCAAAACTACCTCGACAGCACTACACAGGTTGAAGGTCTCCGCGCAGAAATAAGTTCTCTCTCCCGGTGAGACCTCCACGTTTTGCTTTCCACAGCAGACAGTCTTCTCTCTACCCACGTGCTGCCTTCCTTCACTTTGCAAAAAAATCGATTCTTAATAGAAGATTCCAATATTTTCCACGCATGTATGAAGAATTTTTTCTCTCAAAGTAGAAAAATGATATAAAAAAATAACTCAAAACTTATACGCAAGGAATTCTTCCTTTCCATGCAACAGCAAGCTTGATTATCCGCAGCAGCACCGAGGCCGAGCCTGTGCAATTCGAAAACAAGGAGGAGGACGTGGCGCTGTTCCTGCACACGTTAGGGACCAACGACCCTAACCACACTCTTCCACGCACAGGCAGAGGTAGAAAAAAATAGAAGACTTCTTTCCAACGCACAGGCAGAAAAAGAAACAGTCTCTCCTCTTTGTTGAAGACTCCTCCATGCAACAACAGAAATTATATTTATCCCACGTGAACTTCCACGTTTTCTCCTGTCTTCCACGCTGTTCTCTCCTCTTCTTCTCATCAACGAGCAGAGCTTCACACACGGTCGGCGTGGTGGTATTTTTCCTGCTCAGTGGCACAAGGCTCGACTGCCGGTGGCCCACGTATACGCCGGCATGATGCACTCCTCCTTGGGTCTTCTCGGACCACCTGTTGCTCCACACAGGCTACACACAGGCAGGAGCTTCTTCAGCCAAGCACCACGCACATAGGGGAGAGGCTCGAGTAGCTCGATACCAAACTAAGAGACAAAAACGAGAAGAAGAAAGAATAGAGATTGTATATCTCATATTATTATTTTTAACATAAATCTCACGTACAGTATTTATAGGAAAGAAAATGTACTGGACTCCCCTGAATAAATGGAGAGGTTACACAACAGAAGGAGAGAATAATGGAATACTAGAAGGAGCAGATAAAGAGAGGATAGAAACCTAAGAAATATCAGTTATCCAACGTATGCTAACAAAAGTATACAAAGAAATTATCATTGATGTGAAGGACAACATTGAAAGATTTAAACCTCCTAAAAATAGACTTTACCCTGAGGAAGAAGAGCACATTTTGGCTACTTGGAATATAGGCACTGTTTTGCATAAGAATAATAATAGTATTGATAGATCCACTGTCCGATGGATTAAGCCTCCCAGTGCTTGGCATAAATTGAATTTTGATGGGGCCTCAAAAGGAAATCCTGGAGATTCTAGAGGTGGGGGAGTCATTAGAGATCACAAGAGGTTGTTTTGTTGCTACCTTTTCTGGAAAAATGGGTAGGCAAACTAACCACTACTCTGAAGCTCTTGCTGCTCTTTGGGGTATAAGGCTAGCCAGAGATTGTAATATTTCAAATATTATAATTGAGGGTGATTCGCTGAACATTATCAATCTCCTAAATAAAAAACAATCCCCAGTTGGTCAATCAGAGACTTCATTGCTGAAGCTACTGATATTTGCAAGAGTTTTGAAAATTTTGAAATCAAACATACCTACCGGGAAGGCAATAGGGTGGCAGATGATTTGGAAAATTTTGGGGTTAATAATACTTTTCAAACTTGGCTAAGAGGTGACATTCTTCCCACTAAAGTTAATGAAGACATCATCAATGATTTACATGGCTTGGAACGTAATCACTAAAGGTTGTAGTGCTGATGCTAAGGAGTGGCTTTTAAGTACAAAGTGTGATGACATCATCAAATATTTGCATGACTGGAGCGTCATCATTAATAGGCATAGGGCGGATGCTAAGGAGTGGTTAAATAATTACAAAGTAAAGTCTAATAATTACATCTATTCACACGATTGGGAGGGATTCAAAAACAGAGCTGAGGCTGATCCGCATAGTTTTCAATTTTTACCGTTGCGGGCAGAGACACAGGAAAAATGGGGGGACCACCTTGCAAGACTGAGCCCACCCATAATCTAGCTTGGAAAGATGATACAGTTCTTTGGAACTACCTTCAAAAAGGGGGTCTCATGAACTTCATTGAAAAAATTCAAGGTTTTGATCAGGATCTCTCAATTAAATTTTCTCAGGGATGGAGGAATCACGTGGTTAAGTACAACAACATCAAGGTTGAGATATCAGAGGAGCTTATTGCCCAAGTCACCGGGCTCAGTCTAGATGGCACCAAATTCTTTAACAAGCGGTGGACAGAGAGGTAGAAGCTAAGAAGTTTCTTGATGAGGGGGAAAATCTTGAATTTGTGACTGCTGGCATCAAGCTTGCCTCTGTTCCTGAGCCGTTTGCTGAGATCACAAGGATGGTAGTAAGGTATGTTACTTTAGAGGGCGATTTGTCACTATTCCCCAAAAGCATTTGATCTTTCTTAATCACTTTCGTAGAGACATCATCATCAACTTCCCTCATTACTTGTTGAACTCTTTGGAGAAATCGGTTCTGGAAGTTCAAAATCACACTAGGGCGGTTCCCCTTCATCAAGGGTTAATACTGCTTATTCATAGCCATTTCTCAGCATGTCCCGCTTGGATTCTACTCCTCCCTCTACCTTCATTCCTCCCCCTGCCCCCCCTACCTCCATTCCGCCCCTACCCGAAAGGAAGCTTGACACTGCTTCAACTAGCAAGAAAAGGAAGGAGATGAAAACAAAGGTCCCTGCTTCTCAGAGGGTTCTTAGAAGTCATAAAGACCTGGAGCTTGCCACGAATCTGTTGCACATTAGTAATCCGGTGGAGGAGCCTAAGGATGAGGACTTTTTGGTCAGAGTGGGTAAGATGGAAAAGGAAATTCAAGAACTTAAGAGTGTTATTAGAGATATGGATAAAGCTAAGGGCAAAAGGAAACTACAAAATGATGATGAGGAGGATATCACTGCTGAAATTTTCAAGAAGCTCCAATCTCTAGATGGCAGACTTGGAAATGCAAAAGGACGTAATGATTGTATCCTCTCTACCCTTAAAAGTATCTACAATTTCATCGAACAACATGTTCGTAGTATTTGCAGTCTCAGTGGTATTACTGAGGACATTTGGGGCTCCAAGGAGAAAAGAGATATTGCAATTGCTCAGGTGGATTTGAAAGACCCTTCCCAGGCCACCACCATTGCATTCTTTGTCTCGCTTCAAACGATCAAAGCCAAGATTGACCGGGCTATCAAGTGATGCGAGTTTTGCTACCATTTCTTGTTTGTGAAGTTCTTTATTGGTAGCGGAGTTTGTGTCTTTGTCTTTTGGCTGAGATGTCCAGTGATGGTTATCTCTTGTTCATTTTTGTCTCTTCTGCTTTTGTTCGGATCACTGTACATCTTGATCCTGTTTTATTACTATTTTGTATTATCTGGTTGTTGAGCCCTCTGATGTTGGACGTTTTTCTCTTTTTTGGGCTGTTTTTACCTCTTTTGATATTTGGCTTTTGAGCCTTCTGTATACAGGGTATAGTCCCTTCAAAACTATTTACCCATAATAAAAAAAAAAATACATGTATAGTGCACATACTATAAGCTTCCCCAAGACATTTAATCCATATTGCACTTCTTGTCACATCGTCCACAAAACCTAGATATCCTAATACATAAAATGCTAGAAACAAAAGGTAAACCATATGAATGTTATGTGAGTAGGGAACACGTTCATGATGCACTTACATATAAAATACGAAATGGTCCATATTATAGGGATTTCATCATATATGAAGGTGCCCTTAAAATTTTCCCCCTTTTGCAAGATATCTCTAATAGCCTAGACTATATGTATGACAAATCATCTTTCGTACTCCCATATGCATCATCTCCTAAAATAGATACAATTGAACCAACACTTTGTTAGGGCACAAAATAGTCATTTGTTGCATCCATTCCATCCCCTCACACAAAGGTTGAGGGGATTAAAAGAGATTTGAAAAAAAAACTCAAAGCACCCCATCCTTAATTTATTGCCCCCAAATACGTTCGACCCCATAAATGAATATTCAACAAAGGGCTTATTTTCAATGGCCTTTCCATCCCTCTTCCCATCTGGTGTGGCTATGTTTTGCCAACCTCAACACACCGAATTCAAAATACATGATTATGCTCTCCACCTAATGTGATACCATGACAATCGATTTGGTAGACACCCCCAATTCTATTATTTTTGCTGAACTTTATGATGTGCCATAGAAGCCAAACCATGTCATCTACTTTTGTTAAACAAAATATTGAAGACAATTCACCTACAACTATTCACGACCTATGTACTTTATTGAAAAACCTCCCAGATGAGAAAATAAAAATCAACTCATGCGGTTTGGCTCTAACCTTAGAGGCATAAGTTCTTATTTATCACAATTCAAAAATGAACTCTTAGACATGAGCACACAACTAAGTTGCCCAACACTATTCTTCACGCTAAGTGGTGTTGATACTAGATGTCCTGATTTACATCAACTCATGCTTGGCCATTGTCCTACAACACCTACCACTACACAAAATGGAAAATCCATAACATAATAGCCTACTTTGAATTCAACATTGATGTATATGGCATCCATATTCTCATTATTCCAAGAATATCTCTTATAAAATTATTTACATATGAAAGACTTTGTTTTAGGTAAATCTATATACAAGACACGTTCACATATTACAATGGAAAGAAATAACAAAAATGTAATTATTGGAGTTTTTCTCATATTACAATCACCCCTCTTTGTTAGAGAAACATCATACGAATCATTTTACTTGAGTGATCTTGCTATCATATTCCATTTGACATATTCATATGAAAAGAAACAATAAGATAGAATTGGGATATATCCTTGCTAACATTCCATCCTTGGCATATAGAATGTGCACCTACTAATAACACATAAATTTTTGATATAGTTAGCTGAAGGAGATATATGTGAATCGAGATTAGAAAAAATAAAGGAGTGGGAAATTTTTTCCCATATACACCCAACAAGAACCTTAAACATCAGTGATTTAGAACTTTAGCAAGCGTGATTTTGTTCTTAGACACGGTTTGGCCATAAACTACAAATATAAACCACTTACATGAGGAAGCCCCAAATGTTATAGAAGCGCATATATCACCAACACAATTTCTTCCCCAATGCTTTCATCTACTAAATATGCCTATAACTTGTCAATGATAAAATAGAGGCACCCGAATAATCACATCACATGCATCTGCAAGACCAAGCTTAACACCCCTCTTTATGATAATCCAAGGCACAACCGGCACATGAAAATCATACTTAATAAGGAGATTACAAATGAACTCCATATTCAACCCAATTCACATTCAATTTGATTACTTCTTTTAGATTCATTGTGTATAGAAACATTCAATGTTAATGTCACCATAATACATTCTACTTTTCATATTCCCATATCATAAATTGCACCATGTTGCACCCTGTTGAGTTAGCAGTTATTGTAATTGATGTCAAAGGAATTGATGGAAAAGGAAGAGTGTTTGAGCATGCTTATCATAATTTTTTTAGAGGCTCAAAGTGAGTTCATGATTTTCAACAAGACATAGTCTTGGATGGTGAGTGGCAGTTCCAATTCAGAGTGGTTTCAGGTACCTAAGCAGTGAAACAGGATGTTACATGTTATAAAAATCATGAGAGAGGTGTTGAGAGAGTATCTACATCATGTATGAGAAATGTTTACGCTCATCTCAACTCCAAGAGTCAAGTTTGTATGTTAGTTAGAATTGGACTTGAGAACTGACAGTGTTCATGACTAAAAATGAGATGGGCTAAAAACATGTAGAACTATCCTTTTCAATAAATTTTGGGAGGTGATAGAGGAAGTTTTATTTCTGCTTCATGACAAAGTTTAGGTCAAAGTTAGGCCATTTTTTCAAGTTAAGTGAGTTTTTGTGAAACATGATTGTTGAAAAACTCATTCTCACTACTAGCTTCCTAGCCCTAAAAAAATTTACTGGATCCTTAGAATAAATCATAGAAGTAATTATTGGAGAAATATGGCATATAAATTTAGTTCAAAAATAATTTTCTAATTTGGAGTTGTATTTAAAAAGTTATGAGCATTTTTAGATGTGTTTCTTCATCATTTTGGCATGTGCTTCGAGCTCCAAGGTGGAGTTGAGTGATTATTGAATATTGGTTATTTATAAAGTGCTCATATATTCTCCAAAGCTCATGTTAAAGGTGTTTTGAGCATCTAAACTGTTGGAAAGAAAGATATTATATGTGGTATTGTCTCTTCTTTATGATGTTCTAGAAGTGTAAGATCGAAAAGCTGGTCAATTTCTCCTACAAGCTAAGTACTTTAATCACAATGCATGTTCTTTCATTGTGTCTACTCATCTTTGGCATCATAAGTTTTGAAAGAAGAGACCTTGTAGATCATTGGGTGGTTGAAGGTAGATGTTGATGAACTTGTAGATAGAAAAATCAAGTCCTTGATCTTGTTTAGACAATGCTCATAGCAAGTAAAAGCTCTAAATGTTTTGTTGAAGATATAACTAGCTCTATAAGAGTTCATAATCCTTCCACATTTATTTGTCAATTAGGTTTATCAACTGCAATGACTACTTGTTGAAGGTAAATATATAAACACAACCTATTTTTTATATGTTCTGGAGTGTAAACCAAACACCATTGCTTCAACACCTCATGAAGTCACCTGTCATGATAGTTTCATCTTTAGGTTAGGGTTTTTATCATCTTGTCACATTACATAGAGAATATTTAACTTATTTCATCGCAAAATAGAGATTATAAGCAAAAATTTTGGTTATTGACAACACTTATCTTAATCATTAACAATTTTTTCATTGCTTTATCTTTTATGATTGATAGCATTCAAGGTATCTGCATGGTGGTTTGAATGTATAAAATGGATAGAATCCTTAATCCAAGTAAAAATTTAGTAGTCATGAAGATTAAAATGTTGTCCCTGGAAAAGGTTAAGTCTCAAGTGTGTTAACAGGGTTCTTTGAGAACATTTTTGCGCATCTTAGAAATCATAAGTGAATCCTATGAATAAATGTTGAATCTTCGAACTATAAAATCATTTGGAACAAATAAATATCCCTGTTACAAAATCATAAAACATTATTTTTCTCCTTTCCATTGAATAATGAGTATAAATTCTTCCTCTTAAGGCTCTCGGGCTTTTAAGAAGGTTTATACCCTGTATTAGGGTTTAAAAGAATATCTTTGTTCATTTCTCTCTAATATTGCAAAAAATGCATAAAACATTAAGGCAAGATCTGTCTCAATCAAATGAAGGTGATCCAAAAAAAATTGCAGTTTCATCAAGTTTTGAGTTGAATTTCTCTGATAGTGGTCGTGATTATTGTGCACAGTCACTATTTAAATTGAGAAATAATTGTATATTTTCTTCAATGGTTTTCTTCACTTGTTGGACCTTGAGTCCTAGGTTTTTCATGGTACTTAGAGTATTGAGAAGTTTGAGTAATGGTTATCTCATCCTAAGAGTGGTGTTTCCTTCAAAGAATCAATCTTGTTATGCACATTGGTATGAAGACTTGAATGGTATTAAATTCTCTTGCTCAAGTTGAAACTTTAATCCTTGTAATCTCATTGTTCAGTCTTCACTAGTGTTCTTGGCCTCCAAATAAATATGAGAACCTCAATAAGGTGAAGTTTTCTAGCTCAATGAGAGACCCTAAGAGAAAAGAGTGACTTCTTGTATTCTCTTTTGGCAGTGAAAAGTCACTTTCCTTTTCATGTTGTAACGTAGAAATGAAGTTGAGCTCAAGTGGAAGGTGAAAGGAAAAATTTAGTTAACCTCATTGGTTGAATGAGACTCTTCATGTTCCAAGAAATTCATAGTGGTTTGTATTCAAATTGAAGAGATGTAACATTTTTTTGTATTGTCTTTTTGGATGAAAAACTAAGAATGATTTTTAGTGAGAAAAAATAGGATCTTAAAAGAGGATTTGATGGATAATGACATAAACTTGCAATATAAGGAAAGGAATGTACAAGATTGTTATGAGTAGAAAAGAGTGATAAGGTTAGAGAATTGAAATGAATTAAGTCTAGATATGAGATTGAAATGGAACTATGTGTACGAGATCAAGTGAGAAAGAGAAGTGTGTGTTCTAACAAATGAAAAGTATGGTTTTTAAGGCAGATATAGGGAGTAATGAGTTCATAGTTTGAAGTATGATCTGGGATAGTTCTTGAATACACAAGATCAATATTTCAATGAGAAAAAGACAGTGATCATGAGATAAGAAAGAGTGTGGGAAGTGATATAAAAAGTTCAAGGCATGCATGATAAGGATTTTTTCTAGTGGAGACCTAGGAGATTCTATGTGGGAATGTTATAAGAAAAACCTTGAGACAACATGGAATTGATAGTGTGAGACAATTTTATTTCTTTTTGGGTCATACAATGGTTTCCTCAATGCATGTTTTCAGAGACAATTTAGAGTGTGAGAAGAAACTTTACGTAGAGAGGATGAAAAATAAAAGCGTGGTGATCAAGATAAAGTGAATTAGAGCAACAAAAAAAGATTGAAAATCTAGGATCATTATCATATGTTCAAGATATCATTTCAAAGTTTGGTCAAGTCTGATTCGTTATTCATCAAGGAGTTATTGTTTTGTTGTAGGTAGTAGCATGCATGAAGGATAGTTATATCTAGCTATATCATTCAGGAGTTGTTGCTTCCTTCACCAAGTTGTAGCTTGTGTGAGACTGAGGTTGTAGCCTCAAGTGTTGATTTATAGCTCAAAAAAACTTCTTGTAACCATTCTTCACTTAGTGGACTGGTTCAATGGATTTTCTCCCTATTTGGGTTTCCCACTTAAAATTCTTGTCTCTTTTGTGTATGTGCTCTCATTTTGTATTATCTTTCATTTTATGTGATTGATGTTATAATTAGTAAAAATTTGAATTAAACATTGATTCACCCCCTCTCGATTTCCATTTTGAACAATTGGTATCAAAGCAGGCCTTGGTAAAGTGAATTTAATAGCTCAAGGGAGATCCGGTGAATTCAACTATGGAAAGCAACCAAGCAAGTGGTTTCTCTACTTCCAAAGCACATTTTTTAATGGGTCCAATTATGCCTTCAGAGTGTCAGGATGAAGACTTACCTAATGTCCATTGGATTTGATATCTAGGATGCAGTTGATAGTGGTTATACAATTCCAGCAACACCTCCCACTGACCAAGCAAGAAAGAGAGCTGCTGAAAATAATTCTAAAGCATTGAATGTAATTATTTTTGGATTAGATGAGGTTGATTTTGTCAAATTCATGCAGTGTGATACAACCAAAGAAATGTGGGATAAATTGAAGACAATCTATGAAGGAGATAACAAGGTGAAAATTGCTAAACTGCAAACATATAGAGCACAATTTGAAAGCATGAAGATGAAAGAAAGTGAGAATATATCCTCATACTTATAAAGAATTGATGAAATCATAAATCAGATCAGAAGTTTAGGAGAGAAAATGGAAGAGAGTGTGATAATTTAGAAAGTTCTTAGATCACTGATTCCAAAGTTTGATGCTAAGGTATCGGCAAAGTAGTAGAAGAAGCTAAAGACCTAACAACACTAACAATGGATGATCTTCATGGCATACTGATAGCATATGAGATGAGAATGAATGATTCAAAGCCAATGAAAAAGTAGGCAGCCTTCAAAGCAGTTGATAAAGAATCAAACGAAAAGAACAAAGCAGCTGATTCAAACATGGACATAAATGATGATAAAATTGAATCTAAGTTTGTAAGAAATATAAAAAGAGGACTAGGAAAATACAAGGGAAAACTACCTTTCAAATGCTTTAGTTGTGGACAAGTTTGTCACTTTTCTTCTAAATGTCCAAATAAACATAAAGAAGATGAAGATTCCTCTAATAAATAGAAGAAAAGATTCAGGAAGCATGGAGGGAAAAATAAGTATTTCAAAAGCAAGAAAAACTTCTATACACAAGAAAGATCAAGCTCTTCACAATCCAGTGATTCCAGCAACTCAGAGAGTGATGATGAAGGTATGCAAGCTGAAACTTTATTTATGGAAATTGAGATAAATGAAGCAAGCAACTCCAAAGGAAAATTTCAAACTCAGTATGATAGTTCAGATGAAGAAGAAGCAGAAGTAAACCTTGAAGTTGAATTGATAAGTGCTCTAGATGAGATAAAACATCAAAAGAAAATAAATCAAAAGTTAAAAATCATGGTTAAAGAATATGAAGGAAAAATTAGATCTCTTGAAGAAAATTAGAAAAAGGAAGTCAAAGAACATGGAGAAATTATCAAGGAATATGAAACACAGGTGAAACTAATTAGAGATGCTTTCAAGGCTAAAGAAGAAGAGAATTTGAAACTCAAAACTAAGTTAGAGTAGCTGCAAACATAGTTGGATTAGACCTCTGCAAAACTGAAAATGTATCACAAATTTGAGAAAAGTACAACTGATTTAAGTGAAATCCTAAATAAGAAAAAAGATGCAAGTGATAAGAGTGGTTTAGGATATGAAGAGAAGAATATTGAAGACAAATAAGTGAGCAAGAAGATTGAGAAGACAAGTGAAGAGCCTCATAAAGCTAAGAAGAAGAAATATCAAAGAAGACATTATGCCACGAGGTATGCTTATTCGTTCTATGGATATTGTTATGTTTGCAATGAATTTGGTCACAAAACATCTAGTGTAGAGTGTTGTTGGCTAGATTTTCGCATAGTGAAAACCTAGGCAGCCATGAGATAAATCTCCCTCATTTATAGGTGAGGCTCTAGTGTAAGATTTTTTCAGTTATATATCCTAATATATATTTTTGGGTATTACTTTAACCGTGTGGCTCATGAGCCATAGCTATTCGCTTCGTAGTAGCAAGAAGTCATAAAAGAAAGGAAAATCTGCAGAAGAAGAAAATAATAGGAAACAAAAGAAAGTAGAGAGGATGTGCAACCCAATCAATAGTTTACGGAGTTGATTACATGCATAGAGATTAAAACAAATAGATCATTAAACACAAAATTAAAAGCAAATGAAACTTTCAGATCTAGATCTAAAATAACACAAAGTTTATGAACATATCTAGAAATAAAGTAAGAAGCAAAATGCACTATTGACACAAAGTTCTTTGGAAATCTCTTCTATATTCCTCTGCTTGTAGAAATCAAGGGTTTCAGCTCAAAGTCTGGAACACATGAATGCTGATTACAAATTCTCATGATTTAACCCATAGGTTCTTCCTCTACTTATAGCATGTATAGGGGAGATTAGAAATGGGATACTATAATTGAACTAGAACATAAACAAGACGTAAAAAGAACATATGGAAATCATCTTCCCCTAATTCCTCTCTTAATGACATGCATTAGGAGTTCAATCTAAAATTGTGCACATCTGTCACTTAACTCAAAGATTCATTCCAAATAACTTAAAGTAATGGTTTTTAAACCAATAACTTTTAAGTTTACAATTTCATCCGGGAACATAAGAAATAAGAGAGGAAAGAAAAGAAGAAGGAAGATCTACCAGTTGTAACTTCTATGCTTTCTTTTTATTTTTATACTGAATATACTTTTCAAACATGTATAGTTCAACAATTTCCCGTCCACCTTAGCCACAACTTCTTTCTCTATCTTGAATTGCAGCAATCCTTCACTCAAAACTTCAATGCTCACTTCCACCTTGTTCAAACTACACCCAAACTTCTTAATCTCGGATTACAACGTTACCAACTTACTGATTGAATTCATTGTGAAAGGCCTAATAACTTCATCAATCCTCTCTTGAATCATCAAAAGAGAGCCTTCCAGGGAATCAGGCACTTTGTTGGGAATGGTCCTTATGAATGAAGAAACGTTCCCAACCACTTCCTCATTGGTGAAAGCAATTACATTGCTTGACAGTGACGATACCATATCCTCGAGCACCCACATTCTTTTCAACATAATTCTGAAGATCTCCAAGTGGAAAGAGACTGTGAATTCAAGTTGCTTCCCCTTTTCAACCAATCCATCAAGCACAATTTGTTCTGCAATCAAAACCTCCTTCGGCAACTTATTTATCTCGACCAAAGTGCCCAGGTTACTTTCAACCATTGTATTCATATCTACCGTGCTTGTCACTAGTTGCTTCAGTTGAACTAATGCATCTTTCATAACCTTTAGATGAATTGGAACCTCCTTGAGCTGTACAAAATCTTGGCGAATGATTAGGCTCTTCCATTTGTCGATAGCTCTAACTTGGTTACTTGCATTTTCCACTTCCTGCATCAGATGATTACTCACTTTCTTATGTGCTGAAATTGGCTGAGAGAAAGGTTTGGTAACTTTAGCAATGATCTCACACAATTGGGAAACCTACTTTTGAAGTTTAGATATTTTTTCCTTTTCTTTGTCAAGCTTAAGGAATAAAGCATTTATCAGTGTCTACGTGTCTTGCTTTAATCCTTCAGTAGTGGTTTGACCTATCGGCACTTTGGTCACTGTTATATCTGTTGCCATAAGCTCACTCTTCTACTTTCCTTCTATCAAAACTGATTCTTCAGTGAACTTTTTCCCTGATTCTTCAATAATCAATATTGAAGTCACCTTATCAACTTTAGGTCTTCTTCCTTTCTCGGCAAAACTCAGGAGCAGCTGCAAGTCATGTTCCTCCAAGTTGATCTCCTCTCTAGCTTCCGGGACTGACTGTGAGGCCAACCACTTTGAGAAATTGCTTCTCAGAGAATGAGAAGTCATTGAATGCACCACCATCTCGTGCTCTAGTTCCTCTCCATCCGAAATTGCTACAGTGTTGTGACTGTCATCTTCTGAATTGTCCAAAGACAATGCTCTTTCAAATTCTGCCATCTGCAACTTTAGCATTTCTTCAGGAAGAGGTGAAGATCGGAGTGGATGAGGAGAGAACACAAATGTTTCAGATTCAACGGAGGAACGACAATATCTTGCTGAGGTTCACAAGCTGGTGAAGTGTTGTGAGTTGACATTGGAGAAGTCGAAACTAGCACCATAGCCGTAGAAGTGACCTTTTCCTATGTATGAGACTTTTTGTGCACTTTAAGCTTTTAGGCCTTCTACTGCTTTCTACCTTGTGATCCTCTTGATGGATTCTCATACTGAGGTTTCGGGATTTGATTCATCAAATCTTCATTAAGGAAATATCCATTTCTCGCAATCGGTTCAAGGTGTTGACTAGAACCATGACAGATCTTTCATTGATAATGTGGCAGTCACCAATGTTTTCCTAAAGAACAACTCTATCCCCTCCCATCTAGTGGTATGAGTCAAGTAACATAGGTCCATCATCTATGAGATCTGAAGGTATTTGTGCTAATCCATAATCAAACACTTGTCACGCGACAATCTGCTGAATTATTTCTTTCTAACTTCGTACTCATTTTCGCACTTTATCCGAAATCTTCTAATGAAGTCCCATGTGAGTACTTCGGGATATTATCTTCCTTGCTACCCCATATGGATTGAAGTTCATCCATGATGGGAAGAAATCATGCTCACACTCAAATAACATCTCAACTTCAATTCCTCTAGCTTTGTGAATGCTCTGGTAGCTATAATAGCCCACTGTGATAAAAAAGAATCTTGTAGACTTATACCACTTTGATTGTAGCTTATGCATCTCTACGAGCTACCTGCACAACTCCATGATGAAAAATTTGTCGCTTGGATATCTGGGAAACTTGACTGGTTCTCCTAAAAATCTGGTTACCCTGAGGTATGTAAAGTCTACAAACTAGATGAAGATACAACCATGTTGGGATACAACTTCCCAAGCTTCCTTACTCACCCTGTTGGTCTTTAGATCACTGTTCAATTTACAAATGAATTTGTAGAATAATCGATCATTGACCACCTTGTAATCTTTATTGCATTCAAGCACTGCACAATCAGCTATGGGTAGCACTCAAAAATAGGATCCTTCGAGAGTACACCCCTGTCTATCCAGCTTGGAAAAGATACCCTGTGAGGATGCTTTGAATATACTAGGTAGGAAGTCATCTTGAATGTGTATGTCTACCTCACATTTCAGAGTTTCTCATAGATTTTGTCACTAATGATCTCCACCCAATTGATTATTGAATCTACTTTTTGATCTCAAAGGTCTGATGAAGGCATACATCCATGAATGAAAGTTGTGAGAGTTAGCTTATTCATTTATCCCGCATAGAAATTTGGCAACATCCTCCACATCCCGCACCTGGATTGGATCGTGGAAGGGTCCTCGGGAACTTCAATGGAGATATGTGCTTCTTCATATACCTGCTCTTCATTATGCCCACACAGTCTACTTTATGCTTCTCCCATCTCTTGATGGCGTCTAACATGTTGATTGTAGTCAACACCACTCGTGTTGTAATCTTGAGACAATAATTTATAAATTGAGTGTCCATCCGGATGATTGTCTTTCCCAAAGAATCCCGCATTGATATATATATTGGATGGTATGACCTTGCATATTCCATGGCGAATTCATGCAACCGAGCTATGACTGGGAATGTTGAAGCTTGAATGATTCCACTACTCTTTATTTCTGTGTATGAGAGATGTCTTTCCAGCCATGGATATGTCAATCAATTCAGAGAGGGGTTTGGGGCCTAGATCCATATCACCAATATCAGCAAATATGGAAGCAATGCATGGTTCCGCTGATCCTTCTCTTTCATCCCACTTTATCATGGTCGAAGAAATCTTTGTCTGAGCAACTCTTTTTCTTTTTATTCTGCCAGAATTCTTTGCAATTGGTGCAGATCTGGGAATTTCTTCAGATTCGGAAGATATATTCAATGCATCTAACATTGATTTGAGCTCCCTTTCACTTATATAAGCACCTGTAATGAATACTTGCAATTAATTCAGACAAAGACAAAATCTAGAGCATGAACACTTGATTTTTATCACAAAAGTTTTCATATAAAGCCCGTTGCCCTAAAATTTGAGGCTTTGCTTGCATGCAAAGCAAGAATAAATATTTTTAACTTCACGTGGGAACTTATACCAATATGCTAGATAATTAACCAATCTTAAATCAAGCTCCTCCAACCCTAGGTGCCAAACTTTGAAGCTTTCCACAATGATAAACATTGTTTTAAGCAAAAATCCTCCTCCCTTTGGGGCCAAAACTGTTCGGGCTGAAATCCTTTGATAAAATAATTAACTATTCCATCACTATGGCACCCCATGCTTATATAACTCTCAACATTCTATATTTAATAATTGCCTCTCCTATTCCTGACAATTAATTAATAAATAAACATGCTTATTCCTTCAACTTGGGCACCTAAATTTGCATGCTCATGGCTGCCATTAAATAAATAAATTTAATTTATTTTTAGCCTTCTTCCTTCAGTTCTCTTTGACTTCACATCATGCATTGACCTTCTATTTCTCCATGGCGCCAAAGTTAGGAATAAAAACTATTAATAAATGCCACAAAAAGCATTATTTAATCACCAAATGGGTCACACTTTTTAGCATGTTCCAGGAAGCCATTAAATAAATTAATTTAATTTATTTTTAGCCTTCTTCCTTTTGTCTTCTTTGACTTCACATCATGCATTGAATTTCTATTATCCATGGCACAAAAATTAGGAAGGAAAACTATTAATAAATTGCATTACAATTATTATTTAATGCCAAAAGGGGTCGTATTTTTAGCATGGGCGATTTCTAAATTTAAGAAGTTAACTTTGATGGGATTGTTCACCCGCACCGCAGCTCTAAAAATCCCTTCATTCACTTAAGCATTTGACTTCCATAATGGGATTTTTATCCTGCAGGCGGGTAATAAATTCCCATCGTTGCTTTAAGTGAATTTTCCTTATTTTATAATGGGAATTTTTACATCTGTAAAGTAGGTCAAAAATTCTCACCGCCCGCCGTCTCTAATTTTCCCAACGTAGCTTAAGTGAATTTGACTTCATGGGAATTTTCACCCTATAAGGCAGGTAATAAATTCCCACCTGCTTGCTGCTACCAAAAATCCCATTGTAGCTTAAACCTATTCATTCCCAAAAAGTGTGACTTGCCTAGGAGAGGATTTTTGTGCATGACTTCGTCATTTTTGATTAGAAGCTTGCATTTTGAGGCTGATTCCTTCTGGCGTTGTGTTGGTAGATGATCTCCAGATGCTTCGGGAAATTAAACAGACTATACTGGCGAAAGAATTGACCTAGGGGAATTTCATAGAGAAACCGAGGAGAAAACTGAAGAAAAACACAAAATAAATAAATAACAAAGTGAAAAATGTTGCTAGAAGTTGTAAGACAAAGCTCAGGATTCTCCCGATGAAAATCCTATTGATATATGTGAATTCGGCATGTGAAACTTCAATAGGATTTAATCAAGCACAATTTACTTCGATAGGGGCACTATTTATTTAATAAATAATTAAATAAAAATTTCCATAAAAAAACTTTAGCAGAGGGATAAAAAAGTTTGGGCATTTGGGTATTTGTTGAAATTGGATCATATGATACACTACGAATATCCTAAAATAATATAGACATATTCTAGCAATAAAAACATAAAAATACCTATTACTTTAAAAAGGATGAATTATTTTCAAATGGGTAGTCCCAGATTTCAAGGTGAAATCTTGGGACACCAGTCAGCTCCGTCTGTGGACATCTTTGCCTCTATCAAAAATACAAGAGTAAAGATGAGATCCCAACATCTCTGGTTTCGTATCTTTTCCATTGGGCTCGGGGTCAGGAAAACAAAAACAACACAACATCGAAAAATAAAGAAAAACAAACAAATTATATATATATATATATATATATATAGGTTTTACCTTGCACTCTTAGATGGAAAAGCTTCAAATGTTTCTGTTGAAAGGAAATGACAGTTCAATTCCATTCTGATGAGCAAGGATGAAGCTATCTATCCCGATAGTCTTCTTGATCACAAAATTCCCTTTCCAAAATGAATCAAACTTCTCATGCATGCCTTTTGTTTCTCTTCTTTTGTCCCATAACAAGATCCACTCACCAATTTCAAACTTTCTTTCTTTGGCCTTTTTGTTGAAGATCACCTTCACCTTCCTTTGATGCTCTAACAATCTTTCTGGCTACTTGAACCTGTACTTCTCACAATTCAGTCAGATACATTATCCTCTTTTCAATGGCATCAGTGAATGTAGCATCCTCCAGAGCTTTAGAAAGTTGTAAAGCAGGCAATTCCAAGGTAAGAGGCAATTCTGCGTCTCTCCCATATAACAGCTGGAAAGGGGACATGCCTATAGCTTTCTTTGGTGTAATTCTATCTGCCCATAGTGCATCAAACAAATTTTTGTGCCAAGTCCTTTGATTTTCAGTTACTAATTTTCGCATGATAGTCACCAGATTCTTATTGCTTGATTTAGCCTGGCCATTCCCTTGTGGGTAATAATTGGAAGAATGTACCAGCTTAAATTCCATGAGTGTAGAAAAACTCAACCAGCTCCTCAAAAGACAAATTAGGAGCATTATCTGCTACTATTTTACTTGGGCATGCTAAACCTAATAACAATATTTTCTTTTATAAAATTACATACCTCCGTGGAAGTGGCATTCTTAACAGGAATGGATTCTACCCACTTACTGAAATAATCAATAGCTGTTAGGATGTAATGATGACCAACATTAGAGGTCGGGTTGAGCATACCAATAAAATCCATGCCCCATTGTTGGAAGGGTTCTTCAATTACAACTAGTTTTAAAGGTAATGGGCAATTTTACATGCCCAACAAAGTGTTGGCATGCTTGGCACTTAGACACCCACTCTACAATATCTTGAAAAAGTGTGGGCTAGTAATACCTTTCTCAAAGGATCTTGTGAGTAGTGACTCGAGCTGAGAAATGACCACCACAAGCCATATTATGAAATTGTTTTAAAATCTGATCCTGCTGAGCTTTATCCACACATTTGAGAAATACCCCATCAATTCCTCTTTTATATAAACCATTGTCCCAAAGGAAAAATTCCTTGGACTTCATTTTAATAGTATATTTCTCCTTGCGAGAAAGGTGATCTGGGCATTCTCCATAAGTTAGAAAATAGGCAATATTACTATACCATTCTTCCACCAGATCTATAAAAAGAACCATAGGAAAATTTTGACTTTCTTCGATTCTGTTGCTTTCATCTCAGTCATCAATTTGCATAGACCTCTTCCTCAAACCAGCTTTGTGGGCTTTATATCTAGGTCATATTCCTGCACCTTCGTCACCCATGTGCCTCTTAATAGCCCTAACTCTTGTTGGGTGAGGATAGACTTCACTGCAGTATCTCGGAACCAGGACCACAATATGTGAGGCAAGAATATAATACCTAAATGCCTTACATGCCTTTACCACTGCATATGCATGTTTTTCCATCAGAGTATATTTCAACTCATAAGATTTTAAAGGCATGCTCATGAAAGCAATCAGAGCTTCTACATCCTCCTGATTTTTCTGCATCAAGATTGTTGACATTGTGTGTTCGGAGGAATAATAGTAAAGAATAAATTCTTTACTAAAGTCAGGTGAAACCAAGATGGGCTTTTAAAGTTGCCTCTTTTTTTTTTCGAATGCTTCCTTCCCTCGTTGCTCCATTTGAAGTCATGTGTCTTCTTCATCATATTCGAGATATGACGTGTTAATTCAGCAAAGTCAGGATGAATCTTCTGAGAAAATTTACTTTACCAAAGAAAGAATGAACCCCCTTTTTGGATGTTGGCAAGGGAAACGTCTGAATAGATTTGACATGCTCGGGATCTATCTTGGTTCCCTCCTTTGAGATAATATTCCCTAGTAGCTTCCTTTCCATTACAACAAAAATAGATTTCTTAGGGTTCAGAGAAATACCATGTTTGCGGCATTGGATGAAAACCTCTTCTAGATTTGAAATGTGCATGCTTCTATTCTTGGAAAATACTATTAGATCATTGAGGTATACTACTATGCTTACATCCTTGAGATGAGAAAATGCTAAATCCATAGCTCTTTGAAATGTAGCTCTGGCATTGATCAAACCGAAAGACATTTTCTGATAAGAAAAAGTTCCCCAAGGTGTAATGAATGTCATTTTATATTGATCCTCCTCAGCCACCTTGACCTGATTGTAGCCTGAAAAACCATCAAGCATGGATAACATTTCAGATCCAATAATGACCTGCAAAGTGTGGTCCATGATGGGGATGGGGTAGTTATCTTTCAAGGAGGCTTGATTGAGGTTGTGAAAATCAACGCACAACCTAATCTCACCACTCTTCTTTCTCATAGGAACTATATTGGCTAACCATTCAAAGTGATGTATGGGATAAATTATCTTTGCATCTAACAGCTTTTGGATTTCTACAAAGATAGTCCCTGAAATAGTAGGGTTATGCCACGCCATAGCTTCTACTTGAAAGGCTTTGTTCTTGCTTTAATGGGATATAGTGTTGAACTTCTGCAGGTTGATATGTCTTTAGATCCTGGTAAGACCAAGCAAAAACATCCATATATTTCTTAAGAAGCTTTGTAAAAGCTTCTCTTTCTACCTCTGAACAACACTTACCCAGATTTACTAATTTGGGATCATTGCTTGCTCCCAAATTTAATAATTGTGTATCGGAGGAAGAACCTTCCCCACTTTCTTCATTCTTTTTAAGCATCTGATCATGCTTGTCGAACATTTCCTCAAGAGATACTAAGCCTTTAGGAATTTTATTTCCCTTCAGCTGAATAATCTCTTGACTTCTGAGACCTTTGCATCTATTTCTCCCACAGTAGTTTGTCTTGGAGGTGAGTTGCTTCCCTCATAGTAGATCTCTTCGAAGTTGTCCTTTTGTTGGAGAAATGTAGCAATCTACTTGTCATCATTAAAAACCTGCCATTGTTGGACATTATCAGGAACCTTTGGGTGGAAGACCATCTCAACTTTGTAATCCCCTTGTCTAAAGAATGTGGGTGGCTGATTTGGATTTAATAAAGCTGCAGTTACTGCAAGTGAATCAGCTCTAGAATTTTGCTCTCTCGGAATATAGGATACTGAGAAATCTGAAAAATATAGGATAGTAGAGTAGACCCATTCTCTATAATGCCAAAGTTTGTCCTTTTTGACTTGGTAGAGACCTCTTATCTACTTAACAATCAACTCAACATCTCCCTTTGCATGTAAGATCTTGATTCCCATTGTTCTTGCCTGCTCCATACCTAACAACAATGCTTCATATTCCATCGTGTTGTTAGTATTTTCGAACATTAACTTGAAGGAATGTGCATGCACCTTTCCCTTAGGAGAAATAAGAACAACACCTGCACTGGATCCAAATGAACAACAACTACCATCAAATTCCAAAGACCAAACCTTATTATCTAGTTGATATGTCTCTTGGATCACAGGTTGAATTTCTTCTTTACCATGTTATAGATAAAATACGTTGTGATCGAATTCTTGAAACAAGATCTGAGATCTAGGATCCTCAAATTTTGATACTGTGTACTTGGATTTCTTCTCAAGTTCCAACTTTTGATTAAATCCCTTGATTATTATGTGCGCACAAGACCAGTCCATCTTGACTTCTCCACCCAGTTCTTTACAGAAATTCCTACTCAACAACATGTCATAAGATACTAGGATGTCTACTACAAGGATAGTCATCTTTAATCTTTTTGTCTGGGAATGAAGCAAGTACTACCTATGCATCTTTAATTTTCCCAACCAAAGGTACTTGTCTCTCCATTGAATAACATCTTCCAATGGTTTTTGTCAATGTGAGACCCAGAGCATCAACAACTTTGGCAGGCATCACATTGTCGGAAGCTCCAGAATCTAGAATGCAATTACTTAATTTATAACCATTAATAAGTAATGACACATAGAATGGCTCGATCCTTTCCGATGTAGTAGGAGAAGAAGTAGAAGGAGAAGAGCTTGCAGCCACATTGTTTGAAGGAGGAGTAATCTTCGGACTAGACAAGATACCCCGTGAAACACTATTTGTTGGAGTATTGGGACCATTACTTTGCACATACTTAACCAACCTATTTAGCTGATCAAGAAATTCCCTCAAATACTCAGCTTCTGACATCTGAACCTTGGTCTTTTTAATGTGATCAATAATGTCAAAAGCTTGACTTACTTCAGCCAGATGCACATTGGCCCTTTCCTTCTGGATTGAAATAATTTGAATTCTTATCTTTGGGAGCTAATGAAGAAGGTAGTATATTGCCTCTTTTTAGGATAGTAACATCTGGCCCAGGATCTTCTCTTTCTCTTCTTTGGCCACTTGTGGATGCTTCAACATTTTGGCATGTTTGGGACCTTGTGAACACCATAAATGTGTGACCATCAGAATCTTCAAAAGATTCATAATAGCCCTCGTCAGATTCATAGTCCAGGTAACCAATGTTGGAGTCACCAGTGGGATCTACAAAGTCTTCATCATCAAATGATTCATCAATGCCAAGATCTTCTTCATTAGTTTCCAAGTTGTTCCTTGGAGTAGCTTCAATTGCCAACCGTTGTGGTGCAACAGTAAGTCTATTTCGATTTTGATTTTGACCATTAAAGGTCCGAGCAGGAGTTATTCTTGAAGGAGTCACATTTCCTCCTTGAGATATCTGCTTCTTGATTTACAGCATGTCATTAGCTAATTTTTGTAGCAAAGTTGGAAGTACTTGAAGAAGCTCCATCACCTTTATGGGGTGATTGTCTGATTTTTCCAGCCATGATCAAGTCATCTTCAACCTCCACAACAACATTTTGTGCTTCTAGTAGATTCATAGGTCTTGCCCTTCGTAGTTGATATCCAACTTTGGGCAACAAAGCGTTTATAAAAATATCTTTTGATTTTCATCGCTAAACATACAGAAGTGGGGATTTTATATAAAATCCTTTGGAACCTTGCAATAAAGTCCTGCATGTTCTCATTTGGTTCCTTCTTTAAATGTGTCATTTGGGTGATCAGTGTGCTAGCATCTTCTACAGTTTTGAATCTCTTCAAAAATTGTTCTCACATGGACGCAAATTTTTTTATAGTTCCAAGGGCTAACCAATAGAACCATTCTCTAGCCAAATCATGGAGAGTCTCAATGAAAAGTATGATCGAGATATCTTCATGATCCACTATAAGAACACTGTAAGATATGAAGAATGCTGCCAAGTGATCATCTAGATTTTACTTTTATGTCTAAAAATAATTTTGAGAAATTATTTCTAGACCCTTAAGGCACATCATGCATAGGCGGGGTCAAGTTCAGTGGCCCATAAGCTGCTCCCCATGGAACAGGTACTATCTAGTTTTGATTTTTATTTCTACATGATGAATGGGGCTGGTATTCTATGAGAGTGGAATTGATGGATAATTATAGCTACCGGATTATCCGAAGATGATCCAGATATGGATGAATGCGTACTCTTCTTCCTCTTGAGAGACTAGATCTCATGGCTTCTAACTTTAGGAGGATGATTGAAATTCAATTGCTCCGCAATCTAGAGAAATGATCAGTCCTTCCTTTTGCTTTCACAGATAAGGTGAATGGACGTTCATCCAGTTGAAATTTGAATGGGAAAACACTCGATCTACAAGATATAAGCTTTGATCTATAAATTTAGTTGAATCCCTAGTAGAGTCGCCAAAATTGTTGGCTAGATTTTTTTGCAGCATTTGAAAACCTAAGTAGTCATGAGATAAATCTCCCTCATTTACCGCAGTGAGGATCCCGTGTAAGATTTTGTAAGTTATATATCCTAATATCTATTTTTGGGTATTACTTTAACCGTGTGGCTCATGAAACATAGCTATATACGGTTCTGCAAAGCAAGTAAAAGCTATTTGTAAAAGAAAGGAAAAATCAAAAGAAGAAAATAATAGGAAACGGAAGAAAGTAGAGAGGATGTGAAACCCAATCAATAGTTTACAGAGTTGATTACATGTACATCGATTAAAATAAATAGATCATTAAGCACAAAATTTAAAAGCAAAGGAAACTTTCAGATCTAGATCTAAAATAACAAAATTTTATGAATGAGCAGATCTAAAAAGAAAGTAAGAAGTGAAATGCACCATTGACACAAAGTTCTCTAGAAAAATCTCATCTATATTCCTCTCGCTTGTAGAAATCGGGGTTTCAACTCAAAGTCGAACACAAGAATATTGATTACAAATTCTCATGATTTAACAAGTAGGTTCTTCCTCTACTTATAGCATGTAGAGGGGTAATTACAAATGGGAGACTATAACTGAACTAGAACATAAACAAGAAGTAAAAAGAACATCTGACAATCATCTTCCCCTAATTCCTCTCTTAATGACATGCATCAGGATTTCAAGCTAAAATTGTGCACATCTATCACTTAACTCAAAGAGTCATTCCAAATAACTTAAAGTAATGGCTTTTAAACCAATAAATTTTAAGTTTACAATTTCATCCAGGAACATAAGAAATAAGAGAGGAAAGAAAAGAGGAAGGAAGATCTATCAGCTATAACTTCTACACTTTCTTTTTGTTTTGATACTAAATATACTTTTCGAACATATAGTTCAAGTAATTTCCCATCCGCTTTAGCCACAACTTCTTTCTCTATCTTGAATTGTAGCAATCCTTCGCTCAAAACTTTGATGCTCGCTTCCACCTCCTTCAAACTAGGCCCAAACTTCTTAATGTTTGATTGCGGCATGCATTGCGGTTTATTGATTGAATTCATTATGAAAGGCCTAATAGCTTCATCAATCCTCTCTTGAATCATCAGAAAAGAGCCTTCAAGGGAATCAACACTTTTTGGGAATGGTCCTTATGAATGAAGAAACGTTCCCAACCACTTCCTCATTGGTGAAAGAAATTACATTGCTTGATAGTGATGATACCATATCCTTGAGCACCCACATTATTTTCAGCATAATTCAGAAGATCTCCAAGAAGAAAGATGGTGTGAATTCAATTTGCTTCCCCTTTCCAACCGATCCATCAAGAACAATTCATTTTGTAATCAAAACCTCCTTGGAAGCTTATTTATCTTGACCAAAGTTCTTAGGTTACTTTCAGCCACTGTATTCATATCTAATGTGCTTGTCACTAGTTACTTCAGCTGAACCAATGCATCTTTCATAACCTTTACATGAGCTAGCACCTTCTTGAGTTTTATAGAAGCTTGGTGAATGATTAGGCTCTTCCATTCATCGATAGCTCTAACTTGGTTACCTGCATTTTCCACTTCTTGCATCAAATGATCACTCACCTGCTCATGTGCTAAAATTAGATGAGAGAAAGGTTTGGAAACTTTAGCAATGATCTCACACAACTATGAAACCTACTTTTGAAGTTTAGCTTTTTATTCCTTCTCTTTGTCAAGCTTAAGGAATAAAGAATTGATCAGTGTCTACATGTCTTGCTTTAATCCTTCAATAGTGGTTTGACCTATCGGCACTTTGGTCACTGTTATATCTGTTGTCGTAAGCTCGCTCTTCTTCTTTCCTTCTGCTGGAACTGATACCTCAGCAAACTTTTTCCCTGATTCTTCAATAATCAACCTTGAAGTCACCTTAGCAACTTTAGGTCTTCTGTCTTTTCCGCCCAAACTCAGGAGTAGCTGCAAGTCATGTTCCTCCAAGTTGATCTCCTCTCTAGCTTTCGGGACTGACTGTGAGGCCAACCACTTTGAGAAATTGCTTCTCGGAGAATGAGAAGTCGTTGAATGCACCACCATCTTGTGCTTCTGGTTCCTCTCCATCTAAAATTGCTATAATGTTTTGACTACCGTCTTCTGAATTGTCCAAAGACAATGCTCTTTCAAATTCTACCATCTGTAATTTTAGTATTTCTTCAGGAAGAGATGAAGATTAGAGTGGCTGAGGAGAGAACACAAATGTTTCCGGATTCAACGGAGGAACGGAAATATCTTGGTGAGGTTCACAGGATGGTGAAGTGTTGTGATTTGATGCTAGAGGAGTCGGAACTAACACCATAGCCGTAGAAGTGACCTTTTCCTGTGTATGAGAGTTTTTGTGCACTTTAAGCTTTTTAGGCCTTCTCGCTGCTTTCTCCCTCATGCTTCCTTTTGATGGAGTCTCTGTATTGAGGTTTCCTATAATTTGATTCATAAAATCTTTATCAAGGCAATATCCCTTTGTCAGCAACTAGTTCGAGGTGTTGACCAAAACCGCAACAGATCTTTCCTCAATCATGTGGAAGCCACCAATGTTTTCTGAAGAACAACTCTATCCCCTCCCATCTGGTGGTATGAGTCAAGTAACACAAGCCCATTGTCTATGAGATCCACAGGTATCCGTGTTAATCCATAATCAAACACTTGTCACACCGACAATCTGCTAAAGTCTTTCTTTCTGACTTCGTACTCGCACTTCATCCAGAAGTCTTCTAATGAAGGCACATGTGAGTACTCCTGGGAGATTTTTTTCCTTGCTACCCCATATGGATCAAAGTTCAGCCATGCTAGGAAGAACTCATGCTCACACTCAGAGAACATCTCAACTTCAATTCCTCTAGCTTTGTGTGAATGCTCAGCATCTATAATATCCCACTATGATAAAAAAATCCTATAGACTTGTGCCTCTTTGATTGTAGGTCACGCATCTCTTCGAGCTTCTACACAACTCCATGATGACCAATTTTTCACTTGGATATCTGGGAAACTTGACTTGTTCTCCTGAAAATCTAGTTACCCTGAGGTATGTAAAGTTTACAAACTAGATGAAGATACAACCATGCTGGGATACAACTTCCCAAGCTTCCTTGCTCACCCTGTTGGTCTTCAGATCACTATTCAACTTGCAAATGAATTCGTAGAAGAATCCATCATTGACCACCTTGTAATATTTATTGCATTCAGGCACAGTTAGCTACGGGTAGCACTCAAAAATAGGATCCTTTGAGAGTACGCCCGTCTATCCATCTTGGAAAAGATACCCTGTGAGGCTGCTACATATACTAGGTAGGAAGTCATCTTGAATTTATATGTCTACCTCACATTTCGGAGCTGCTCACCGATGTTGTCACTGATGATCTCTGCCCAATTGATTATTGAATCTGCTTTGTTGATCTCAATGGTCCTGATGAAGGCATACATCCATGAGTGGAAGTTTTGAGTGTTAGCTTCTCCATTTATCCTACATAGAAATTTGGTAATATCATCCACTTCCCCAAATTGGATCATGGAAGGGTCCTCAAGAACTTTGATGGAGATCTGGGCTTCTTCATATACCTGTTGTTCATTATGCCCACATAGTCTACTTTATGCTTCTCCCATCTATCTGTTGTCGGCATCTAGCATGTTGATTGTAGTCACCATCGGTCATGTTGGAATCTTGAGACAATAATTGATAAATTGAGCGTCCATTGAATTATTGTCTTTCCCACAACATCTCAGATTGATATGGATAGTGGATGGTATGACCTTGCACATTCCATGGTGAATTCAGAAATTGAAAGTGTGAGTAGGAATGTTGAAGCTTGAATGATTCCGCTACTCTTTATTTCCTACATGAGAGATGTCTTTCCAGCCCTGGATCTGTCAATCAATTTAGAGAGGGGTTTGGGGCCTAGATCCGTATCACCGATATCAGAAAATCTAGAAGTAATGCATGGTTCGCTAATCCTTCTCTTTCATCACGCTTTATCATGGTTGAAGAAATCTTTGTCTGAGTAACTCTTTTTCTTTTTATTATGTTGGAATTCTTTGTAATTTGTGTAGATCTAGGAATTTTTTCAGATTCAAAAGATATATTCAATGCATTTGACATTGATTTGAGCTCACTTTCACTTATATAAGCACTGTAATTAATTCAAAAAAATATGAGATCAAAGCATGAAAACTTGTTTTTTATCACAAAAGTCTACATATAAATCTCGCTGCCCTAAAATTTGAGGCTTTGCTTGCATGCAAATCAAGCATAAATATTTTTAACTTGACCCGAGCACTTATAAAAATATGCAAATAATTAACCAAGCTTAAATCAAGCTCCTCCAACCCTAGGTGCGAGACTTTGAAGCTTTCGGGAAATGAAAAACACTTTTTAAAGAAAAATCCTCCTCCCTTTAGGCACCAAAATTGTCCAGGATGCAATCCTTTGATAAAATAATTAACTATTCCATCACTATGGCAGCTCATGCTTATATAACTCTTAGCATTCTATATTTAATAATTGCCTCTCCTATTCTTGGCAATTAATTAATAAATAAACATGCTTATTCCTTCAACTTGGGTGCCTAAATTTGCATGCTCATGGCTGCCATTAAATAAATTAATTTAATTTATTTTTAGCCTTCTTCCTTCAGTTCTCTTTGACTTCACATCATGCATTGACCTTCTATTTCTCCATGGCACCAAAGTTAGGAATAAAAGCTATTAATAAATGCCACAAAAAGCATTATTTAATCACCAAATGGGTCGCACTTTTTAGCATGTTCCAGGCAGCCATTAAATAAATTAATTTAATTTATTTTTAGCCTTCTTCCTTCAGTCTTCTTTGACTTCACATCATGCATTGACTTTCCATCATCCTGGCGCCAAAATTAGGAAGGAAAACTATTAATAAATTGCATTAGAGTTATTATTTAATGCCCAAAGGGGTCGCACTTTTTAGCATGGGTGATTTCTAAATTTAAGAAGTCAACTTTGATGGGATTATTCACCCTGCACTGCAGCTCCAAAAATCCCTTCATTCACTTAAGTTGTTTGACTTCCATAATGGGAATTTTTACCCTGCAAGGCAGGTAATAAATTCCCATCGGTGCTTTAAGTGATTTTTCTTTATTTTATAATGGGAATTTTTACCCTACAAGGCAGGTAAGAAATTCTTGCTTTCCTGTCGCCTCTAATTTTCCCAACACAACTTAAGTGACTTTGAATTCATGGTAATTTTCATCCTGCAAGGAAGGTAATAAATTCCCACGTGCCTGCTACTACCAAAAATCCCACTGCAGCTTAAGCCTATTCATTCTTAAAAGTGTGACTTGCCTGGGAGAGGCGTTTTGTGCATGACTTCATCATTTTTATTAGAAGCTTGCATTTTGAGGTTGATTCCTTCTGGAAATGTGTTGGTAGATGATCTCCAGATGCTTTGGGAAATTAAATAGACTATACTAGTGAAATAATTGACCTAGGGGAATTTCACAGAGAAACCGAGGAGAAAACAGAAAAATGCAAAAGAAATAAATAAAAGTGAAAAACGTTGCCAGAAGTTGCAGACAAAGCTCAGGATTCATTCCTGATGAAAACCTATTGATATATGTGAATACTGGCATGCGAAACTTCAACAGGGTTCAACTGGAGCACAATTTACTTCAAACGGGGCACTATTTATTTAATAAATAATTAAATAAAAATTTCCTACAGACAAAACTTGGTGGAGGGATAAAATGAGTTTGGGCATCTGGGTATTTATCGAAATCGGATCATATGATACACTAGGAATATCCTAACATAATACAAACATCTTCTGGCAATAAAAACACAAAAAGACCCGTTATTTTAAAAGGATGAAATTTTTCAAATGGGTAGTCCTAGATTTCAGGGAGAAATCTGGGGACACCAAGTGTATTCAAAGGTTATGGTAGACATGTGAGTTCTTACTATGCTAGAAACAAAGATGAATTGATTTGATATAATTGTCAAAAGTATGGGCATGTTAAAAATTTTTTTATCAAAGACCTCCACAACAAAACAAGAATGTATACAGGATCAAATCAAGTCCTACAGGTGTTAAGGAATAAGGTTTAATAGCACAAACAATATTTCATTTATAGAGTGATGATGTAGAGTGGTATATTGATAGTGGATGCTCTAGCCACATGACAAGGAACAAGAGCAAGTTCATTTCCTTAAAAAAAATGCACCTGGCACAATAAGATTTACTGATAACACTTCAGCAAACATTGTTGGAAAAGGAAAGTTGAGTCTTGACAATGGCAAAACCATAACTTAAAATGTATTGTATGTTGAGGGCCTAAAGCATAATCTTCTTAGTGTCAGTCAAATGTGCAAACAAGGCTACACAGTTCTCTTTCATGATAAATGATGTGACATAAGGAAAGGAGAAATAGGTAAAGTGGTAGGAAAAGCAAAAAGGACTAAAAATAATATGTATGTGCTGAAAGAAGTGAATAAAGAAAAATATTTTTCAAGAAAAGTGGATGAGAGTTGGCTTTGGCACAGAAGGATGGGTCATTTAAATTTTGATAACCTTGTCAAAATCAACTCCATGGGGTGTGTTAGGAATATGCCTAAGATCAACAAACCTGAAAATAAATTGTGTAAAGCTTGTCTTCATGGCAAACAGACAAAGAGAAGATTCAAAAGCAAGGAGTACTCCACCACTCAACCCTTGGAATTGATTCATACAGACCTTGTGGGACCTACTAGAGTTGAAAGCATACAGGGAGATAGCTACTTCATGTTATTAATTGATGATTTCAGCAAGATGACTTACGTGGCTTTCTTGAAAGATAAGTTTTAGGCATTAGAGAGATTCAAATCCTTCAAAGCTCTTATTGAGAATGAAAATGTTAGAGATATTGTATAGTGTGAACATTAGATATGATGAATATAATATTATCATGGATAATATTATTATAATGTGAATGTAATATTACATATAGTTAATAGTATTTACTTTGTATGGTAATTAGTAAATTAGTAAGTTAGTAAGTTAGATAATAAAACAATGAGATATTGTTTTATTATCAATGTTATTATTAATGGTTGAAACCATTCGGGTAGATTGGTTTCATATGCAACCAAATATTGTTGAGAAGGTTGTAGGTAAAGACAAAGACATTGTTATGAGAGTTGTTACTATGCAGCTCCTATATAATGGAGTGCATAGCTATGGGCAAATATGTAGAGTTAATATAATGTGATGTAGAAGATTGAATTATAATAGAAGTGTGTTGTAATGAATACATATGCAATATGAATGTATGAATTACAATAGATCAATATATTAAGTGTTCAATATATGTTTGTGTGTTATCAACAGTATGTGTGATATGCAATAAGTAGGAAGATAGAAAATAATTAAAGCTAAATCTATGCTCCTAAACTTGTATTTGGTAAAGAAAAGAATGGTAAAATAAAGAGCGTGAGATCGATGGGGAGGAGAGTTTTGGTCTTCGAGTTTGATGAATTCTGTGAAACCCATGACATTATAAGACAATTATTAGTTACAAAAAATGGAGTGGCTAAGAGAAAGAATAGAACAGTGTAAGAAATGGCTAGAACTATGTTGAATGAAGCTAAATTACCTGATGGCTATTGGAGAGAAGCAGTGGGCACTGTAGTGTACATATTAAACAGAGGGAAAATTAGAGTAAACAAAAAAAAGACACCATATGAGCTATGGAGAGGAAAACTTGCAAATGTAAAGCATCTCAAAGTCTTTGGGAGAAAATGCTATATTAAGAGAGATGAAGAAAATCCAGGAAAATTTGACTCTAGGTGTGATGAAGGCATCTTTTTGGGATATTCAGTTGTTAGTTCAACTTATATGTGTTATAATAAAAGCCAAAACAAAATAGTTGAAAGCAAAAATGTGGTATTTGATGAAACATACCCAAAGAAGATGAAAATTCAGCCTAATGAAACTCCACAAGCTGCTGAAAATCAAAATGAAGAAGAAATTTTAGAAGTTGAGCATGAAGAAGAAAGTGAAGAAGAAGAAATACTAGACACAAAAGCACCTTCTAGGCAAGTTAAAAGAGACCATCCTTCAAGAAAAATCATAGGAAACAAGAATGGGAGTTCAAACAAGAAGAAGACTAAGAAACATTCAAAATCAAGAAGATATGGCCTTGCTATCAAAAATTGAACAAAAAAATGTAATGGAGGCTAGTAAAGATCAACACTGGATTAAAGCAATGAATGAGGAACTAGACCAAATAGAGAAAAATGAAACATGGGAGTTGGTTCCTAGGCCAAAAGATAAAAATTTCATTGGTACTAAATGGGTTTTCAAGAACAAATTAAATGAAAAAGGAGAGGTAACAAGAAATAAGGCAAGGTTGGTTTGTAAAGGATATGCATAGGTAGAAGGAGTAGATTTTGATGAAACTTTTTCTCTGTTGCTAAAATGGAAGCCATTAGAATCTTCTTAGCATATACAGCTCATAAAGGGTTCAAATTTTACCAAATGGATGTTAAGTCAAATTTTCTTAATGGGCATTTGAATGAAGAAGTATACATAGAACAACTAGATGGCTTTACTCTCACTGATGATTTAGATTATGTGTGCAGGATGAAGAAAGATTTATATGGGCTGAAACAAGCACCCAGAGCATGGTATACAAGGATGGATAAGTACTTAACTAAAAAAGGATTCAGGAAAGGAGTAAAGAGATAGAAATTTGTATATTAAATAATAAAACAACACCTGCTAAATATAGTTGTGTATGTTGATGATATCATCTTTGGAAGCAATAATGAAGGTATGTCACATGGTTTTTCTGAAGTCATGAAAAAGGAGTTTGAAATGTCTATGTTAGGAGATATTTCATTCTTTTTAGGACTTCAAATTATTTAGAATAAGGAAGGTATCTTCATCTCTCAAGCTAAGTATATTAAGGAGATGATAAAAATATTTCAGATGTATGACTACAAGCTAGTGAGTACACCAATGAGTGTGGGATGCAAACTTAGCAAGGAAGATGAATCACCCAAAGTAAATCAGACTTTATATAGGTCCATGATAGGTAACCTTTTGTATTCCACTACATCTAGACCTGATATTATGTAGGCAATTGGCTTGGTAGGGATATTTTAGGAAGACCCAAGGGAAATTCATCTATTAGCTGTGAAGAGGATATTCAGGTATCTCATGGGGACTTTAGAATATGGTCTTTGGTATCCAAGAAGTGATGAATTTCATATTAAGGCCTTCACATATGCAGATTGGGTAGGCAGTGTAGATGATAGGAAGAGCACAATAGGTGGAGCATTTTTTTGGTAAGTGTCTTGTTTCTTGGTTGAGTAAGAAATAGTCTCTTGTAGATCTTTCCACTTGTGAAGAAGAATATGTAGCATCTTCCATTTGTTGCACCCAAGTCATGTGGATGAAGAAAAATCTTGAAGACTACAAAGTGGAATGTGAAGAGCCAATTCCATTGTATTGTGATAGTACCAGTGTTATTAGTGTCTCAAAGAATCTAGTGTTGCATTCAAAGACAAAACACATACCTATAAAGTATCATTTTCTGAGAGAACATGTAAATGAAAAGAAAATTAGGCTTGAGCATGTTTCTACAAAAGAGGAGGTGGCTGATATAATGACTAAACCATTTCTAGAGCTAGTTTTGAGTAGATGAGAGACAAATTGGGGGTATTTTTCAGCCCCAAAAATCACTAAAGGTCTCGAAAGATAGGGGGAGCAGCTAAGGTGCCAAATTTTCTCCTAAGAAGGATCAACTTGAGTCCAAATAGGGGGAGTTGGTTTTCCAAATGTAGGCATAAATCATTAGTCAAGTAAAAAATTTTTGAAGGGTGTTTTGCATGTTATTAAAATCATATTGCATGTGTTTCATGGAAGAAAAACAACAATAAATTTTGGAATTCTTCAGAAAGAAAACAATATCTTTCTAGGGAAGTGCATATCGGTATGAGTAATTATATTTTTTTAAATACTTCCAATTTAATCAGTTTAGTGTGCTTGTGCATATTTTTCATATATGTCAAAGGGGAGAGAAAATTGGAAACTTGTCCCATATTTCAGTTTTCCATCAAGTTTCAAAATGTTGCCATCAATGACAAAGGGGGAGATTGTTGCACCTGTTAAAATTAGCGATTATTGTCATTTATGTCAAAGGAATTGATCGAAAAGGGAGAGTTTTGATCATGCTTATCATATGTTGTTTAGATGCTCAAAGTGAGTTCATGAGGTTTCAAGAAGTCAAGGTTATTGGATGGTGAGTGGTTGTCTTTATTTGAGTGGTTTAGGTACCTAAATAGGTGTAACAGGATGGTGTTATAATAAGAATGGTATAGATGTTGAGAGACTAGATAGAGCATTTATGAGCAAATTTTGGCCTATTCTCAGCTCCATGATTCAATTTTGTATGTTAGTTAGAATTGGACTTGAGAACCGACAATGTTAATGAATACAAATGATATAGGCTAGTAAAACGTAGACATATTATTTTCTATAAATTTTATGAGTAATAGAGGAAGGTGTCTTGGTGCTTCATGTCAAATTTCAGGTCAAAGTTAGGTCATTTGATCAAGTTAAGTGACTTTTTGTGAAACATGCATGTTGAAAAATGCATTCTAAGTTACCTAGCTTCTTAGCCCTCAAACAAAATTTTCCTAAATCCTTTGAGTAAATAATAGAAGGAATTCTTAGATTAAAAAAGGCATATAAATATAGTGCAAAAATAATTTTCTAATTTGGAGGTGTATTTAAAAGCGTTATGAGTATTTTCGAGAGGTGTTTCTTCATTATTCTAGCATGTGCTTGAGCTCCAAGGTGGAGTTGAGTGATTATTGAATTTTGGTTATTTCTCAAGTTCTTAGATATTCTCCAGAGATCATGTTCAAGGTGTTTTGAGCATCTAAACTATCAGATAGAAAGGGATTGCATATGGTATTATCTTCTTTATGTTGTTCGGAAGTGGAAGATCAAGAAACTAGATCAATTTCTTCTACAAGCTACTACTTTGAGCATAACGTTTGTTCTTTCATTGTGTATTCTCATATTTGGCATCATAAGTTCTAATAGAAGAGAAATCATAGGTCATTGGGTGGTTGAAGATAAATGTTCATGAAGTTGTAGATAGAAAATCAAGTCCTTGATCTTGTTTAGACAATTGCTCCTAGCAAGTAAAGGATGTAATCTGTTTTTATGAATATATATCTATAAGAGTTCGAATCCTTCCATAGTTATTTTTCAATGATTTTTATCAATTGCAATGACTATTTGTTTAAGGTAAAGATATAAATATAGTTTGTTTTTATATTACTACGGGTGTAAACCAAAGACCATTGCTTCAACACCTCATGAATTCATTGTCATGACAATTTCATCTTCATGTTAGGTTTTTTATCATCTTTTCACATTACATAGATATTATTGCAATTATTTCATCACAAACTAGAGAACACAAGAAAAAAATTGGTTATTGAAAGCCCTTACCTCCATCATTAATGATTTTATCAAATACTATATCTTTCATGATTGAGAGAATTCAAGGTATCTTAATGGTGATTTGAATGTATAAAATGGATAAACTCCTTAATCAAAGTAAAATTTAGTAGTTATGAAGATTAAAAAATTCTCCTCGGAAAAGTTAAGTCTCAAGTGTGTTGACGAGGTTCTTTGAGAGAATTTTTGCAATCTTATAAGTCACGGGTGAATCTGTGGAATAAATGTTGAATCTTGAACTCTCAAATCATATGGAATAGATAAATATCCTTGTTTTACAAACTCACATAACATTATTTTTCTCCTTTTCATTTAATAATTAGTATAAATTCTTCCTCTTAAGGCTCTCGGGATTTTTAGAAGGTCTATACCCTATACTAGGTTTCAAAGAAGATCTTTGTTTGTTTCTCTCTAATATTCCAACCAAAATGCATAAAACTTTATGGTAGGGTTTGTCTCAATCACACAAAGGTGATCCAAAAGAAAATTTGCAGTTTCATTAAGTTGTTGAGTTGAATTTCTTTGACGGTGGTCATGATTATTTTGCACATTCACTATTTAAAATGAGAAACAACTTTATCTTTTCTTCCATATGGTTTTCTTCACATGTTGGACCTTGAGTCCTAGGGTTTTCATGGTGCTCAAAGTATTGAGAATTTTGAGTAATGGTTATCTCATCCTGAGAATGGTGTTTCCTTCAAAGAATTAATCTTCTTGTGCGCAGTGGTATGAAGACTTGAAACGACATTAAATTATCTTTCTCAAGTTGAAACTTAAATCCTTTTAATTTCATTGTTCGAGTATTCAATAGTGTTCTTGGCCTCTAAATAAATATGAGAATCTAAATAAGGTGAATTATTCTAGCTCGATGAGAGAGCCTACGATACAAGTGTGACTTCATGTATTCTTTTTGGAAGTGAAAATCCACTTGCCTTGTCATGTTGCAACCTAGAAATGAATTTGAGCTCGAGTGGAAGGTGAAAGGCTAAAATTTTTAGTCAACCTCCTTGGTTGAATGAGACTCTTCATATTCCAAGAAAGGCATAGTGTTTTGTTTTGAATTAAAGAGATGTAACATGGTTTTTTAATTGTCTTTTGGATGAAAATAGAGAATGATTTTCAAAGTGAGAAAAAATAGGATCTTAAAAGAAAATTTGATGGATAATGACATTTTGCTTGCAATATAATGAGAGGACTGTGTAGGATTATTATGAGTAGAAAAGAGTGATAAGGTTAGAGAAGTGAAAGGAATTAAGTTCGGATCGAGATTAAAATGGAACTCATGTGTATGAGATCAAGTTAGAAAGAGAAGTTTGTCTTCTAACAAATGAAAAGTATGGTTTTTAAGGCATATATAAGGAGTAATGAATTTTGAGTTTGAAGTATGATATGGAATAGTTCTTGAATACATAGGATCAAGATTTCAATGAAAAATATAATGATAGGGAGATAAGAAAGAGTGTGGGAAGTGATATAAAAATTTCAAGGCAAGCATGATAAGGTATTTTCTTGTAGTGTAGACCTAGGAGATTTTTGTGGGAATATTATAAGAAAAACCTTGAGATAACATGGAATTGAGAGTGAAATATAATTTTATTGCTTGTTAGGTCATACAATTGTCTCCTTAGTGCATGTTTTTAGAGACAATTTAGAGTGTGAGAAGAAAGTTTAAGCATAGTGTATAAACAAGAAGAATGTGGTGATCAAGATAGAGTGAATCAGAGCAACATAGAAAGAGTGAAAATTTAGGATCATTATCAGATGTTCAAGACATCATTTTGAAGTGTGGTCAATTATGATTTTTGTTCATCATGGAGTTGTTTCTTCCTTGCAGGTAGTAGCTTGCATAAGGCTAGTTGTAGCTAGCTATATCATTCAGAATTTTTGCTTCCTTCACCAAGTTGCAGCTTGTGTGAGACTGAGGTTGTAGCCTCAAGTGTTGAGTTGTATACTCAACAAAATGTTTTGTAACCATTCTTCACTTAGTGGACTAGTTCAGTGGTTTTCTCCCTATTTGGGCTTCCCACTTAAAATTTGTGTCTCCTCTATGTGTGTGTGTGTGTGTGTGCATGCGCACGTGCTCTCATTTTGGATTATCTTTCAATTTATGTGATTGATTTTATAATTAGTAAAAATTTGAATTCAACACTAATTCACCCTTTCTCTCAATGTTCCAGTTTATAACACACCACTCGAGGGAAAATACTTTATAATTTCCGGGAATACCGCACAATGTGGAATAAATTCTAATTTATGAGATGAACTTCATTGGGCCAACGGTGTTAAGCCATATAAATAAGCATTCCCCAATTGTAAATGCAAGTTATTTGGGCGTCACTCATTCATACTTGTTAGTAACCTAGCACAACTACCCCCAATTAAAGATACTCCCTTATACATTATTTGAATATATGGGCACATGTTATGGCCACAATTTAGAAGCATTGTAAATTTAACAATAAAATTTTGGTGATAAGGCATTATCACTAGTCATGTTATCTTCAGAAATATCCTACTCAATATCACAAATGTAATTGTCAAAAAGGAAGATTGGAACCTTCTAATTTCTAGAACTCCTACATGCATCTCCCTTACAACCCAAGATACTTTTCAATATGCAACACACTTTTACGCCACTAATGCATTGGCCACTTTACATAACAATCATAGAATGTGAGACATTAACATGCCAATTTTCCGAGAAAATTTGAACAAAACCACTAAAACAAAGCAAATAATACAACCAACATGCAACTTGAAAGTACACTCCTCATTTGTGAGGGTGAAGAAGCCATGCTTAGTGTAAATTAATGGATGAAATCTCACATTTTCAACAGTTCTTGGGGCTAGGTCTTTTTATAATATATTTTCTAGGTTGCACACCCCTAAATTTGCTATTATATGTAGTTGTCAATTTCAAAAGCTATATAATACCACCATGGGACACCACACACCCAACACATATGTCAGTTCCACCAATAAAAATAGGCGGACATCGCTAGGTGCATCTAAAAATTGCATGGGTGTTAATAATTCACAAAGCACGAGGACTCATCCTTGAAAAAGAAACCATTAAAATAGGGAACACATAATTTCAAGACCTAACTTTTATAACCTTTTCCGTGTATGTGATCTTGAAGACCTATAAATTTTCCCAACATTCTCCTTTAATCGGTAAAAATGCTTTTAAGAAGATGGACATGCCCAAGCTTGCATCCAAGAAGAATTACTCCAACAAAGCATCTCTATGTACACAACTTATGTAAGAAAATACACTACATTTTAAACTATTATGCATACTTTCCATAAATAGTACATGCATCTCAAAGTAAAAATAGAAAATCTCACTTCAAAGTGATAGTAAATGCATTCTCCAAGCACATCTACCTAATATAAAATGTTTCACGTTTCATTTATATGTACACTAGAAATGGCAGATAAATTCTAAAATATAGCTACTCATATAGACAATGAAAAAAATTACCTCCACCACCTATTATCCGAATGCATAAAAGACCATTGCCAAACCTGAAGAAATTGTGGATGAAGATATGATCCTCACTACATACCTAACTCATAAAAGAATAGAGAAAGCACAAAAAAATATACAAATACAATAGTTGTAGCGGAGGACGCCAAAAAAATCCTCAGAGAGAAATTCCATGCTCACTTTTTTAAAAAGGAAGCATAAATCCCCATCTACATACCGTCTACAACTTGGTAGGACATTAAAATGTATATATTTCCAAATTTTTTAATATGTCAATATAATTGACATTATTTTCAAATACAACTTTCTCATTGCATGCCACATCTTGGAAAACACCGACAATGCGGACATTTTAAGAGTTAACGTTCTGAAATTTGGTTTCATTTGAAAAACAAAATGTACCAAAATTGCGGACTACTACACATTTTGTACAGACGTGCTATTAATTTAATTTGTACAAGTACATTCATTATTCATTTTTGTTAAATTAATTCTCACTAATTAAATAACAATTCTATTGCTTCAATTAAATAACAACGCTATTGCTTCAATTCTAAATACCATAGACAATCCATGAAAATTATAACGGTTCAATACATCTTCTATTCTTAATGAGTATATACAATGGATGCATACATTTCACAACTATTAATTAGAATAATACACATTATTCAATGGCCACTAACACTTCTAGAAAGGTTTACAAATTTATTTATTAACGGGTAAGTGCACGAATTTTTGGGGCCAATAATTGGACAAAAACAAAAAAATCAAAATGCGTATGCATTCTATTATAATGTGATCATGTTTTAAATTCTTAGGTTTGGGATTTACCAAAGCATAACGTGTATGCGTTATGTCTGCTATAAATAAAAGGGACGTTAGGGGGGCAATATATAAACAAAGCATAACACGTACACGTTATGCTTTTTACCTTTTCCAACACATGCCTCAAGGCTTGGGATCCAGTTTGGATCCCCAACCTTGAGGCATGGACTTGCAAAAACACAGCAAACAACATGTTTTTGTAAGAAAATGTAAAAATTCCACTTCCTCTATGATAAATAAAAATAAAACAATCGATCCATTTAAAAAAATTTATACCCCAACATAGAGCATAGTTTTTCTTTCTAAAAATATAATTTTTCAAATTTTCACTAATATAAGGTTTCCATATTATTTATTTTCTCACTATGCCTTTTTATAGCTATTTTTGAAGTTTAAATATTTCTTTCATCATGTATCTTTTGTTTGGGTCATTGAAATTGAAAAAAAAAAACTTATACTAGCACAAACTAGGCATAATTCTATACATATTCAAAAAAAAAAATTCTAATTTTTGATATTTTTGAGGTAGTTGGGGGTGGGGGGCGGGGGGCACAATGAAGCTCGCTATTTTTCAAAACATAAAATTTATGTACTAGAAAAATCATAAATAAAAAAATACTTGTTAAAAAATCTAAAAAAATATCTAACACAAACTAGATGCTCCTAGCTATCTTTCTACCAAAGGGTTTTCAAAAATACTCAATGGTGCTCAAAAATGGTGGGGGCACGAAAGTCACTCTATTATGTTTTTTAACAAAAACAGGAGCACATGTTTGTATTTTAGTTGTTTGACCCACTTAAACTTATCCGTTTTCAATAAAATTTAGTAGCTTAGAAACTAGACTCAAAATTCTATGATTCATATTTCTACAATATCTTCCAATTTTGAGTGTAACTATTTTGAAAAAATCATACAAGTTGAAGTTTTTTTTTTTTCAGAAAAATACGTCCACTTAAGACCCCCTTTTGGCCCCCAACTTGGTGCACTTACCCTAACTAGGAACCAACAACAAGATTCTCACTATCCACAACCATAACCACAACCACCTCTTTTCAAAGAAGGACAATATAATAAAAACACTTCCACTTCCTTTGAATTTTTTTCAAATAAATGCAAGAAAGGAATTGAAGTCCTTTGAAGAGTTGTTTAGAGAGTACAGAGTCATCTTAGATCTTCTTTTGAGTGAGACATATGGGATACAAACTTCCATTAGAGCCAAAAATAATAGGCTGCAGGATAGCTCTACAATGCAAAAGTTGGAACTCTGTCCAAGGCACAAAGAAACAGGATTCAAGATTATCAGAATACCTTACCAAGTAGCCATGAAATCAGACTTGATAAATCTATAAGGTTGATGGGTACATCTGTATAGCCAATTTAGTAACACTATATCTATTAATTATAAATGTCATCCTCAAGGCTTAGAATCTAAAAACTGAATAAATTTATAAAAAAACTAAATAGAGAGTTAAGAATACCTTTTATTTGAAATTAGAAGAATCAATCGCATATAGAAAAATGGGATACCTAGAGTGGTTTGATGTATATGCATCCATATTTTTATTCTCTGAAAATTTCAAGGTGTGTGTATGATTTGAATGTGAAATAAAATGTATACATAAATTCAAACGAAAAAAATAAAATAATTTGATGTTGCAAGAAAATTGGTGAATGTTGGAATATTTGCATACAATTATTGAATAGTTTTATTTACAAGATACTACTCTTCTCTAGTGTTTGTATGAGGAATGTTGTTTAGATTTTGTTACACTAATTTTTAGCACAATCTTAGTTCTCATATTGTAGGGAAAGAGTTCAAATGTATAATTTCTGTCATGTATAATGAATGATTAAATAGTGTTAATATAATCTTTGAGATAGGTATCAACTTTGTTGAAGGGACAAACTTGATAAAAACCATCCCTACAATGAAATAACTCTCTCTCTTTAAGGAAAAACACGTTATAAAAGTATTTGATGGTGTGAGAATTTTGTTCCATATGGGGAAGATATTCATTGAAAGATTACAATGAATGAAACCTTTATACACACATGTTCATTTAGACCATTGTTTTGTATCCAAAATATATATCTTAAAGAAATAATCAATCTCATAATGTTTGATGTTGTAAGCATATGAATTTTAGTGAATGTGGGAAAGATATGTGTTGAATATTTGAAAGGATGACATGTTATGTATTTACATATTTTTTTACCTCAATGTTTGGAATCTAATGAAGGTGAGTAGGAAGCAAACGGGTAAGGTAAAATGGAGAAGAGATACAACAATTATATGGAAAACAAATTGCTTCTATTAAAATTTCTCCAAAGCTTCTCTACTCACTTTTTTTTTTCTTACAAAATGCATACAAATGCCTCAAATATATAGAGGAATTTCAAAGAGATAACTTCTTGAGCAAGCTAGAAAGAGCAGTAAACATTAAATGTGCATGGGTAGGAGAGAATATTTTACAATCAATTGGAAATATTCTCTAGGTCCTTTATGCTGAAAATATTTGTCAAACTTAATTAGGTAGTTGAGATTACACAAATCCCAACACTCCCCTTAATCTTAACTACCATGCAACTACACCTAGACATTCCCTAAGATACAAAAAAGTATCCTTTGGTAAAGGCTTTCTGAAAATTTCAGAAAATTGGTCTTAAGACCTAAAAATGTCGAGATATATAGCGTCATTGTTGACAAGATCCCCGATGAAGTGATATCTAGTGTCTATCTACTTTCTCTCGCTTGTAAAACACATGATTTTTGACAAGACAATTGCTTAATTGTTATCAAAGAATATTTTTCTTACTTCTTTTTGATAGTATTCCAAATCTACTAAAACTCTCTTCATCCATACTTCTTGACAAGCCATTACTTTGGCTCCTACATACTTTTCTTCTCATGAGTGAGAGAGTGAAAATGGGTTGCTTTTAGGATGCCCATGAGACTGTACCTCAACCAAAATGAAATAAATAGCTGAATTTAAGTATAGTAGGAATTTAATATTCCATAGTTAAATTTAGAGGGTTAAAGGGCCAAAATAATTAAATACCCAAGGTGTTTAATTCCACAAGGTTTAATTAATTAACAAGGTCCCCATTTACATGGGGTTAGAATAAACATTCCCTTACCCCATAAAGTGACCCCTTAAAAGTCAACCCATGTTTTGAAATAAAACATTTAAATTAAAAAGGTAATTTCCACTCACCCACTCTCCACCTACTTTTTGTAGGGATGAATCTCATCCCTTGGATGGATTCAATTTGGTCCCTTGATGTGGAAAAAGGGTAACCAACCCTAAAAATCCTTATGAAGTCTCCTTTCTCATTTCATTTGTCTCATTGTTTCTATTTTGTTTTGCAAGTTATTGGAGGAGGAAAGGAAGCCATTGGAGGTCACTCCAAGATTTTGGAAAGGCTTTTAAGTTGCATTATTTTCTCTATTTTTGTCACACCCTCTCCTAGGGTTTCAAAATGTGTTTATATATTTTTATTTAGCTTGGATTCATTTGATTTTCCCAAATGGGCTTGTGGGTTCTTTCCCATTTTATTTGTAAAGCTAGGTTTGATTCATATTTTCACCTCGTAAATGAGAATGTATGTATGTATGTACACACACACACACACACACACACACACACACACACACAGGTATAAGCAAGACATTCACCGCGGTTTTAAGTAGTTTGCATGTCGTGGAAGGAAATCGACGTAGTTTATTATGTACATGCTGCGTGGTATGGTGTGGAGGTAATTATTTGCGGGTGGGGAGGGGTTGGGGTCGCCGACCCCTCCCCACCCCAATCTACACAATTTACAAAAACAAGACCCTAGCATTACAGACGCCACAAAGACTCTAAAACCAAAAAATAATGCAATTTAACTTTTGACAATTCTTACTTTATTTAATAAAATATATATATATATATATATATACTTATATAAGTAAAAATAGATATATAAACATTTATGTGTGTGTGTGTGTGTGTGTGTGTGTGTGTGTGTGTGTGTGTGTGTGTGTGTGTGTACATTTTACATATTAAAATTACAAGTGTATTAATATTGGCCTAATTTCACATCTAATAGTTCTCCATTTAATATTAGTAATGAAAGAAAATACCATCCTTATTAAATTTTAAAATATCTTATTATTAATAATATTCAAGAGAAATAAAATTACTATCAAAGTGAGGATAAAACACTAAATAATAGCATTGGTGAATTGAATGTTTGCTCTAATATTTTTCTCTCTAACTATTTAATAAATTTAATAAAAAAATGAAAGTGATAACATTTATTTTCCCTTGAAGAATGCAAGGATAAAAATAAATAGTCTCTCTTTTCCAACACATGCCTTTCAAATAATGCAATGAGATGTAACACCTTTTACTACAAACTTTCCAACAACATATTATAAGGCAAGAGCAACACCATTTTGCGGAAGAATAAATAAACTTCAAATAAAATGAATTAATTCCTTTTTACCACTCCTTTTAAGTTCACCAAAAGAAACTTACAAAATGGATGTTTCTTCCTTTCCTTTTCTTGTAAGTCAACATGCAATACAACTCTAATAACAATTATTTGAATGCAGCTTTCCTTGACAAGATCAACACAATGTCTTCCACTAAAAGTGGGAAAATAATACAAGAATGAAAGCTGAAATAATACAAGGTTGCAAGTTCCTCCACTCTAGGTGTGATAACAAAAAGGCTTTTCCCAGAATGAGTTACTTAAGGAGTCCAACAAAAAGCTCCAAGCCTCAAAACACCAACAAGAGAGATCCTTCATGATTTGTTTGATTCACAACAAAATGGGGGAGAGGCAACACTCTCCACCCAACCAAAATATCCAATGAGGAGGAGAAGCCATCCTCCTCATTGGCCTTCGAGCCCCAACCACATTACAATGAGAGGTGAATCCAACCAATGGAAACAAAAGGCTTCCACAACACAACACAAAAAATTTCACAACCATTCCAAGCACATTCAACATAACTACAACACAAGAAGGAAAATAACCAAAATAAACAAGGCTTAAAAATGAAAGCCAAAGGAGCAAGAACCTATGGGGAGGTCACTTATGCCTCCCAATGGGAAATGAGTTCCCACCTTAAAAGCCTCCAATACATGTCTCAAATCCCCTACATACTCTTATTCCTCCCTCAAGTACCTCTTATGCCTCCCTCATTCTCTTATACCTCCCTCATATAAGAATAAGTAAGAAATGCAAGCATTCATTGTCCAAGGTGGGGCACCCAACCCAAACTCCCTCCAAACATGAAATAAATCTTCGCATCCCTACATTAATTCTCCCCATAGTTCCCTCCTACACCACACTTAGGAAATATACCCAAACACACAACAAGCAGTCCAAATACTCAACAAAACAAGCACTCAACACAAAATAGAGGAATAACATGAGCAAAAGTAAAGTTCCTAAATTTCCATAGTAGAACTTGTTCCAAGATTCAAAGTCAAAGCTCCTTCAATCCCAAGCAATCACCAAAAATCTCCCAAAATCCTCTAACTCCAATAAAAGAAAGAGGACAAAATAATGAAGTAACCCCAAACAAGCAAAAAAGTTGAATAAATAGAAAATCGAGAGAGGAAGGTGAGGTGGCTCCATGTAGGATGCCATATCACTCATCCTAATTTTCACCACACAATTCAAACATCAAACTTCAAATCATAATTAATAATTGGTTGAAGAAATGACATTTTACTTACACACACAAACCATGCCCACACCCCTTAAGGACCAAAAGTAATTACATGTAAGAAGGTGCAATAAAGACTTACAATTTATCTTCCCAAAACACATAATGGGGTCTAATTTTGACCCCCAACCCATAGGTAGGGTTTGAATGGAAATTTAAGAGGTGTGGGACAAGTTTAACTTATCCCACAAGCCTTCAAAATTGGCCCTTAAGGCCAAATTCGAATTTCCATGAGGGGGTAGAGTGTACAACACTCAAGGTCACAAGAACTCAATATTACAACACAAAACCCAAGAGCCATCTAGTCTAATAAATGAAAAATTTTGGTCACATCCACACTTAGTCAATAACAAGATTAATTAACTTAATTAGGACATTAAAACCCATTAAGACAAAGGGGAAGAATACATCATTTTATAAATAAATAACACAAGGAAATTACATCACTAAAAATCACATGCTACATTAAATAAGGAAACTAAACAAACTACAACACATAACCCCTTGGTCACAATTTCACCCTAACAAAAATCAAACACAAACACATAATAAAATACATGTTTCCATGGTGACCTCGTTGAATTCATCTAGAATTCCAACTTCGTTGGTCTCAATACCCCGATGTTTGTTGTGACATGTTTACTATAAAAACACATAACACCTCCTTCGCCTCATGGCCGCATCAAAAACATCTAGGATAAACTATACAATATAAAACTAGAATCATCTATAAATGAATCAAATATCATCTAGGCAAATACGATATCATTTACAATTTCTAGCAACATTTCTATTCTACATCTCATCCATGTCAAAATGATCACAACATTAGTTCAATTATCAAAGGTCTACTCAATATGACAAAATATCACATGTCCGAAAAACATATATATATATATAACCATGTCAACAACATATCAACATTAATATAAAATGTCCCTAATAATCCACATGCATCATATATGAATCGAAATCAACAACAGTCCATGATCTCTAACATCTAACATCATGCCAAATCAAAAACTACAATAATATCCATAAGTATAGTCGACAATATCATAATCAATAAAAAGTGCCGAAGGGAAGTGCACAATACATCCCCCTCCCATTATACTCGACTTCCTCCTGGAAGTCACTGGAATATGTGTGGAAACTAAACTCGTAGCAATGTAGCATCCTCCCATGTAGCTGTAGTCTCATCATACCTATCCCACTGCACTCAAACCTGGTCAATCTCTCTACCTCGAAGGCCCAGGGTCCTACGCTCTAAAATGTGGATGGGATCCACCATCACCTGCCCCGATCCTGTACCTACAATGAGGTCCAATCCAGCACATGAGAAGGATCTGCAATATATCTCCTAAGTACTAAAACATGAAACACATCATGGATGCGAGACAAGCTAGGTGGAAATGCTAGATGGTAGGCCAAAGGACTGATACGCTCTAAGATCTCAAAGGGACCCACAAATCTAGGAGCTAACTTAGAACCTTTTCCATAATGGATAGGGCTCTTATGTGGCCTAACACGAAGGAACACCTTCATGCCCACATCAAAACTACGGTTTGTCCTATGTTGATCTGTATACTTCTTCTTCCTTTCCTACACCTCCTACAATCTCTGCCTTATCATAACAACCTGCTGCTCCATCTCTTGTAGTAACAATGGCCCAAGAGAAACCCCATCCTCTAACTTTCCTAACTAAGAGGTGTCCTACACTCTCTGTCATATAATGCCCGAAAAGGGACCATGCCTATCGAACTCTAAAAACCTTTATTGTAGGTGAACTCCACCAAGGAAAAATAATCCTCCCATCTTGATTGGTGATTTGTGACGTACTTTCTAAGTATGTCCTCCAAAATCTAATTCAACCACTCAATATGTCCATCTGTCTCGGGGTGGTATGTTGTGCTAAATTTTATCTTCGTCCCAAGAGCATGCTGCATGGTAGTCTAGAAGTGGGAAGTGTACAAAGGATCGTGGTCACAAATGATTTTCTGTGGAATCCCGTGCAACCTAACGATCTCATCAAGATATACCCATGCCACTGCACTAGCTATGTAGGTGGTCTTCACCGGAGAAAAATGAGCCACTTTCGTCAATTTATCCACCGTGACCATAATGGCATCATGGTGGTATCTCGACGTCGGTAGCCCAACAATGAAGTCCATGGAAATGGTGTCCCACTTCCACTCCGGTATAGCATGAGGAAAGAGAAGGCCAACTGGATGTTGATGCTCAACCTTCACCTTCTAATACTCTAAATAGTATGATACAAATTGAGTCACGTCCTCCAAATTCCCCTCTAATGATACAAATGTCTTAAAGTGGCGTACATCTTCTTCACCCTGCCATGGGCTGAATAGGGTGCACGATGAGTCTCTTTCAAAATGTCCGCCTCAAGCCTCCATCTCTTGGAAAATATATCGCGTCATGTCGGAGAAGGCCATCCATCTTAGATGAGAATCCATCAAACTTCCCCTCAAGGGGTCTCTAAGACTCAATCTCTACCCTGGCCAAGCTACAAGATAGAAGCTTGTAATATCTCGCTTTGCCAATTTGTGCCCACTGAAGTGGCCATAACCACATGTCTCCATCTCGATCAAGGCATCTGCAACGACATTATTATTCCCCTTCACAAGCTCTATCTCCATATCATACTCACAAAAAAACTCCATCCAATGCCACCGATTTGAGCATTGAGGTTGGGCTACATGAAGAGGTGGTGAAGACTCAAGTGATCAGTCCTGAGTGTAAATCTCCGGCCAAGAAGGAAGTGTCTCCATCGTACAAGGCATGAACAACTGCCACAAGCTCAAGATCATGAGTCGGATAATTGAGCTCATAATCTTTGAGTTTGCGAGACTCAAAAGCCACTACTCTACCCTCCTGCATCAACACACCTCCAATTCCTGCCAAAGAAGCATCTATGCATACGAAAAACTCACCCGAGGATCTAACACTTTGCAAGAATAGGAGCTATCGTGAGGCATTCCTTGATGTCCTAAAAGCCTACTCACATCATCTATCGACCATACAAAATTCTTCCCTTTTCGTTGAAGGGAAGTGATGGGGTGCGTAACCCGAGAGAAGTCTGAACAAATCTCCTATAATATCTTGCTAAACCCATGAAGTTACACACCTCTATCACACTAGTGGGTACTAGCCAATCCATAATAGCTCGAATCTTAGAAGGATTGACTGCGATACCTTCCCCAGAAATGATGTGGCCCAAATACTGCACCTCTGTCTAAAAGAACACACACTTCTCTAGGTTCCTATAAAGATGTTGCTCACAAAGACACTAAAGAACCTGGAAAAGGTGCTCCTCATGCGTACGTGATTAAATCAGAATGTCATCAAGGAAGATGGGCAAGAAGCGATCCAAGAATTTTCTAAATACCCCATTCATCAAGCTCATAAACATCTGGGTGCATTCGTCAAACCAAAAGGCACTATTGTGAACTTGTAGTGGCCATATCTCGTATGGAAGGCGGTCTTATGAATATCTGCCTCCATGATCCTCAGCTGATGATAACCTAACTTAAGATCTATCTTGGAGAAAATTGTGGCCCCCTTCATCTGATCAAATAAATCATCAATGCACGGAAGGGGGTAACGATTCTTGATTGTTACCTTGTTTAGTTGGTGGTAATCAATACACAACCACAAAGATCCATCCTTCTTTACAAAAATCACCAGTGCACCCCAAGGGGATACACTAGGATGGATCAGGCCTTTCTCCAGAAGGCCCTCAAGCTGCAACTTGAGCTCACAGAGCTCAGGGGTAGTCATCCGATACGGTTCTCATGAGATAGGATTTGCGACGAAACCAAATCTATGTGAAAATATATCTCACGTGGGGGTGGTAACCCCAGTAGCTCCCTGGAAAGACATCTAAAACTCTCTCAAGATGGGATGATCATCAAGGGATGGTCCACTAGACTCATCCTTTGATTTGTCACTAACCATAACAACATACATCTGACAACCTTGTCACACACACCGCTTAAGCTACATAGTAGAGATGGTGCGAATAGAAACAAGTCTCCTAACCCTTGTTATCACTGACTCAACTCCTAGATCATCTGTACAAGCAATAGTCTTATGGTAATAGTCCACTCTAGCTTTGTGTGTAGATAACTAGTCCATGCCCAAGATGACTCCATAAGAACCTAGAGGAAGGATGCGAAGATCCGAGGTAGTGGTGAAGGGTCCCAAATCCACTACACACTCCTTAACTAAGGAGTCTACAGAAATTTTGGCTCCAGAAGCCATTTCAACATCCCAACTAAGACCCTGCCTAACTACCACCAACCTGCAACACTCTACTAAGGATGGTGCAATAAAATAATCTGATGAACCAGAATCAAACAAAATGGAGGTAGGAATACCACCAATGCTACTTATCATCTCTATGATAGTACTCTGGTGCTCAAATTAAGCGGTTCTTGAATGCTACATATATCTAATGGTTGCGCCCCATGTCACCAATAGTAAGCTCATAAATATGCGTCTTACCCTTGTTAGTAGGGTTTTTAGGCACTCCCTCTAATGATGTCCAGCAACACCACAACCATAACAACTACTGGTCCTCTCCAATGAGATGTAGCTTCATCCAATACTCTATAGGTCTGTGTTGTGGATCCGAAGATCTCGGCTATGAACCGTTGAGGTCTCTGCGGGTGAGCTCTGTTGATTGCGCTCTTGGCGCACCACTCGTGTCTTATTCAAACCCCTATAAGGAGGCCCCATACTCCGTCCTCTCTGTGCGTCGAACCTCTGAGTAGGTTTGAATGGTGGGCAGGTCTGTTGTTGTTGCTTTACTATGGTGGGTGTTGTTGCGGCTGAAAGACAAGCTGTCTTTGAAACCTGTCCACCACGAGTAAGAGGAACTGACCCCCTCGATCTATTATCCTACATTTACTAGATGCGGCTCCAAACTCTATCCCGGCCTATTGCGTCTTTCCTCGTGTCTACTATGTAATATAGGCCTTCTCCACGGCCTTTCTTTAAGGTATATGGGCAAAGTGAATGACCACCGCACCACCCAAGTCCAAATTCAAGCCCCGATGAACCCGTGAATCATGACATCGGCTCATCTCGCATATAGTCGACATACTAGAGTAGGTCAATAAATCAACTCTCATACTCATCTACAAAGTGATAGATTCTGACATAGATCATGGAGCTTGTCTATATGTTGCCAAATAAACCTCCGGGATAAGTACATGCTCTTACACGACTCCTCAAAGAGCTCCCAAGTAATCGTATCGAATCAACGTGGAGCTTCTTCTCCTCGGTCCTCCACCAGACACCAACTCCATCCCTCAGAAGATGGATTGTAACACGAGCTTTCATGTTCTTGAAGATAAGAGGAAGAGCTTTAAGCACCCGCTCAAGCTCACCAACCAAGCCTCTTCCTGAAAATCACATGTATCTCCATAATAGTGAGATGGTCGTAGCCGAGAATCTCCCCGATATGGTCTCGTAGCTATCAACCTGCCGACCCCTAGGCCTCTCTGCATGCTCATCTCTAGGTTTAGGGCTTCAAGACCTATCCCTGTGTCCTGAAATCCTTTCTCCCCTGCCCCCTCATGGTGACTCTGCTATGGTGACTCCACACCTTGGATTTCTCTCGCCCTATGCTCCTCGTTGTGTTAAGGAGATGCACAAGCCTCAACGGATGGCTCCTATCATATCTGGTTGATTTTCCTCCTAAGGACCCTCCACGTATAGCGACATTGACGTCCTGAAGTGTCTATAAAATTTAGGGTAGAATGGTCACTACGGCTGCTCTAGAGGTGGTATATCTAGGTCTATGTGAAAGGACCCCTCATCTGATCCGCGCCTCCTGCACAGACCAAGGCAAGAGTTAGTTCATCATTCTAGGTTTTATTCCATTTTTCTATGTTTACTAAAATATACAATCTTTCAGACAAGTTATTTTCTAGGTTTAGTATTGTGCTAGGTTTAATATTGTACTAGGTTCAATGTTCATGTCTCACATTTTCCTGTGTGCCCAAGGGTCCAAGATTTGAACCCATGGCTCTGATACCAAGTGTAACACCCACTAAAAATACTCACACGAGACCCAAGAACAACCTAGGTTTAGTTTTAAAAAATTATAAATTTTTTTTTTTTGAAAAGTCTGCCCTCATCTGACCTTTGAAAACTTCAAATTGTCACATTAATGTTTCAAAGTCAATTATATTTAATTAATAAAATTTCCCGTTATAACAAATTATTAAACCCGCATTAAAAACTAATGCGTAAATTAGCCCAAGCATGGTTAAATTCTCTCTAAGTGTTAATTTAATAAACAATTAAATTCCTACTATAGTTAAATATTCCACAATTAAATTTAGAGGGTTAAAGGGCCAAAATAATTAAATACCCAAGGTGTTTAATTCCACAAGGTTTAATTAATTAACAAGGTCCCCATTTACATGGGGTTAGAATAAACATTCCCTTACCCCATAAAGTGACCCCTTAAAAGTCAACCCATGTTTTGAAATAAAACATTTAAATTAAAAAGGTAATTTCCACTCACCCACTCTCCACCTACTTTTTGCGGGTTATTGGAGGAGGAAGGGAAGCCATTGGAGGTCACTCCAAGCTTTTGGAAAGGCTTTCAAGTTGCATTATTTTCTCTATTTTGGTCACACCCTCTCTTAGGGTTTCAAAATGTGTTTATATATTTTTATTTATCTTGGATTCATTTGATTTGCCCAAATGGGCTTGTGGGTTCTTGCCCAATTTATTTGTAAATGAGAATGTATATATATATATATATATATATATATATTAGAATAAAACATATTTATATATTATAAATATATATATTTATACATACATATATATATATAGACACACACACACACACGGGTATAGCGAAGTTCGGCAAAGTGGTTTTAAGTATTTTGCATGCCGTGGAGGGAAATATATGCGGTTTACTATGTACATGGACACGTGGTATGGTGTGGAGATAATTATTTAAGGGTGGGGAGGCGTCGACGACTCCACCCCCACCCCCACCCCATTTAATATAAATGGGGTGGGGGTTGGGTTCCGACCCCTCCCCACCCTAATCTACACAATTTACAAAAACAAGACCCTAGCATTGTAGGCCGCCACAAAGACTCTAACACTAAAATAAATGTGATTTAACTTTTGACAATTCTTACTTTAATTAATAAAATATATATTATATAATTACGCCATAAGGCGTTCTTGTAGTGAAGTTGAACCCTTTTATTCTGACAAATGTCAGAAATCGAATGGATAACATTAATCCTTAGAGCGTCGTTGAAATCCAACGGAGGAAGTAGATAGTTTATGGTTAGGTGACACGTCCACCACATGCGGTCGTGGTGTCTTTCCCTGCTCAGCGTGTAGTAATCTTGTTCTGGTTTAAGATGTCGAGCATAATTGATATTTTGATTTGTTGAATTTTGAGCTTCGAGGATTTGCGTTTAAATCCGGGCTTTTGTTTTTACTTGACTCGGAGCTAAATTTTCCGGCGAGTTTGTAACCCTGACGCAATATGAAGTGTCAAAAGTCTCGGAGGCTCGGATTTGAAGCTCTTTTTCTGTAATTTTAGCGCTGGAGCGGCTTATTTGAAGATTTTTGTTGGCTGTGAAAGTTTTTGATTGCTTTTCTAAACAAATTAGTACCGTTCAACAGTCTAACGGGAATTCCCGCAGCTTCGGAGTTTTGGAGTGCATCATTTTAGGCTATTGCCGGGTTTCCGGAGGTTCAGAATTGTATTTTCTGCGGCATTTTAGGTTGTATTTACGGTTGCATTTTAAGTCTTTTTTGATATTTAAGGGGTTGATACGGCATTATTGATTGTGCTTGACGGTTCAGTCGGGAGGGTAATTTGGAAATTTGTGTCCTTCAGGCTGGGCTGCGAGCGATTGATTTTGTATTCAGTGCTTTTCTGTTTTGGATTTGAAAAATTGGGGCTTAAAGGTGAGAAGGTTCACGGTTATTATCGTTGCAGCTGCTCTAGAGGTTATGCTACGTACATTTTACTGGGTCAGAATTTATCTATTTTGGTCCCAAGGTCTGAGGCATTGAATCTTATTCTGCTGATTAAAAAGGTAAGAAAATATCCAGACCTAATTTTTTTTGTTTCATATCTTTGCAGCCTGATTGGTTTGGGTGAAAGAATATGGCCTGTTGCACCTGAATTTGATGGAAAAAAGGATATGAGCTAGAGTGTTTATTAGCATTTCATGTTAATAAGTGGAGGGTAGAAGAAGATTACGCGGCACATTGCAATTTCTAGCAAGTTTTTATTAGCTGTTTGAGGCCTTGGGATCAAACATACCGGTGCGTTTCTAGATTTTAAGTTGTTGAGACGAAGGGATCAAACGCATGCGGGTGCTTGTTAGCTTCCCGGGCCCTGAAAAAGATCTCCTACAGTGCATACACATCGTTCGGCTGTTGGGAGGTGATCCTGATCAACATGACGTAAAACCGTTACAGAAATTTTGGGTACAAAAAATACAGTCAAAATCAATCAAGTCTTTGTATGGTTTTGTAAATCTCGGGCCGAGGGGACAGTAATTTAGAAAAGCATTGGGCAGAATTTGTGAGTTCGCAGCATAGAGTTCTATCTTATTGCTGGTGTAGTTGACACTTGAATCCCCTGCATTTCAAATAAATAGAAATTGGTCGGAGGTTTTGGTTCAGATCCTTGTTTATTCAGGGTTAATGAAGCAGACCAATCCGGTAAGCCGAATAGTTTGTTGGAAACATTAAAAATTCTAAAAAGGAGTTTTCCGCAATTCTACGTTTTGTCGTCAGGTTATACATTTTGTTGTTTTTCATCAGGTTGGGTTCATTTTCTGATAAGTGTAAGTAGCTAGCATGTTGACCCATTGTCAGGATCTATTTTCCTAGCTTCAGGAATGTCTAACTCAGGTCTTATTGTACCCCGCTTTGGGAAGATTGATAAACAGACTTGCATCGGGAAAGTGGCATCACAAGCAATGGAATTCAAAAACAAGTCTGTGAGGTGTGCTCTCGTTACACCGTAAGGCGTTCTTGTAGTGAAGTTGAACCCTTTTATTCTGACAAATGTCAGAAATCGAATGGATAACATTAATCCTTAGAGCGTCGTTGAAATCCAACGGAGGAAGTAGATAGTTTATGGTTAGGTGACACGTCCACCACATGCGGTCGTGGTGTCTTTCCCTGCTCAGGGCCGTGTCAGTCCTCTCATGCATTTCGGTGAAGTGTACGAACGGGTTGAGAGTTCAAAGCTCCAAAACTTCATCAATCTGGAAAAACAACGCATGGAATTCATGAGGGAAATGGAGATTCAGAGAATGCAGCTCTTCATGCAGACGCAGCTGGAGCTGGCGAAAATGAAACACGGGAAGCACAGAAACAATACCGGTAAGTAATCCAATCGATTCACATTTGAATTCCAGCAGAAATCTCAATGGGTGTTAGCCCTAATTAATGTCCATTTTTCTCAATTAATCCTACAAATTCCAATTTTAACCATTAATCTGACAAATCGGATTTGCCTCTGTACTACAGAGCATTATTTGTGAGGGCGCCATGATACTCTGGTCCTCAACATGAACTCTTTACTGGCAACTGTCGGTTCCAAAAATCGATCCAACCACGGTTCAACGCTTAACCATGGTTGCCTCACGGGTTACGCGGTTGTAAGGTGATTCGTGCGGCAATTGAATTGGATTGCTGCGTACATGGGGCCCATGGAATCTCGTGGGAGCCGGCTCATCCTGTACAGTTCCTTCAAATTCATTTCATAATCGTCCTGCATTGGTGATTCTGTATTTGGGATCTTTTCTTCTCACCCTCAATTGAAGCATACAGACATTATGTAAACGTTTCAAATCTTTCTTCTCAAGGTTGGTTGTATCATAGTTATTTCTATACTTGAATTGCCATGAAATGTGGAACACGTTTCAAATTTTATCTTCATCTGTTATTTATTATGAACGGAAGCCCATTCTGAGCTTTTTGAGTGGCAATGAGAACAACCTTCAGGTCATTTTTCATTTCCCACAGTTTCTATTTATTTGAAGTTTTGTGTTTGTATTTATGATTTCACATTCTTTTTTATAAGGTTCGTGTTTATATTTGTGATTTTTTCCGTGGATAAGCACTTTTGATAGAAGAATCAATATTCATTCCATTCACTTCTTTTTTCCTGTTTTATCCTAAAAAGAGGGGAAAATCAATCTCATATTCCAACGGATCACACGTAGAGATATAGATAACACAGATAAAGCTAAAGGAAACAGTGCCAAATGTAAGCTGCATGTAACTTGTCCTCAATCCTGCAGTTTGATTCAAAACATTCAACTGTAAACATTGATGTAGATTCAAAAATTCCATGACAGAGATAAAAAATATAATTTAGCATGGGAAGATACAAATACAGTGTAGTTATTGTTTCCATCTTAGCAATGACATTGTTAGTTGTTAGCTCAAAATTCTCAAATGCACAAATTTACCACCCTCCCTAAGCTAATTATTTTCTGGGGCTTGTTTACTTGAACAGGTGCAATTGGACTGAATTTCAGAAAGATCCTACAACAGATCAAGCCAACTTTATCAGAGTTGTTATCATGTTGTGTGGGCGTCATGCATGTTGAATTGAACCATGAGGAATTTGAGCCTATGAAAATCAAGAACCAATTGCAACATTGCATTCTGCATCACCTGAGCCTGTTCGCTGAAGGAGCTTGATCTATTCAACTTCCTCGTCTAGCATGTCTGCAGTGTTTGTTTGCTGCATGTGGTAAACATTGTAGGACCAAAAAAAGGTCAGTGCAACTTGTTGGAATATAAAATCAAGCATTATTAACCAGAGATCCTGAAAACCTCGTTAAGCAAGAGGTCTGTTTTATACCACTTGATGACAATAACGTTTCTCATAAGGGACAGAATAACATACAGTGGTATCAGATATCAGAAAAAAGAGAAACAATATCCATCCTTTATTGTTAACAGAGAAACAACATAAAGCATTAGTAACTAGAGAGCCTTTATTGAATATAAATTTCTCAAATCCTATGTCTTAACACATCTTTAAAATATTTGAAAATTATCTACCTTGTCCATGTTGAGCACAAGTTCCTGCAATTTTCTCATTCTTTCAGTATTCTGCATCCTTCGAACCTAAAGTGACATGAATCAAAAATCAAAATATTTAGTATAGCTTACAAAGCTCTCAGAAATGATTGTTGCTTTGTCCCAGGACCCAACTTGAAAATATGGGATATAAGGATGGACTCCTCTCGTTGCCTAAATTACCATCATCGAGCTACTCCTACCCAATCTCTGTTGAAGATCCCATGGGCTTTACGAGCTTGTCAACAACTTTTGGCATGCTCATATCACCCAGCTGAGATGTAAGCCCTGTAGTAGAACTACCTTGCTTCATAAAACTCATCTGAGTTGCCAGCCTACTTGGGGAAACCATATCACCAGATCACCTATATTAAGAGGAAAGGTTGGTCATATTCCTTACTGCCCCTATGAAATCTGAAAGAAAGAGATTCGGGAAACCAACAAAGACCAAGGTCAGCACAAAGATATAAGACATGTAAAAAAAAACAAAAAATTGCAAGCCTATTATTTACTGATATATTTGCTGCAGTGTTATTACATAAGAGATCTTTTACAATTATAGATGTTGGGGCACAACAACATTGCATAATAATTCAATTAACTCATTTCTATTTCGAATCATCAAAAGTAAACATCACTACTTTTATTTATTAAGTTTTCCTTTACATGCATTCTTTTCACATACTAGCCCTTATTGAATTCTAACTATCTTTCATATTGGCTTTGTATTATTAACGAACTAACACAAGTTTCTAACTTCATAGATAGAAACTCTAGAATAGAGGATGATCTAAGCTTTTCCATGTTCCAAGAGTTTGTTGACTCTTTGAGTTCTAAGAGTTTGTTGACAATTTTTTTTGAATTTTTGTTAATATGCTTCAATGGCTTTTTGGTGCCTTGTTTTTCTTTGTGACGGTAGAACCAGGCGGCACAAGGTTAGTACTTTTGCTCCTCGGTGGAAACTCTTGGTCTTGACTGTATTGTCCCATTATCCCTCGGATGTTGGTTGGGGTTTTTATTTCACGTTATTCCTCTTGTTGTGCTTTCATGCATGTAAGTATTCCTTGAGAAAAAATTACTTGAATGATATTTGCAAAATACATAAAGATGCAATAAAATATATCGAGTTTTATTAACATGTTTTAGTCACATCTTGGAGACCAAAAAAGGTCGGTGCAACTTGTTGGAATATAAAATCAAGCATTATTAACCAAAGATCACGAAAACCTCGTTAAGCAAGAGGTCTATTTTATACCACTTGATGACAATAATGTTTCTCATAAGGGGAGAATAACATACAGTGGTATCAGATATTAGAAAAAGAGAAACAATATCCATCCTTTATTGTTAACAGAGAAACAATATAAAGCATTAGTAACCAAAGAGCCTTTATTGAATATAAATTTCTCAAATCCTATGTCTTAACACATCTTTAAAATATTTGAAAATTATCTACCTTGTCCATGTTGAGCACAAGTTCCTGCAATTTTCTCATTCTTTCAGTATTCTGCATCCTTCGAACCTAAAGTGACATGAATCAAAAATCAAAATATTTAGTATAGCTTCTACAAAGCTCTCAGAAATGATTGTTGCTTCGTCCCAGGACCCAACTTGAAAATCTGGGATATAAGGATGGACTCCACTCCCGTTGCCTAAATTACCATCATCTGAGCTACTCCTACCCAATCTCTCAGCCGAAGATCCCGCAGGCATTCTGAGCTTGTCAACAACTTCTGGCATGCTCATATCACCCAGCTGAGATGTAAGCCCTGCAGTAGAACTACCTTGCTTCATAAAACTCATCTGAGTTGTCAGCCTACTTGGGGAGACCATATCACCAGATGACCTATATTAAGAGGAAAGGTTGGTCATATTCCTTACTGCCCCTATGAAATCTGAAAGAAATAGATTCAGTAGGTGAATAAGGAAACCAAAACAGACCAAGGTCAGCGCAAAGATATAAGACATGTAAAAAAAACAGAAAAATGTAAGCCTATTATTTACTAATATATTTGTTGCATTGTTATTACATAAGAGATCTTTTACAATTATAGATGTTGGGGCACAACAACATTGCATAATAATTCAATTAACTCATTTCTATTTCGAACTGTCAAAGGTAAACATCACTACTTTTATTTATTAAGTTTTTCCTTTACATGCATTCTTTTCACATACTAGCCCTTATTGAATTCTAACTATCTTTCATATCAGCTTTGTATTATTAACGAACTAACACAAGTTTCTAACTTCATAGATAGAAACTCTAGAATAGAGGATGATCTAAGCTTTTCCATGTTCCAAGAGTTTGTTGACTCTTTGAGTTCTAAGAGTTTGTTGACAATTTTTTTTTGAATTTTTGTTAATATGCTTCAATGGCTTTTTGGTGCCTTGTTTTTCTTTGTGACGGTAGAACCAGGCGGCACAAGGTTAGTACTTTTGCTCCTCGGTGGAAACTCTTGGTCTTGACTATATTGTCCCATTATCCCTCGGATGTTGGTTGGGGTTTTTATTTCACGTTATTCCTCTTGTTGTGCTTTCATGCATGTAAGTATTCCTTGAGAAAAAATTGCTTGAATGAGATTTGCAAAATACATAAAGATGCAATAAAATATATCAGAGTTTTATTAACATGTTTTAGTCACATCTTGGAGACGCTAGAGACTATGGAGAAGTCACTTGTAAGACTTGACAACAACGAAATTTGGAAACTTTTTACAAAATTGTTATTTAGATTGTATTTTGCAATGCCCAAACTTCTCTTTCATATTTCATTGTTGCTTATATCCTGTATCAACAATGTAGTAGTAGCTTTTGGCATGCCCAATATTCATAGTGAAGTGCTTATATATACAATTGCTTAAACATATCCTATTTATGTTTTGTTTTTCTTCGCATGTAAATGTAAAGCAAATTACGGAAAAAATCTAATAAAACTCCTTGGATCCCTTACGGCGTCCACATCACATGGTTTGTCATGCGATTGCTAGTATATATATATATATATATATATATATATATATATATAAGTAAAAATGGATACATATACATAATATATATATGGGTGTGCATTTTACATATTAAAATTACAAGTGTATTAATATTGGCCTAATTTCACATCTAATAGTTCTCCATTTAATATTAGTAATGAAATAAAATGCAATCCTTATTAAATTCTAAAATAGCAAAGTGGACTGATAACTTCCCGAATGATCTCTGCCAAATCGCTCAAAATGATATTCCCCATTGCTAACTGGTGGAAAAAAGGGCTGACTCGGGTTTCGGCTATCTCGCTATGGCCTTCTCTATCGGCGGCGGCAATTATGACGAAGTTTATGGATTTGACACTTAACGAGGGGCAATTGATTAAGGTGCCTTGTATTGATGCGAGGAATCTCCGCACGAATGAGCATTATCGCCACATTAATCATCTGAGGAGGTGGCGAAAGGACAATGATAACTTGGCCGGCAGCTTCCCTGACCTGTTTAAGCGGGTTTTGTCCTCTTTACTCTCACTTCTGAAACTTTTCAAGCTTTCATTCCATGGGGGGTCAATTGAAGCGCCTTGAGCCCGACAACTGTGAGTCGATTAAGAATGATGGAGAGGTGTGGAACATTTTGTTGGAAAATGGTATAGCCACCTTCCTGGAAAAAATGGCGGGTTATTCTGCGCTGGTTTCTTATGCGGTCACGGCTTCTGGACGAAGGGTCGGGTCCAAATCGGCAACACCCGCTTCACCATCTCCACGAATGCCATTGCTGACGCCACCGGCCTTCCTGCTGCAGGTGACATCTACTACAAACGTTCGCTGCATGCGGAAATTCAGGATTTTAACGCCCCTGGTGACAGACCGGTGAAATATCTTTCTGGTTATACCGGGATTCCCTGCCTTCTCCCTGGGACAGAGTGGCGGAGGTCATTATGAGATATTTCACTATCGACAGTGAATCTGGTTGGTTTTGGTCCTCATCTTTTCATCTTTCTCATCTTCGATGGGGGAAGAAAATCAATCTGGCGGCCTTCTTGTTTCAGTCTCTTGAACATTCGGTGCAGTTAGCTCGGGAGGGCGAGGGCGTCATTCTTCACCAGGGGTTGCTTTACCTGCTTTTCTCTGTCGCTGCTTCTCACTCCGACCTCCTTCGCTTCCCCCAAGTTGGGTCGTCACGCCATTCCCCCTCTCCTTCTCCTCGACCCTCCTCCTCATCCCTCCACTCCTCACGGTGTCGTAGTCCTGCTTCTCTCCTCTGGTTTAGACTCTAATGTGGCTATTGTGAGTCCCCCCCGCGCCGCCTCCATCCCTCTCCCTGCCCCCTGTCTTTCCCTACGCCCCTCTCTTGCTTTTACTTGGAAGGCACTGAAGCCAGTGGTCGCGCTTCTTCCCCTATTTCCAGCCCCGATTACTCTCAGGCTGCTGCTCTCTTGGGCCTAGCTCAGCTGTACCCTGACTCCCCGGATCCGGAGCAGCTTGATATCAATCAACCGGTTGTGGAACCCATCTCCCAGTCTGCTGGATCAAGGCTCTCTTCGACGAAAAAATTCTTGCTGCTGACTCTCTTCATTCCCCTCCTTTGATGGAGTCGAATCCTGCTGATTCCGAGGCTGCTGACGCTAAAAGAGACCATAGCAGAGCTGACATGGTTTCCTCTATTCTGAGCAAGCTCAGCGCGCCTTCAAGGCTCTGAAAGCTTGGGAGGCTTTCACGGATTCCACCAGGACTGCCATTGCGGATGATTGTGTGGAGCTTATCAAGCTGGCTGAACTTCTTGCTAACGACTCAGGCTCTCCTAGAGCAAAGAACATTATTTCGCAGTTTGAAAAAGCTCTTTTGATGTATTTCTTCTTTATCTATGTTTGTTTTTCGTCCTCCTTTTTTTGGAATCTGCTCGGGTATTTTGACTCTGCTTCTATCAATGCTAAATCTGGCCTGATGGGCTCGTTTGTATAAGGTTGTGGGACCTTCTAAAACCCTCCTTTTACCCAATATATTCCAAAAAGAATATTGAAGAGAAATAAAATTACTATCAAAGTGAGGATATAACACTAAATAATAGCATTGGTGAATTGAATGTTTGCTCTAATATTTTTACTCTCTAACTATTTAATAAATTTAATACAAAAATGAAAGTGAAAACATTTCTTTTCCCTTCAAGAATGCAAGGATAAAAATAAATAGTCTCTCTTTTCCAACACATGCCTTTCGAATAACACAATGAAATGTAACACCTTTTAATACAAACTTTCCAACATTCCAAAAGAAGTTTATAACAATATTTCCAACAACATATTATAAGGCAAGAGCAACACCATTTTGTGGAAAATAAATCAACTTCAAATAAAATGAATTAATTCCTTTTACAACTCCTTTTAAGTTCACCAAAAGCAACTTACAAAATGGATGTTTCTTCCTTTCCTTTCCTTTTTTTTTTTTCACTCAACATGCAATACAACTCTAATAACAATTATTTGAATGCAAATTTCCTTCACAAGATCAACACAATGTCCTCCACTTGAAGTGGAAAAATAATACAAGAATGTAAGCTAAAATAATACAAGGTTGCAAGTTCCTCCACCCTAGGTGTGAACAACAAAAAGGATTTTCACAAGAATGAGTTACTTAAGGAGTCCAACAAAAAGCTCCAAGCCTCACAACACCAACAAGAGAGCTCCTTCATGATTTTCTTGATTCACAACAAAATGGGGGAGAGGCAACACTCTCCACCCAACCAAAATATCCAATGAGGAGGAGAAGCCATCCTCCTCATTGGCCCCGAGCCCCAACCACATTACAATGAGAGGTGAATCCAACCAATGGCAACAACAAGCTTCCACAACACAACACCAAAACTTTCACAACCATTCCAAGCACATTCAACTTAACTACAACACAAGAAGGAAAATAACCAAAATAAACAAGGCTTAAAAATGAAAGCCAAAGGAGCAAGAACCTATGGGGAGGCCACTTATGCCTCCCAATGGGAAATGGGTGCCCACCTTAAAAGCCTCCAATACATGTCTCAAATCCCCTACATACTCTTATGCCTCCCTCAAGTACCTCTTATTCCTCCCACATACTCTTATGCCTCCCTCATTCTCTTATGCCTCCCTCATACAAGAATAAGTAAGAAATGCAAGCATTCCTTGTCCAAAGAGGGGCACCAAACCCAAAATGTCTTCAAACATGAAATAAATTTTATGCCTCCCTACATGAATTATCCATATAGTTCCCTCCTACACCACACTTAGAAATCTACCCAAACACCCAACAAGCATTCCAAACACTCAACAAAACAAGCACACAACACGAGAATAGAGGAATAGCATGAGCAAAAGTAAAGCTCATACATTTCCATAGTAGAGCTTCTTCCAAGATTAAAACTTCAAGATAATTTAATCCCAAGCAATCACCAACAATCTCCATAAAATCCTCTAACTCCAAGAAAATAAATAGCACCATTATCCAAAATTCATCCCTCAAGGTAATTTTGATAACATGCAACAAATTCTTCAGTCCCGAGCAAGTAGATTGATTCAAGGCCTGAAATCGTGTTTTTGGGGCCCCCTCGGTTTCTCTCTAACTCTCTCATCCAAGGAAAAATCCCAATGAGTTAGAAAAAATGGAAAAATGCAAAAATAAGGTTGCAGGATTGTTTTAAAGCATTTCGGGTTTGAAGGGTGTAGATCGTACCAGTGCGGGTCGTACCGAGGTTCGCCGTACCAAGTTTGGGACCAAAAAAAGGAAGAAAATCGGCTAAGTCAGACATTTTTGTCCCAAGCGGTCCGTAGGACAGTTGGGACATCGGGACATGAAAAGGTGAAACAACCACATGCAATAAAAATCGTTAAGTTTTTTTTTTTTGCACGGTTTGGGATAGCCGAGGCAAACGTACGCGTGGGACATGAATCGGCCGAAAAGCCGCAAGATGGTCGATTGCGAGCAGTGCGGAGATTTTTTTCTGGGACAGTCGGGACAAAAGTACGTGCGGGACACAAAAAGGTGAAAAGGCCGCAAAAGGGGACAAGGAAGCCCAAATCGGCCAATGTGGGAGAATTCATCCGGGATAGTCGGGAAAAATTATGCACGGGGTGCGATTTTGCCGAAATAGCTGCAGCAAAGAAGAAAAGTCAACGTTTGACCCGTGAACTTCAAACGGCCATAACTTTTGACTCCGAGCTCCGATTTTCACAAAATTGGACTTTCTGGAACAAGCACAACGTCCTCTACGCCAAAAAAATTGGATTTCTTATTTTTAATGAGGGTAGATATATTTAAATAAAAGAAACATATTCGGCTCCAGTCAATTAATGCTCATTCCCGTCAAATGACAGAAAACACCTGCTAGACCCAAAATAGTTGCCCGCACTCAGAAGGCCATAACTTTTGCATTTCTCAACAAAATCACACAAAATTGGTACCATTGGAATTGTGGCTCCAATCCCGATGCACATAAGTAAATAAATTATGGATTTGAGGGGAGATTAATGGATATTTTTTACAAAACGTGGCCGGGTTCATAACAATGTTTTATTTGGCAGTTGGGAGTGCAATTAAGAGGCATGGTCATCATTTTTTCTCTACTTGCAGCACCTAGGACAGTATGGGAGCCTTTTGCAAGTAATATACAATCATTTTACTCCATTTAATGTCTCTTACAAGTGGTTGAAGGACAGATTTTGGGATTTCCTTTTTCCCTTCTCTCTCTCTTCTCATTTTTTCTATAAATTGGAGTGTTGGGCTCATTGTAAAAAAGTAGTTTTGTAGCAAAGCTCTGCCAAAATTGCTTTGTGAAGCTGATGTGTTGTAGGCCCTTGTTGTGGACTCCTTGCATGGTGATCCAGGCCCTTTTCTTGTAATCGATTGAACTGTGCATATCAGGAAGCAATAAAATATAAGTTTGTGGATGCATCTTCCCCTGTTGTGTTTTCTTGCATTCTTCTTGCCCCTTCAACCTTGATTACAAGAATATTGTGTCTATTATTATGTTCTTGTAGGGATCCATTATCATTGTGTATGTTTGAGATATTGTTGTGAATGCATTTTGCTAGATTATGGAGAACTGTCATCACCCCTTCTAGCATGTGCTTTGCTTCTGTATCTCACGCATTTGAAGACTACTCTCACACCCTCCTTTTCTGGTGTATCACCACTTTAGTGTAGGATTTCATTTTATGCATTCTCTCTCCCTGGTCCCTTGGAAATTTAAATTAGAATAGTTATTTTCCTTGCATTAGAGTAGATTGTGGCAGGTAGTTTAGGAGCAAGAACCAACTTTCTCTGGAGGTCTATCTCAAGTAGCAAGTCCCACAACTTGGAGATAGTACCCATGTTATCCAATCACATCGTGAATTCAAGTATATGCACTTGTATAAACGTAGGGGTGCTGTGATTTGGTGATAACAAGCACAAAATAATGAAGTAACCCCCAAACAAGCAAAAGAACTTGAATAAATAGAAAAGGGAGAGAGTAGGGTGAGGTAGCTCCATGTAGGCTGCCACATCACCCATCCTCAACTCCACCTCGAAGTCAAACATCAAAATCTAAAGTATAATTAATAAGTGGTTGAATAAATGACATTTTACTTACACACACAATCCATGCCCACACCCCTTAAGGACCAAAAGTAATTACATGTAAGAAGGTGCAATAAAGACTTACAATTTTTCTTCCCAAAACACATAATGGGGTCTAATTTTGACCCCCAACCCATAGGTAGGGTTGACATGGCAATTTAAGAGGTGTGGGACAAGTTTAACTTGTCCCACAAGCCTTCAAAATTGGCCCTTAAGGCCAAATTCGAATTTCCATGAGGGGGTAGAGTGTACAACACTCAAGGTCACAAGCACTCAATCTTACAACACAAAGCCTAAGATCCATCTAGTCTAATAAATGAAAACTTTTGGTCACATCCACACTTAGTTAATAACAAGATTAATTAACTTAAATAGGACACTAAAACCCATTAAGACAAAGGGGAAGAATACATCATTTTCTAAATAAATAACACAAGGAAATTACATCACTAAAAATCACATACTACATTAAGTAAGGGAAACTAAACAAAATACAACACATAACCCCTTGGTCACAATTTCCCCCTAACAACAATTCAAACACATACACATAACAAAATACATGTTTCCATGGTGACCTTGTTGAATTCATCTAGAATTCCAATGTGGTTGGTCTCCAATCCCCCGATGTTTTTTGTGACATGTTTACCTACAAAACACATAACACCTCCTTCGGCCTCATGGCCGCATTAAAAACATCTAGGATAAAATATATAGTATAAATCCACAATCATCTATATATGAATAAAATATCATCTAGGAAAATATGATATCATTTACAATTTCTAGCAACATTTCTATTCTACATCTCATCCATGTCAAAATGATCACAACATTAGTTCAATTATCAAATTTCTACTCGAAATATACATGTCTAAAAAAAATATATATATATATATAATATATATATATATATATATATATATATATATATATATATATATATATATATATATATATATATATATATAACCATGTCAAAAGCATATCAACACTTATATAAAATGTCCTAATAATCCACATACATCATATATGAATCGAAATAAACAATATTCTCGTGATCTCTAACATCTAACATCATGCTTAATCAAATACTACAATAATATCCATAATTATAGTCGACATTATCATAATCAATAACAAAAAAAAGTGTCAAAGACAAGTGGATACTACACTAGATCCACACATGATATATGGCCTTGTTTCCATCAAGTACATTAGACTTCCAACAAGTATTTTGTATAATGTTAGATCAACATTGGATCCGTTATCCTCTTTGCTTAATTTGAGACTCATAACAACTAGTGTTGTTGGATTTCTTTTCAACATATTGAATCTGTTCAACACATCATTTACATACTTGGAATGACATATGAATATGCCTTCTTCAGATTGAGTCACTTTTATGCCTAAAAAGTATTTCATCAACCCTAGATCTATCATTTGAATTCCTTCTTCATGGCTGACTTAAACAAGTCAATAGATAGATTTCCAGTGAATATGAGGTCATCAACATACAAAAAAACTATTAGAATCTGACCTCTATTGTTCATCTTGATGTATAGGGTTGGCTCACTACTTTTTTGTTTGATCTATTTTATAGAAAATATGAATCTATTTCTGTTGTAGTAAGCTCTTGGAGCTTATTTTAAGCCATAAAATGTACTTTTACTCTACCAAATTTATGCTCTTGTCCATATATTTCATATCCAGGTGGTTGTTGAACATAAACTTATTCTTCTAGAAAACCATTCAAGAATGTTGACTTGACATCCATTTGATATACTTTCTAGTTGTTTTGAGCTGTTATGGCTAAGACAGTTCTAACTATGTCAAGTCTGGCCACCAATGCAAAGGTTTCATTCTAATCAATTCCGGTTTGTTGAGAGAAGTCATTTGCCACTAACCTTGCCTTGTGATTTTCCACATTGTTGTCAGCATTGAATTTGGTCTTCTAAATAGAATCCATTTCTTCATCCATAGCTTCTATCCATTCTTCATTTTCTATAGCATCTTCAAAATAAATAGGATCATCTTGTGAAAACAATGCAAAATCAAAGTATAGCTCTTCGTCTTGCTCAGCTTGATCATATATCTCCCTCATACTTCTTGTCTTCTTAGAAGCATTTCTAAAATGAGATATGAGCTCTGCCAATGTTGGGTTGGATGAATCACTATTTTGTGGACTTGTAGTTCTTGCATTCCCTAAGGCTTCACCAGGTTGAGATTTTGTTCTAGGTATCCATATTGCATGTGGAGTAGGTGTCTTGAAATTGTCTCTTGAGTGAGTTCTCGAGGGTTGTAAATTTTTAGTGCATTTTGAGGATTTACACTACATTTTGTTGACCGAGAAGGGCCACTGACGAGACTTGTTGTTGGAGCATTCCCTTATGGAGCTGGCTGATTTTCATGTGCACCATTTCCTTAAACTTCATACTCTTCATGAGATACATGGATCTTTATTAATACTTCCATCCCGTACTTCATTCTCTATAAATCAACATCTATGTTGATAATAACCTTCTTGGTGATGGGATTATGTAGTCTATAGGTGGTTTATTTCTCACTGTAACAAAGAAAATGCTTTTTCACCTCTATAATCTAATTTCTTTCTCGATTATTTAGGAAGTAGTTCATATGCAACACATAAAAATAATCTTAAGTTTGCAACAATGTTCTTTCTTTCGCTCCATGCTTCTTGAGGAACCTTATCCTTGACAATTTTTGTTGGGAATTTGTTTGATAGATAGGCTACACATGCAACCGCTTCTACCCAATACTCATTTGGAAAGTGTTTTTCCTTCAGTAGACTCCTGGCCATGTCCATGAGAGTCCTATTTTTTCTTTATACTACATCGTTTTGCTAAGGTATATACCTGGTTGTCAGCTACTTATGTATTCCATTTTCCTTGAGAAAATTTAAAAATTCATTTGAGATATACTCGCCACCTCTGTTTGATCTCAGAACCTTGATAAAATGACCACTCTGCTTTTCTACGAGGGCCTTGAATTCCTTAAAAGTCTCAAAAAATGTTAGAAAACTAATTAATACATTGTTGGGATGTTTCGACTCTTCCACGTGAGTTGTCCCTATACCTTCCACCTCCCGTCTATTGGGCTCCACATCACATTTCCATATGTATATGTTCAACTGTAATCTTTGATTAAATACATCGAATACATTTCATTATTCTCTATTGTATTCTATCATTGCTATAAAAGTAGTTAGATCGGCCTGTGCGTAAGATTTTAGAGGAGGTCTATTTTTCTTTGTTGTGAGTGGACGAACTCACTTGTAACTTGCCCATCTCAAGAATCAACTGACATGTGCTCCTGCTCAAATCAGTCAAAGAAACTTGGCACAGGAAACACCAACGTGTAAGAGGAGATCCTGCGCTTTATGTTTTGGCATGGCATTTGGTTTTTTGTTGGCCATAAAACTTGCAACGTGGACAATGTGACCCATTACAGTGTGAAACGTGGTCACTTGGAACCTGTGTTTTGTTTTAGGAACCTACGTAGGCATAATTTGTGTTGACCTATTAGGTGAGCTTTTACCCATAGACGTATTGTCCTAGCATGGCAAAGGAAGAAAATTCTGCTCTAGTCTTCAGCCAGCGTAGACCAATCTGAAAGAGCCATTAATTATTTTGGCATATGGTGAATGCTACAACAAACCAATACAAAGACCAGCTAATAGAAAACAACTTTGAAAGTTAAGACTCTTGGGAACTTTGTGAAGGTGACCTTTGACTATCTGTTAAAGACATGAATTTTTTTGAAACATGAAGGAAGACGATAATCCATCCATAGGAGATGCGAATAATTGAAAGCTGACAACATAGTTAAGGTATGGAAGTATTTTGAAAATAAGTTAAAGATGCTTCAATAGGAGCAAACACAAGTTCAATAAAAATCCCAACTTCATCAATTTGTTATAAAGCTATCAAAGATGAATGTGAACAACCAGCCTATGATCCTGTGCAATAGTCCAAGAGCATGATAATCATGCCCAAATATGTTAGCAACATTGCAAGAAACCATAGAGATGTGCAACATTTGAGAGAGCCAAGGAAAAGCCCACGAGAGAGCCAAGTATCTACTCCTCATCGGTCTCAAAACTTGCAATTCGAGGACATAATGGTGAGTCTTATTCAACGTCCAGACGAGAGAAGATTTGTGTCAAGCTTGTAGAAGGCTATGATGCAGATGATGAATGCGAGATAGAATTCCCATAAGAGCTTATGCATCTCACCGCATAAGCATATCAATCTCACCTCTTCATCCGCAACTCAGGAAATGATGATTTAGAAGATGAATATGATGATGTTTTGGGGTTACTTTTATAAAAATAATGGAATAAGGGGGAATGTTTGGAGTATTCCATTGTCTTTTGTGACTTTCCACATTCCATAACCATCTAGCTACCATGTTTATTGGTCTTCCACACTTCCTCTAGACATGTATAAATAAACATGTATGATATGTATTAATTACAAATTCATGATTATTCGATTTCTATCAAAACATCGATTTGTGATTTAGGAAGTATACCCATGTCTTCCTGTTGAAGTCATCGATGAAGTTCGGAAAATATGTTCTTGCGCCTTTATTGAGGGTGTCTACATAGGTCCACATAGGTCGGGGTGGATGATTTCAAGAGGTTCTTGAGATCTATATTCCTTTCTAACTGAAAATATTTCCATGTGTTGCTTCATGAGAATGCAAATTTGGCATGACATTTCGGGTGGATCAATTAATGGTATTCCATTCACCATGTTCTTCTTGTGGAGAAAATTTATGCCATTAAAATGTAAGTGTCCAAGCCTTAAATGCCAAAGCCAAGCCTAATTTTCTTGATTGACTTGGAGTGCATATGGATATGTCATGCTTGGAAATCCTCTTTCAGTGAGGTCTTGACATTCCATAGGTGATTTAGAGTTAGCACCCGCTAGGCTTAAAAATCCTTCTTGAAAATATTTTTCTTCACCCTTCTTTGAAAATGCCTAGCGCCCGCTAGGCTTGAAAGACTTTCTTGAGAAATTTTTTTGACATATCAACTTGGAATAAACTTAGCACCTACTAGGGTTGAGGAACCTTGTTGAGGAAATTTTTGTTCTTCTTTACTTGGAAGAAGCTTAGCACCTGCTAGGGTTGAGGAACCCGCTTGAGGAATTTGTTTTTCTTCTTTTCTTGGAAGAACCTTTGCACCTGCTAGGGTTGAAGAACCTCCTTGCAAAAAAAAAAATTCAACTCCATATTTTTTTAGAGCTAGCGACTGCTAGGCTTTGAGATACTCCTTCGGTGAGATCTCCATGACCCATACAAGAATAAGAGCTAGTGCTGCTAAGCTCAACTCACTTTGTATTTTCAATGGGAACATTTTGTTTCTTGTCATTTCCACCTTGGCTATCAACTTGTTGCTTGGATTTTGATCCAAAATAATACATTCTCCTTCCTCAAAATACACTTTATAGCCTTTCTGTATCAACTAACCTATGCTCATGAGGTTGTGTTTCAACCTAGGGACATAATAAACATCAGGAATGAACTTCTTTTCTCCTTGTTTTGTCTTAATATTTATGGTCCCTTTTCCAATTACTGAAACTTTGTTGTCATTACCCAATTTTACCTCTAACTAGACAGATTCGTCCATGCTAGAAAACAATTCTTTTGAACTGTCATGTGGTTACTACAACCAAAATCCAAGAACCATACATATTTTGTGCTCTCTTGAGCAACATGACAAGTAATAAACATAGAACTATGATTTGAACTTCCAGAATTACATTCTTTTGAAAAATTTGCACTTTGTTTGCTTAAATCATACTTTTCGACATTCAATAGCATAATGCCCATACTTTTTACAATAATGACATTGTATATTAGATTTTTCATACCTTTCTTCCTGCGAATGGTTGTGAAAATGATTTTGGGGAGAGCTTTGGCCTTTACTACCACTGGAAATCCCACTTGAGATGGATGCGGAGCTATCTTGATCACTTGAATGTGGATATCTTCCTCTTCTTCTTTTGTTCGCAAATCTTCTTATGCCTCTACTAACTAATTCTTGGCTCTTAAAGTAAGGATCTAAAGAGGAGCTGTCATATCATTAATTCTTTCTTCATGGGATAACAAATATCCCATTAGCTCATCTACAGAGAGTTGAGTCAAATCCTTAGACTCTTCAATGGCAACAATAATGGAGTCGAACTTGGCTGGTAGACTCCTAAGGATTTTTTCTATGATCCTCTTGATCTTCTAAGGTCTCTCCATGGGACCTAATATGATTTACTACACCCATCACATGGGTGAAAAATGAATCAACACTATTAGACTCTTTCATCTGAATATTCTCAAAATATCTCCTCAACATTTGTAGTTTGGAAAGTTTTACCTTATTGGTGCCTTGATAGGTAGTTTCTAGGATATCCCATGCTTGCTTAGACCTACTGGCTATGGCTACTCTAGAGAATATAGACATGTCCAGACCTTGTTGTATAAAAACTAAAGCTTTTGCGTCCCTTTTCCTATTTTCCTTAAGTAGATCCTTGTTTGCTTGTGACAAAGCATTATATGTTGCTTGATCTGGTGGTTTTGGGAAGCCATTTTTGACAAGCTCCCAGGTATCTTGACTGCAGAAAAGGGTTTTCATTCTAATAGCCCAATAATCATAGTTTTTTCCATTAAAAATAGGGATTTGGGGCTGGAGTAGACTATTGTTAGTGCCAACCATGGCTAAAAATGTAAAACACAAATTTAAACAAGAAAAATCACACATACTTAAAAGGGAAAAATTGTAACCTGTAAGAAAACATGAACAACACCTATGTTGGTATGAAATCGCACACTCATACCGAGGATTTTATATTTGATACTATATATTGAAGGAAGGACAAAGCTCGATACAGGATAAAGGTGAGTAGGAAGCAATTATTAAAATTTTCCAAAACTTCGCCTCAGATTGTTTCTTAAAAATGTATACAAATGCCTCACATACATAGAGGACTTTAACGGAGTTAACTTCTTGAGCAAGTTATAAAGATCAGTAAACATTAAATGTGCATGGGAAGGAAGGAATATTTTACAATCAATTGGAAATATTCTCCATGTCCTTTATCGACAAAATCTTTCAAACTTAATTAGGTAGTTGAGATTACACAAATCACGACATCTAAAAGATTTTTTTGAATGCGGGAAGTGTGCATGTATTGAGTTAAGATAATAGAGGTATGAAATTAGTACTATTTGTGAAAAATAACTTGACTATTATATTTTCTCTTTTTATTTGCAAAGAAACTTCTTATTCTAGTAGCCAATCATAAACATTGTGCAACTAGATTGACTGTGTTCTACACCATCAATAAGAAATTTGGAAAGAAGGAAATGGATCTATTTTATTAAAACATGTGGTATGAAAAAAAAATTGGGGCTTCGAGTTCCACCTCTACACTTTTCCCACATAAATGTATTTTGAACATCTATTATTTATACTTCAATCAACTCGCTATTGAAGAAAACAAGTCCCTAAAATTTGAAATTATAAAATACACAAACCTACAATCTCTTTTTCATATGACTAATTTTTGTTAACATTTGTCAAATATGTGTGTAAACCAAAACTTGACAATACAATAGGAATATTAATCACAATATAATTGAAAGTATATGTTCCTTTGATGTTAGAATTGTATATAATATATAGACATGTATGTAAAATGAAACAACAATAAAATCATGTGAAATATTATAAATTGTTCTTTAAAATTGTAATAAAAATAACTTACAAATTTTACAACAAATAATTTCCTATTATATGCATCAAATTAAAACACAATACTCTACGAGAAAAGAAAAAGAAAAACACATTTTTCCTCGTATTTTAGAAATAGAAGAATTATTTGGAAAACAATTCTACACAAAACAACGAAATCTACAAGAATGGAAATGAGTTAATGGCAAATAGAAATTACATGTAGAAACAATTGTCCATATGTCCCCTCTTTTGCGCCCAACAACATGCAATTTTGTAAGGCCACCTAAAAAAATTCCATACAAACATTGAATCTAGCAGAGACTTACTTCTATGAAAAATGAAAAGAAGAACCCATTGTATTACCAATGGTAAAACCTAAAAATACATTGTATAGGCTAAAAATAAATTACTACACCACTTGCTCATGAGAACAACCAAGGAAAAAAGTCCGAGTGCATCAAATAAAAACAAGAATGACCACCTATATACGAGTGCCTATTCTTTTACCATGCTTAGAAAAATAAAATAGAGTTGCATTAAAAAAACACCCCAAAAAAATGTATCATAAATGTAGCCTATATACTCAAATGAAAATTTTCCCTTTAGACTAATATCAAACACTATCGGTAAAAGAAAAAAAGTTTTTCTTCACGGTCTTATTTAAAGATCATTATCGTACATGTGTTGCACATAGTGTACACATTCTAGGAAATAACCTAGCATTCTAATTAAATATATGAAAAAACCAAAAAATACAACCTACACAACCACGCTACCCCCATCACAAATCCTGTTGGCGTAAATGAAGAGCCTATCCGTCACGCACATGCGCGGTGAGGGTTGGAAAAATTTGAACATGTGACCTCTATCATAACAACCACATGCCCCACCACTACGTTGTGACATTGGTTTTGTAAAAACTCTATTGGATTTTGACTATGTTGACCTTGTGCGAACATGTGTGAGGGTTAGCTTTGGCCGGGCGTAAACTTGCTCCTTCATGAACAACCGCTAGTAAATGTATTCTGAATTAAATGCATTCCAAATTATATATTTGAGTGGGTGCTCAAGAAATATTATTTAAAATTTTTTGAATACATCATATTCTATTGGAATAAAAAAATATCATATAAGACATGGTTATAGAAAGGGGTTAAAATAGTGTGTGGCCAAATTTTCATCAATGTTACTTGATTTTATCCCAAATTTTTTCAACATTTAAATTTTTTTAATTTTTTAATTCTTTCTAAATTTGACCTCAGTTTAGTCTTATTCGCGATTTTCACAAAAAAATGAAATTTCCTTAATTTTTCAATTTTTATTACTATACCTAACTTTGTATGTTTTGTTTAATTTTACACTACTTTCTCCAAGTCTCACTTAATTGTTTTTTTCATAATTTCTCCTTTTTCCAATTAATAATTTTACTAATTATTTTATTTTCTAAAATATCATTTATTTTCTCATTAATGTTAATTTAATATAATATTTTATAATTTCATATTTATTTTCAAAATGTAAATCTATCATTCATAATTTTAATAAGGTTTTACTCAATCCAATTCTTAAATTTTATGTGTTTACTTTATTTTACATTTAATAAAAATATTACACAATAAAATATAATAAGATTAATTTGTCATTTGTTGATGTTTAATCGAAAATTTTAAAAGGTAATAATAAAGTTAGTTTTTCTAACCAAACATGATGAGATGCTACTCTTTTTCCTTCTCCATTTCTCTCTCTGTTTCCACTCCAACACTAAAATCGGCACTCGAGAAATAAAAATTGACATTTACAAATAACAATATAAGACTTGACATAATTTACGCACTAAAAGGAATGATATAAAGGTCACACAAATGTGTTGTTATTTGGGTAACTTGTTTTGAACAACATTTTCATAACCTTTTACGCCATAATTTCCATTTATCAACTAAAATACATTAAAAACATGATCTTTGGGAAAAGCTGGTGAGTCAATGCAAACTAGATCACAAATAATACTCAACGTAGAATCAATCTATATATTTTTGATAAACTGGATTTTACAATATATAGAGTGTTGGACTCCTACATAGGTGGAGTTAACACATATCACGGGTCCCACAAAATATGTTCTAATACCTAGTCTCACTCATGTGAGATTATCTATGTGAGTTGTAAATAACATCACATTTACATTATTTAGCATATCATTATCTAATGTTCATACTACTATTAAATATTCCTAACATTCACCCCCTTAGTGTGAACATGGGGAGTAAATCAAGTCACTATGAAGCTGTAACATATCACCACTATGCTTGACATTCATACATTGTGATCAGGAACATATCCAACAACTATTTCATGTGGATACATCAACCAATTGATATTCGACATCATCCCCACCTCTTGGGAGCCAAACTAGAATGGGAACTATTATCAATTGAAAAAAATAGCTTTTGTCAAGACTCTTGACTGTTACATAATTGTTTCTTGAATCTCCACATTTTCTTTACATCAAGGGAAATATAGGAATAAATAGTCACATTCCAAGTATTATTTTCACACCACACAAGAAAACAAAAAAAACCAAAAAGATGTCACTAAAGTAGAAGCAGCCTCATCACTAGTGACTAACGAGAGGTTGAGATCAACCTCCTACCTCCGTTGCCTCCAACCTCCAACGCTTGCAAATCAGTAAAGGTATTCTTCATTTCTTTGATCAGAGGCATCATCATTTGAATGAAGAATGTCTTCTCCCCAATCACTTTCCTCATTGTCTTCAGTAGTAACATAGGCTTTATCTTTCAACTTTCCATCAATAAGGTCATGTGCTCTTTGTTTGCAGTTTCGAATACCATGTCCATGCTGCTTACAATAATGGCAAGTATATCATTTCTGGTTTTTGAATTTTGGCTTATATTTGAAAGATGTGCTCGGCTTATTATTTGCAACCAATACTTCTTCCTCTGGTTCAACAACTTGACTCCCTTCATCGAGAAATGTAGCAATCACACTTTCAAGACTTGGATTCATTTTGCTCAACGTAAACACAATATTTGACATAGATCGAGGCATACTATTAAGAAGAATGGCCTTAGCATCGTCATATTTCATAGCCTCATTAATCCTAGCTAATTGATTTATCAATGATCTGAACTTACTGATGTGAGCTACCATGTTTCCACCTTCTTCCATTTTTAAACCATATAGACGTTGCTTCATTGTTATTTGTGCACTTTCAGTTTGTGAACCAAATAGTTTGTTTAGTGTATCCCAAATATATTTAGAAGTTTTCTTGAAATCTACATGATGCAAATATGGTTTAGACAATCCTAAACCAATAATAGCAAGATCTCTTCTATCTCTTACCTTCCATTTTTGAGTTTTTCGGGAGTAGTTGGTGCTACCAGTGTTCCATTGACAATTTCCCATAGTTTTTTTTCAATCAGCGTCAACTGAGTTTGGATTTTCTAAGTGTGAAAGTCTTTCCCTTCAAATTTTTCAACAAGGCTCAATTTTTCCATTTTAAATAACTGGAGATGTCGGTTTCAACCGATAATGCGTCTCAAAATAGACCCAATGACAATGTTAAAAAGTAATTAAAGATTACTTTTTAATACAACATAAAATAACTTTCTTTTTCTTTTTCTTTTTTAAAGGAAAAAGATTACTCGATAAACAATGAATGTACTACGGATACTTACACACACAACACACTTGACTTTGACGTGGTAATAATTGGATGCAAACCGATCGACTAGCCGCTAATATCTAGAGAAATGTCGGTTTAAATTAAGCCCGAATATAGAGAAATGCATGTAATGTAGAGCATTGTTAGCGTAGACCCACAATTATATAGTGTCATACACTTGGAATCAAATGGAAATCAATAAAAAAACTTATACTCATATAAACGTAATCGGGCATGGAGGAGAATCGACCATATTTTTCCAATAATGATGAGAGATTCGAGACAAAGGTGTGCATTAATATCGAGAGATAGTTGCAATGTACATGTGTTGCATTTATTTATGCCTAGGTGGAAATGATTTTCTCTCCAATATAGTGATCTCCTCATAGAGCTCTAAGGTAAATGCAAATTCGATTTGATTTTGGATCATGTGTTGCAACAGAAGTTGTGATACATTAAAGAATGCACACGCAATACAATTCCACAAATCGATACATACAAGTTCGTAATTGATGGATGAAGGGGAGCTACGAAGAACAATTGGTCATTCACCATTGACTACTTTTGTATGGAATTGATCAACAGATTGGAGTAGATCTAAGCACCCTCTAAATTGGACGCCTCACTCTATCAAAACTAAATTCATATAAAACTCTCATATCTACATCGCATTTCTACTTTGCATATTGCACAAGATAGTTTTGTTATATAAAAAAATGGATCAAAATAGCTACGATACCAAATATTAAAACTAATTAGAGTCTATGCAAAATAGATCACGAGATAATACTTAACGTACAATCAATCCATATATTATTGAGAAATTGTATTTTAAAATATATAGAGTGTTGGATTCCTACATAGATGGAGTCAACACATATCATGGATCCCACAAAATATGCTCTAATACCTAGTCTCACTCATGTGAGATTATCTATGTGAGTTGTAAATAACAACATCACATTTACATTATTTAGCATATCATTATCTAATGTTCATACGAGAATTAAATATTCCTAACATAACCCACCGTTGAGTTTTAACAATGTTACAAGTTCCTAGTGCAAGGTAGGAATTTGATTCCTAAGTGACTTGAATTGAATTTTGTAAAAGGGACTAAAGTTTTTAGAGCATTGTATTGGTGTCATTAGGTTTATTTCACATTCACGAAAAATCCCATAACCATATGACTACAATTTTGGTTGTTTTTTTCTTACTTGGCATTTTGGGAAAGCGGGTTGGATTATGTTGATATTTGTAGTTCATATTTGTCTTCGTATCTCGACTTATTTTCCATTTCGAGTTGTTGATAAATTTCTCAAGATTTATAATAAATTGATTATCAATCTAAAACGCTAATAATTTCATTGTTTAAATTTTCCTATTATTTCAAAGTAATCAATTTCATATAATTATATCTTAAATCTATTCATTTATATGTTTTTAAAATTAATTGCAATACAATATAGTCAATTTAGTACATTATTAATGTAAACCCACTTTGTACATTTACAATTATATAAAGTAAATATTTTAATTTTTTTCCTCTATTTTAATTCAAAAGAAAAAGAAAAGTTGGGAAGGAAATGAAATTTCTAGAAATTTCATCATTCTTTCTTAAGGCCATCATAATGAAATACTTATGACAATATGTGCTCTCAATAAATGAACTAGAAAAATCAAGAGAAACAAAACAAGCTCAATACGCAAAAATAAATCTTCTCCCATTAATAATTTGGAAGCACTTTGGTGCTCTTCTCCTTTGATCGTCTACAAATACAAAATTTGTACATGTATCTATAACTCCACAATTTTTTTTCCCAAATTTATTATTAAGATGTTTGTGAGCACTTCAAAAATAATAATAATTTAAAAGAAAACTTGCTTTAAATCGAACTCCCGCCCACCACATATACATGTATACATGTATGCATGCACGGCATGATAATCATTTAGATATAGATATATGTTTATTTAAAAGCGTTTTCCTCTAGGCTTTAGGCGGAGCCAAAATAGTAGTCGTTGAAACACATATATCGAGGAGCGCATGTTGCTATTATGGGATCTCAAGCCGTTGGGCGATATTACAGAAGCACATGCCCACTTTTAATCGAATCAAAATTTAATTTTTCCATATTAAAATTGAAGTCAGAGTTGTCGGAGAAGAATGAATGTTTCTGGAATCACGATAATATTTGCAGGGAGCGAATTTAGACGGTCCCGAGACCTAATTTGAGGAGATGAAAGGAAAGATAGAAATCCAAGAAAGAGAGAACGCTTAGTAATGAATAATAAATTTAGAATTGAATTTAGAGAAGTCAATAAGAGAGATTGTGGAGATTAGTCCAGGCGGCAAGCAAAAGAGTGGTCACCGATGTGCCGACGCCCATGCATAAGAAACACAAAGCAGCCAAAGCAAGGCTGGGCCTGGTGCTCATCAAACATGCGTGCAAAGTTCCAGTTAGTCGACAAACATTCCAATAATAATCTGAACGAATGTTAATCTCCCATTCCATCCATTCCTGAGGAGGGGTATAACAGCTCTCTTGTAACTGGAGGTCGTACATCCGTTTTCTCAGAAGAGCCATATTTGCGTCTACAATGCTCGGCCCTTCCTCACACTCATAGTCTCCGTACCTTGCTTTTATACGGCTCACATATTTTTCTTCTGCCTCGCCATCCTTCTCTTCTGCATGAGACCACCATTCCAAGTGGGCTTCGCTGAAAATGCAGCTCTCATAACATTCATAATTACCAATATATGTCTTGATCTGCAAAACAACTAGTTGACTCAATAAGCGATCAGCATAAGAGTATTTAAAGGGCTGATGCCCGTCGACCATGGATATACATAGAAATTTTTATAATACTAAATGGCCGACCGTTGTCCTCTCTTCTCTTTTAACGCGGCGTCTCCTTAAAATATTTCTCGAAATGTCCACAGCTTTTCCGCGTCGCTTCCCTATTAAATCCTTTCATCATCTTCTCGGCTGCTTCTTTTTCTCCTTTTATGCCTTACAAAATCAAATTATCTTCATCATTCCAGCTTTCGTTAAATTTTATATAGTCGATTTCCGAGACTAAAACAAACCAACAAAGGCAAACAAACAAGTCCATATTCTAATTAAAGGTTACATGTATGCACCGGTATTATATGGGCAACATCTTTTAATGCTCTTTTGTGTTTGTCTCTAGAATTGATTTATGGACCCCTTAACTTAGGGTGCACTACTACTAGTCCCTCTCCCCTATATATCATACACATTTCCCTATTGCAATTGCAATTTAAAGTACACTAACATGTTATGACAACACTAAATTGAACATGATTTAACTAGAATTACGTCTTTTGTACCATTCATGTTATAAACCTATACAACACACACATAGAGACATATGTATACACACATATACATATATATGCGCACACACGTGCGTGTGTGTACTGTGTGTGTGTGTGTGTGTGTGTGTGTGTGTGTGTGTGTGTGTGTGTGTGTGTGTGTGTGTGTTGAAGTCACGCCCTTGCTTACAATTAATACATGAAGTTATTTCCAAAAGTTGTTAATGCCATTTTGAAAACACCCACTTACACTTATATTCATCCCGACCTCAATTTTCATTAATATGCAAACGGAAAACCTAATTATTGTTGTATTTGAATACCACACTCCTTTCCATGTATAGATTAGATGCTAAGAACATAGTAAGCATGTTTAATTGGTTCATGTATTACATTGCACATGTTTACATCACATTGCTTATTATGTTCATTTCATATTTGGAACATAAACTTCACTTTGTGTAATTTAACTATTTGGGTTGTCACGGTGTAGATACGAAACTCGAGTAACCATTATGATAAATGCATAATATTGTCTAGCCTACATCAAAACAAACCTACACTAAATGAAAAGTGATAACACATATACGCTGATCGAAAAGATAGCATCAATGCTTCCCGTCGTAGCAGGAACAATACCTTAGTTTTCCCTCCATAGAAACTAGCCATCGATCAAACAATATTTTCCCTATTGATTTGTTAACATTAATAAAAATCTTTCACAAGCGACTAGATTCATTATTTTGTAACCACACTTATTTGGTCTATAATCAATCATACCAAGGATATAAAATCAAACCCACAACTATAGGCCCTATGTGTTGTAGGTGTGCCCATGAGAAGAAGGGCCACCACTTCTCTTCATGGAACAACTGGATCAAGGACCCTAAAGAACTAGCCATTTTAACATAGGTTGAGGAAATTATTATTGCAAGAGTTACACCGCTCTACATGTCACCCATGCTTATGGGGTCAAATACATGTATAGTGCGCATACTATAAGCTTCCCCAAGACATTTAATCCATATTGCACTTCTTATCACATCGTCCACAATATCTAGATATCCTAATACATAAAAGGCTAGAAACAAAAGGTAAACCATATGAATGTTATGTGAGTAGGGAACACGTTCATGATGCACTTACATATAAAATACGAAATGGTCCATATTATAGAGATGTCATCATAAATGAAGGTGCCCTTAAAATTTTCCCCTTTTTTTGCGAAGATATCTCTAATAGCCTAGACTATATGTATGAAAAATCATATTTTGTACTCCCATATGCATCATCTCCTAAAATAGATACAACTGAACCAACACTACTAAGGCACAAAATAGTCATTTTTTGCATCCATTCCATCCCCTCACACAAAGGTTGAGGGGATTAAAAGAGATTTGAAAAACAAAACTCAAAGCACCCCATCCTTAATTTATTGCCCCCAAATACGTTGTAACCCCATAAATGAATTGTTTCGCTCGGAATGACTCGTTCCTATAGAAACAGATAAGAGTTATGGGCTAGGAGGAATACCTGTGGAATGTCGAGATGGTGTGCGCGTACCGTAGAGAAAGATCAAGCTGACTGCGAAGAACTCCTTTTTGTCTTGGAAGGACTACCTGCAAATAAGAACACAAGACCACAAGATTTGATTAAACAATAAATGAGGAAACTGCCTTGGGCCCAGGAAATATAAAACTTCCTTTCGAAGGTGGTCAGTTCCCCTGCTAATATGAATTAACACAAAAGACTGTAAAGTATCAATTAAATTGTTTCGTTGAACTGGGTAGGGGAAAGGCTGGTTTTCTGGTTTTGATCAGAGGAACCGATGGCGGTTACTGATAGCCGATGCCGGTTATGATAGCGATGCCGGTTACTGATAACCGATACCGGTGGGTTCTAAGATCTTCTTAGTAGCTATGGTGTTTGTAAGGCTGGTTTATGGATGATATTAGGAAATGAGATGATGAGGGTAAAAGAAGAACACGGTTAGATGCAATAGCACGTTGGGTAGTGGATTCGTAAATGATTTAGGAGGACTGTGATTCAAAGAGCATAAGAAATGTTATAACAGAGGACATGCAAGATATGACTTACTTGGTTTTGATGAAGATGCAAGTTGATCTCCTCTCTTGCAAGCACTTCGGTTTCTTTACTCGTCTCTCGCTTGATTAAATGAAGATCGGGACTGTTCCTCGCCGCAATGCTCTTTGTTGATCCGAAATCCTTTGACTTATCTCCAAAATGAAATTCCGATCCGTTGCTTTGGTTTGGGAGCCCATTTACAGGGAACCGATGGCGGTTGCGTAACCGACGGCAATCGAGTAGAACAGAAGCATCGGTAAGGAAAAAGTAAGCTATTTTTAGTAAAATAGCCAACCTTCCCGCTTTCTCCCGAGAGATCGATTGCGGGCTCGGTCAAGTGACTAGAAGGTCGGTTTTAAAAGTGCGAAAGGGGTCATTAGTTATGGGTGTAGGTGTGGACCAAGTTATGGGTCTTAATTAGGTTAGTTTTAGGGTTAGGGCTAGGTCATGATGAAGTGGCAAAGTGAGGTGGTAGGTAGGGTGATGTGGATTTATCAATTAGAAGGCAATTAATAAATAATTGTGTAAGGTTTAGGTGATGAGGTTATATTGCGAGATGAGATGCGGGTCACAAGGGGTCGTAAGACATGAATTTGGTGTCTACATTAGCCCCTTATTGTCGTGTAGCTTGTTTTGTAAAGCTGCGCGGACAATAATATGAAGTGGTTTCTCCTGTTAAGGATATAGGTAATCCCCCTCAAATCTATCATAGATTGAGTGAACGGGAAATCAGGGATAGGGTTGATAAAGGGTGAATGTTGTAGAGAGGATGGTAAGGTGGTGGGGTAGGTCCAAGGAAGCAGACGCATGTTGAAATACAATAGTACGACTAGGGTACATGATTTGACGAGCAAACCAGCAATGTATAGGCAAAGGTCGATAGTTTATCCAAACAAGGGTGATATAATCCTGGTATCCAAGGCATAGGAAGTAGCTCCAGGGTATATAACAGGTAAGGTACAGGAACGTTTAGGCATGTTCGGCAGTACCAAATGGTTGGTTTGGTTGAGATAAACATCACGGTCTAGGTCTAGGCAAAGTTGGTCGACAGATCAAGTCAAGGACCCTAATCATGCTAAAACATGAACAGGTGAGCTCGATTGAACAAAAGGTACATGATGGATGGATAAAATAAAACGTTGATTGTGGGTATGGTATTGAAGTGATACGGCCTTGGGTCGGGCCAAGTTGTTGGGTTGTGGCCTTGCGTCAGGCCATAAGGGTAGAGTGAGGCCGTGGGTCGGGCCAAATTGTTAGGGCGAGGCCTTGGGTCGGGCCAAATAGGTAGGTTGAGGCCTTGGGTCGGGCCAAATGGTTAGGGTGAGGCCTTGGGTCGGGCCGAATAGGTAGGTTGAGGCCTTGGGTCGGGCCAAATAGGTAGGTTGAGGCCTTGGGTCGGGCCAAATGGGTAGGGTGAGGCCTTGGGTCGGGCCGAATAGGTAGGTTGAGGCCTTGGGTCGGGCCAAATGGGTAAACAAATGGTGTTCAGCAAAGGTGGATATAGGCGATATGTGGTTAAAAAGGGGCAAATGGTAAATAAGGGCAAAGAATGGGGTGAAAGTTGGGTAGAGAACCGATGTCGATTCTGAGTGACCGATATCGGTTAAGCGGACCGATACCGGTTCCTTAGGGCAAAATGAAACCGATATCGGTGAAAGGCGAAAAACCTATAAAAAGAAAAATACGGCTTGTCATTGTCACTTTTGTTATTTGCAAACCAAATCAACTTGTCTGACGTGGAGAGTTGAGATTAGAGGCTTGATTGAGTGAGGTGGAGCTATTGTATTGGCGGAGAGAGTTGATAGTGGGCCCGATTAAGGAGGAGGCAGCAGTTGATTGGCCGGGGACCCAGCAGATCAGGATTGGAGCCATGGCACAGGCAGGAGGAGCTGGAAGGGTGGACCAGTGGACCGCTATCACCCATCCCACCATGACGGCGTGTCGTCGGGTAGATTCGAAACTCTTTAATTTGGTGATTTGGTTGTATTATGCTAAATTGGGGGTTTGGGTAGGAATTAACCTTTTTTAGGAAATAATGAGAAAATGGAAATGATTTGAAAAAGGGAGAGGGTAGATAGGCTAGATAGGCTAAGGTGGGTAGGTGGGTAAGTTTTTAGGGTATTTGGGTGGGTAGATGGGTAGAAATAGGTAAAAATGGGTTTTGGGGGCGCGGGGTTCGGCTCCGGAGAAGACAAAGTGACCGATGTCGGTTATGATAGCCGATGCGAGTTAGCATCGATAACCGATACCGGTGGGTTCTAAGATCTTCTTAGTAGCTATGGTGTTTGTAAGGCTGGTTTATGGATGATATTAGGAAATGAGATGATGAGGGGTAAAAGAATGACAGTTAGATGCAATGGCACGTTGGGTAGTGGATTCAGAAACGGATTTAGGAGGACTGTGATTCAAAGAGCATAAGAAATGTTATAACAGAGGACATGCAAGATATGACTTACTGGTTTTGACGAAGATGCAAGTTGATCTCCTCTACTGCAAGCACTTCTGGTTTCTTTACTCGTCTCTGCTTGATTAAATGAAGATCAGGACTCTGTTCCTCGCTCGCAATGCTCTCTGTTGATCCAGAAATCCTTTGACTGATCTCCAAAATGAAATTCCGATCCGTTGTTTTGGTTTGGGGAGCCCATTTACAGGGAACCGATGGCGGTTGCGTAACCGACGGCGGTCGAGTAGGAACCGGCATCGGTAAGGAAAAAGTAGGCTATTTTTAGTAAAATAGCCCACCTTCCCTGCTTTTCTCCCGAGAGATCAGTTGCGGGCTCGGTCAAGTGACTAGAAGGTCGGTTTTGGGTGCGAGAAAGGGGTCATTAGTTATGGGTGTAGGTGTGGACCAAGTTATGGGTCTTAATTAGGTTAGTTTTAGGGTTAGGGCTAGGTCATGATGAAGTGGCAAAGTGAGGTGGTAGGTAGGGTGATGTGGATTTATCAATTAGAAGGCAATTAATAAATAATTGTGTAAGGTTTAGGTGATGAGGTTATATTGCGAGATGAGATGCGGGTCACAAGGGGTCGTAAGACACGAATTTGGTGTCTACATTAGCCCCTTATTGTCGTGTAGCTTGTTTTGTAAAGCTGCGCGGACAATAATATGAAGTGGTTTCTCCTGTTAAGGATATAGGTAATCCCCCTCAAATCTATCATAGATTGAGTGAACGGGAAATCAGGGATAGGGTTGATAAAGGGTGAATGTTGTAGAGAGGATGGTAAGGTGGTGGGGTAGGTCCAAGGAAGCAGACGCATGTTGAAATACAATAGTACGACTAGGGTACATGATTTGACGAGCAAACCAAAGAATGTATGCAGCAAAGGTCGATAGTTTATCCAAACAAGGGTGATATAATCCCTGGTATCTAAGGCATAGGAAGTAGCTCGGGGTATATAACGGTGCAAGGTACGAGGAACGTTTAGGCATGTTCGGCAGTACCAAATGGTTGGTTTGGTTGAGATAAACATCACGGTCTAGGTCTAGGCAAAGTTGGTCGACAGATCAAGTCAAGGACCCTAATCATGCTAAAACATGAACAGGTGAGCTCGATTGAACAAAAGGTACATGATGGATGGATAAAATAAAACGTTGATTGTGGGTATGGTATTGAAGTGATACGGCCTTGGGTCGGGCCAAGTTGTTGGGTTGTGGCCTTGCGTCAGGCCATAAGGGTAGAGTGAGGCCGTGGGTCGGGCCAAATTGTTAGGGCGAGGCCTTGGGTCGGGCCAAATAGGTAGGTTGAGGCCTTGGGTTGGGCCAAATGGTTAGGGCGAGGCCTTGGGTCGGGCCGAATAGGTAGGTTGAGGCCTTGGGTCGGGCCAAATAGGTAGGTTGAGGCCTTGGGTCGGGCCAAATGGGTAGGGCGAGGCCTTGGGTCGGGCCGAATAGGTAGGTTGAGGCCTTGGGTCGGGCCAAATGGGTAAACAAATGGTGTTCAGCAAAGGTGGATATAGGCGATATGTGGTTAAAAAGGGGCAAATGGTAAATAAGGGCAAAGAATGGGGTGAAAGTTGGGTAGAGAACCGATGTCGATTCTGAGTGACCGATATCGGTTAAGCGACCGATACCGGTTCCTTAGGGCAAAATGAAACCGATATCGGTGAAAGGCGAAAAACCTATAAAAAGAAAAATACGGCTTGTCATTGTCACTTTTGTTATTTGCAAACCAAATCGACTTGTCTGACGTGGAGAGTTGAGATTAGAGGCTTGATTGAGTGAGGTGGAGCTATTGTATTGGCGGAGAGAGTTGATAGTGGGCCCGATTAAGGAGGAGGCAAAGCGAGTTGATTGGCCGGGACCCAAAGCAGATCAAATTGGAGCCATAGCACGGCGAGGAGGAGCCTGGAGGGGCTGGACCCGGCCTAGACCGCTACCACCCATCCCACCACGACGACATGTCGTCGTTCGTAGATTCGAAACTCTTTAATTTGGTGATTTGGTTGTATTATGCTAAATTGGGGGTTTGGGTAGGAATTAACCTTTTTTAGGAAATAATGAGAAAATGGGAATGATTTGAAAAAGGGAGAGGGTAGATAGGCTAGATAGGCTAAGGTGGGTAGGTGGGTAAGTTTTTAGGGTATTTGGGTGGGTAGATGGGTAGAAATAGGTAAAAATGGGTTTTGGGGGCCGCGGGGTTCGGCCCGGAGAAGAAGCGATGACCGATGTCGGTTATGATAGCCGATGCCGGTTACTGATAACCGATACCGGTGGGTTCTAAGATCTTCTTAGTAGCTATGGTGTTTGTAAGGCTGGTTTATGGATGATATTAGGAAATGAGATGATGAGGGGTAAAAGAATGACAGTTAGATGCAATGGCACGTTGGGTAGTGGATTCAGAAACGGATTTAGGAGGACTGTGATTCAAAGAGCATAAGAAATGTTATAACAGAGGACATGCAAGATATGACTTACTGGTTTTGACGAAGATGCAAGTTGATCTCCTCTACTGCAAGCACTTCTGGTTTCTTTACTCATCTCTGCTTGATTAAATGAAGATCAGGACTCTGTTCCTCGCTCGCAATGCTCTCTGTTGATCCAGAAATCCTTTGACTGATCTCCAAAATGAAATTCCGATCCGTTGTTTTGGTTTGGGGAGCCCATTTATAGGGAACCGATGGCGGTTGCGTAACCGACGGCGGTCGAGTAGGAACCGGCATCGGTAAGGAAAAAGTAGGCTATTTTTAGTAAAATAGCCCACCTTCCCTGCTTTTCTCCCGAGAGATCGCCATGGGCTTGGTCAAGTGGCTAGAAGGTTGGTTTTGGGTGCGAGAAAGGAGGCATTAGTTATGGGTGTAGGTGTGGACCAAGTTATGGGTCTTAATTAGGTTAGTTTTAGGGTTAGGGCTAGGTCATGATGAAGTGGCAAAGTGAGGTGGTAGGTAGGGTGATGTGGATTTATCAATTAGAAGGCAATTAATAAATAATTGTGTAAGGTTTAGGTGATGAGGTTATATTGCGAGATGAGATGCGGGTCACAAGGGGTCGTAAGACACGAATTTGGTGTCTACATTAGCCCCTTATTGTCGTGTAGCTTGTTTTGTAAAAGTCACATGACAATAATATGAAATGGTTTCTCCCGTTAAGGATATAGGTAATCCCCTCAAATCTATCATAGATTGAGTGAATGGGAAATCATGGATAGGGTTGATAAAGGGTGAATGTTGTAGAGAGGATGGTAAGGTGGTGGGGTAGATCAAGGAAGCAGACGCATGTTGAAATACAATAAGACGACTAGGGTACATGATTTGACGAGCAAACCAAAGAATGTATAGGCAAAGGTCGATAGTTTATCCAAACAAGGGTGATATAATCCTCGGTATCCAAGGCATAGGAAGTAGCCCAGTGGTATATACGGTGTAAGGTACAGAACATTTAGGCATGTTTGGCAAGTACCAAATGGTTGGTTTGGTTGAGATAAACATCACGGTCCAGGTCTAGGCAAAGTTGGTCGACATATCAAGTCAAGGACCCTAATCATGCTAAAACATGAACAGTGAGCTCGATTGAACAAAAGGTACATGATGGATGGATAAAAATAAAACGTTGATTGTGGGTATGGTATTGAAGTGATACGGCCTTGGGTCGGGCCAAGTTGTTGGGTTGTGGCCTGGTCGGGCCATAAGGGTAGAGTGAGGCCGTGGGTCGGGCCAAATTGTTAGGGCGAGGCTGGGTGGGTCGGGCAAAATAGGTAGGTTGAGGCCTGGGTCGGGCCAAAATGCTTACCAGTAGGCGAGGCCTTGGGTCGGGCCAAATAGGTAGGTTGAGGCCTTGTGTCGGGCCAATAGGTAGGTTAAGGCCTTGGGTCGGGCCAAATGGGTAGGGCGAGGCCTTGGGTCGGGCCAAATAGGTAGGTTGAGGCCTGGGTCGGGCCAAATGGGTAAACAAATGGTCTTCAAGAAAGTGGTAGGCGATATCGGGCCGAAATATGTGGTTAAAAAGGGGCAAATGGTAGGAACCGAATAAGGACCGATATCTTTAAGCGGAAAGACTCATTCCCTTTGGGGTGAAAGTTAGGGTTAGAGGAACCGATGTCGAGATGGTGTTCGAGTGACCGATATCGGATCATGGAGAACTCCGATACTGTCTTGGAAGGACTCTCGCAAATAAGAACACAAGACCACAAGATTTGATTAAACAATAAATGAGGAAACTTGGGCGAAAAAACTTTCGAAGGTGGCGGGTTCCCGCTAATATGAATTAAAAAAGGCTGAAAGTATCAATTAAATTGTTTGTGAACCGGGTAGGGAACTTTTGTTATTTGTTTTGATCGAGGAACCAAATCGACTTGTAGCCGATGCGTGGAGATAATGAGATTGAAGCATCGAGGTCGATAGTGAGGTGGAGTTCTAAGATCTTCGGAGAGTAGCTAGTGGGCCCGTAAGGAGGAGGCAAGCAGTTTTGGCCGGGACCCAGATATTAGGAAATGAGATGATGAGGGGTAAAAGATCGACAGCTAGATGCAATGGCACGTGTGGGTAGTGGATTCAAACGGATTAGGAGGACCGTGATTCAAAGAGCATAAGAAATGTTATAACAGAGGACATGCAAGATATGATTATGCTAAATTGAAGATGCAAGTTGATCTCCTCTACCGCAAGCAACGGTTTCTTTACTCGCTCTCGCTTGATTAGATGAAGATGGGACTGATCCTCGCCGCAATGCTCTAGGCTGATCCAAATCCTGGGACCGATCTCCAAAATGAAATTCCGATCCATTGTTTTGGTTTGGGAGCCCATTTAGGAACCGATGGCGGTTGGACGGCGGGCGAGTAGAACCGGCATCGGTAAGGAAAAAGTAGGCTATTTTTAGTAAAATAGCCCACCTTCCCCGCTTTTCTCCCGAGAGATCAGATCTTCGGGCTTGGTCAAGTGGCTAGAAGGTCGGATTGGGTGCGAGATTTAAGGAGGCATTAGTTATGGATGTGAGTCTGACCAAGTCATGGGTCTTAATTAGGTTAGTTTAGTGGTTAGGGCTAGTCATGATGAGAGTGCAAAGTGAGGTGCAAAGTGAGGTGGTAGGTAGGGTGATGTGGATTTATCAATTATAAGGTAATTAATAAATAATGTGTAAGGTTTAGGTGATGAGGTTAGATCATGAGATGAGATGCGTTGGTCACAAGGGGTCGTAAGACACAAATTTGGTGTCTACATTAGCCCCTTATCATGCATGTAGCTTGTTTTCAGTAAAGTCACGCGACAATAATATGAAGTGGTTTCTTAGTTAAGGATATAGGTAATCCCCCTCAAATCTATCATAGATTGAGTGAACGGGAAATCGTGGATAGGGTGATAAAGGGTACATGTTGTAGAGAGGATGGTAAGGTGGTGGGGTAGGTCCAAGGAAGTTGACGCATGTTGAAATGCAATAAGTACGACTGAGGGTACATGATTTGACAAGCAAACCAGCAATGTGTAGGCAAAGGTCGATAGTTTATCCAAACAAGGGTGATATAATCCTCGGTATCCAAGGCATAGGAAGTAGCTCCTAAGGGGTCGTAAGTGGTATATAATGGTAAGGTACAGAACGTTTAGGCATGTTGGTAAGCACCAAATGGTTGGTTTGGTTGAGATAAACATCACGGTCTAGGTCAGGCAAAGTTGGTCGATTCGATCAAGTCAAGGACCCTAATCATGCTAAAACATGAACAGTGAGCTCGATTGAACAAAAGGTACATGATGGATGGATAAAATAAAACGTTGATTGTGGGTATGGTAAAGTGATGGCCTAGGTCAAGGGCCAAGTGTTGAAATACAATAGCGACTAGGGCCATGGTGGGCAAACCCAAAGAAGTGAGGCCTGGGTCGGGCCAAATTTATAGGCAAGGTGATAGGCTCGTATCCAAGGCCACAGGTAGGCGAGGCCGGGGTATATGGTAAGGATAGGAGGCGTTTAGGCATCGGTTCGCGGACCAAAATGGTAGGGCGAGGTTGGTCGGGCCAACGGTAGGTAGGGCGAAAGTTGGGTCGCCAAATCAAGGTCGAGGGAGGCCTAATCATCGGGCTAAACAGGTAGGGCAGGTGAGGCTCGATCGGGAACAGTAGGCGAGGCCTGGGCTGGATAAAATAGCGCGAGGCCTGGGTCGGGTAACAGTGTAGGCTGAGGCCTTGGGTCGGGCCAAATGGTAGGCGAGGCCTGGGTCGGGCCAATAAGGGTAGGCGAGGCCTTGGGTCGGGCCAAAAGTAGGTGAGGCCTTCGGGCGAGGCCTGGGTCGGGCCAAATAGGTAGGCCGAGGATGTCTTGGGCCTGGGTCGGGCCAAATGGCCTGGGTAGGGCGAGGCCGGGCCAAACAGGTAGGCTGAGGCCTGGGTCGGGCCAACAGGTAGGCCGAGGCCTCTGGGTCGGGCCAAATAGGGCGAGGTAGGTCGAGGCCAGGTAGGTGAGGCCTCGGTCGGGTAAAGTGAGGCAGGTAGGCGAGGCCTGGGTCGGGCCGAACAGGTAGGTTGAGGCCTTGGGTCGGGCCAAATGGGTAAACAAATGGTGGTTCAAAGAAAGGTGGATATAGGCGATATGTGGTTAAAAAGGGGCAAATGGTAAATAAGGGCAAAGAATGGGGTGAAAGTTGGGTAGAGAACCGATGTCGATTCTGCATGACCGATATCGGTTAAGGGACCGATACCGGTTCCTTAGGGCAAAAATGAAACCGATATCGGTGAAAGGCGAAAAACCTATAAAAAGAAAAATACGGCTTGTCATTGTCACTTTTGTTATTTGCAAACCAAATCGACTTGTCTGACGTGGAGAGTTGAGATTAGAGGCTTGATTGAGTGAGGTGGAGCTATTGTATTGGGCGGAGAGAGAGAGTTGATAGGGGCCCGATTAAGGAGGAGGCAAGAGCTTGATTGGCCGGGACCCAAAGCAGATCGTGATTGGAGCCATGGCACAGCAGCAGAGGAGCCGGAGGGGCCGGGACAAATGGACCGCTACCACCCATCCCACCACGACGACGTGTCGTCATTGGGTAGATTCAAACTCTTTAATTTGGTGATTTGGTCAGATTATGCTAAATTGGGGGTTTGGGTAGAATTAACCTTTTTAGGAAATAATGAGAAAATGGAATGATTTGAAAAAGGGAGAGGGTAGATAGGCTAGATAGGCTAAGGTGGGTAGGTGGGTAAGTTTTTAGGTATTTGGGTGGGTAGATGGGTAGAAATAGGTAAAAAATGGGTTTTGGGGGCCGCGGGGTTCGGCCCGGAGAAGACAAAGGACCGATGTCGGTCACTAAGCGACCGGCATCGGTCGCACAATTTTAGGGAAAGGGAGTGTTGTTGGTGACCGGCGCCTGGTCATGGCTGGGTTGTGTAGGGGTTTGTGGGTGGGTTGTTTTGGGTTTGGGTTGGGTGGGGGTGGGTGGGTGGGTTTTGTGGAGAAGGGGTGTGGGTTGGGTTAGGGGTGGAGAAGGGTTTGTGTGGGGGTTGGGTTAGGGGTGGAGAAGGGTTTGGTGTAGGGTTGGGTTGGGTTTGAGTTGGAGGTGGGAGAAGGGTTTGGTGTAGGGGTTGGGTTGGGTTTGAGTTGGAGGTGGAGAAGGGTTTGGTGTAGGGTTGGGTTTTGGGTTTTGGGTCAGGGTGGGTCGGGGTCAGTTGGGGCTGGGAGAAGGGGTTGAGGGGGGTTTGGTGTAGGTTGGGTTGGGTTTGGGTTTTTGGTTGGGTTTGAGGTGGAGGTGGGGAAGGGTTTGATGTAGGGGTTGGGTTTTGGGTTTTGGGGTTGGGTTTTGGGTTTTTGTGTGGGAGTTGGTTTTGTGTGGGGGGTTGGGGTTGCATGTGTTTTGTTTGGGTTTTGTTGTTGTTGGTTTTGGGTGGGATGGTTTTGGGGTTTTTAGGGGTGGTAGGTTGCAGAGGGGGTGGAGAGAGTCGGGTATGGTCTGGGGGATAAAAAAGGGTGTTTAGATGATAAAGTAGATGTTGTAATAAAGAGTAGGTCTAAGGATGTGGGTTGGTTTTGCAGGCACGTCAGCAGTTGACGATGCGGGATAGGATGCCCCCGCTGTTGGTGCGGATGAGACCACACGTATCTGCGGCTCATTGGGCCATCATGCGCGAGGTGGGACTCGGTGGAGTCCAGAGGTACAGAGCGATAGAGAGAGATCACAGCCTGATGGTCGCCCTCATCGAGAGATGGGATCCGGTGACCAATGTGTTCCATCTCCCGACTGGGGAGATGACCGTCACATTGGAGGATGTGTATCGCATCCTTCGGTTACCTATCGAGGGAGAGGCAGTCTTCCAGGTAGATTCAGAGACTGCCATGGACAGCATACTGCAGGTTTTTGGGGATGCAGCCGCGCTACTGACCTACCATAGCGCGAGTATCGGGTACGGTGACATGTACCGTGCGCATCGACACGAGACACGACTGGCTGTGTTGATGATGGTTGGGATCACCTGCTTCGCCCTCCCGGACTCAGAGGGAGGCCGCTTCCCACGAGCATTGATGGGGGTACTGCTTGAGATGGTGGAGGAGCACACCTGTTACGCCTGGGCACCAGTATATCTGGTGCAATTGTACAGGGAGCTATGGGGCTATCACCGGAGGAGGCGATTCGGGTATTTGCTCTACATTTTGTTGCATTGTTGGGCATACGAGCACATCGTATGCATCAAAGCCAAGAGGGTTACCCAAAGCCTGTGGCCACAGTCATATACCGATATGGCTTTCAGAGGTGGTTCGGGGGTCGTGGGCCACCACGAGCAAGCTTGTTGCAGTCGGGATGTGGCATACTATGACATTTGCAGAGGGCCTTACAAAGAAGAGACATTGATGGAGACCCTACAGAGGTCACCACCCTGGCAGAGGAGCCCGCTTACAGTTGCGCCTAATCCAGTACACATTCTGGATAGCAGGACGGAGGCCAGGAGAGTACGAGCGGATACCCCTGGAGAGGGTACGCAGGCAGATGGGGCTGCGACAGGACGAGCCACCTCCCTTCCCTCAGTACAGGAGGGATGATGTAGAGGCCCCACTGCCTGCACCACAGCCTTTGGATCCAGATTGGGTAGCGGAGAGGTCAGCAGGTGAGGGTGTAGATGATGCTGGGTGCACGGGAGCATACAGGGTGTGGTGGGCTGGGCAGAGAGCAGCCAGGATAGTACCGCCTGCACAGCCAGACTTGGCTGCAGTTATAGGAGAGAGAGATCAGCTCAGGGGTCAGGTGCAGCTCTTACAGGGGCAGCTAGCTGCACAGCACAGCACGTGATAGGTGTCTTACAGGGGCAGCTAGCCCTGTGCTCAGCACATGTGCACAGTGCAAAGACCACCACCAAGACCACGCCACCCACAAAAGTGTACAGCAAAGCAAAGACAAGCTGTGCAAAGACAGCACAGAGCAAGACCACCACCAAGACCACACCCACAAAGTGTGCACAAAGAAGAAGTGCAAGCACCAAAGCCACAGCACAGCACCACCAGCAGCAGACCAAAGACAGCTCGGGGGCATTGGTCAGAGGTGCAGGACCAGACCACCACCCCGCTGGCTCGAGAGCGCTATATGGAGGTTAGAGCAGAGGCCCGATATTATCGTGGATATTCTGATGGTACCGAGTCGAGTATCGCTTGCTTATGCAACAAGACATAGGCGTAGACCTCTCACAGCCCAGAGATCTCGTGGAGGCGCAGCCACACCGGCGTGTCCGTGACGGCAGGAGGCGAGAGGCACCACAGGGACCAGTGGGGAGAGGTGCCGAGGGCGGTGGGGAGAGCTGAGAGATCCCAAACATGGTTGTTGTATTTTAGAGATGGGCACCGGCCTCGCGAACCGGTGTATTGACAGAGGCTCGCGTGCCTATGTATTATTCATGTATTCATTCATTCATTTATCAGATACCGCCCGCGAGCCGAGTAGGGGTCAGATAGTGGATACCGGTCTGCATGAGCCGAGTATATAGCTATTTTTGATACGAGGGACCGGCCTGCGAGCCGAGTCGAGATTTTTTTTTGACAGTTATTGTGGCCTGCGTGCCGGCTTTGTTGTATGATGAGATCACAGAGGCCCCGATGTAGGGCACATTGTATTTTTGAAAACTTGTATATATATATATAGAGACGATGTTTTGATCCACATGCAGTGTTCAAAATGTGTTTAAATATTTAGTTAATGGCTGGTAATATATAGAATGTGTGATGAGTTTAATTGACATGTTGATAGATGGATGATGCTGATGTTGTTTTTTTTTTTTTTGTACGTATATATGAATGTCATGTTATGTGATGAATTGGTGGTTTTGTGACATTGTGATATATGTAACTGATGAGTTGGATCCAAATGATGTATAGATTGATAGTTTCTTGATATCCGTAGTTGATGGTTTGTGTATTTGTATAAAATAAATGATGTTAATGAAATTGTAATGCTATGTGTGGTGGATGAATAAATGTGGTAAATTGTGTTGTTTATGCAGGAAAAGAGGCGGGCGCGACAAAAATTTAGGTGAGAAATGAAGAAAAGAACGTTGTTGAGAAAAGATAGGTGTGTAACCGATATCGGAAGAGGAACCGATATCGTAGAATGATAGACCGATATCGGTTAAGTAACCGATACCGGTTATTTAGGTATGAGCTTTTCTAAAAATAGAAAAGCTAGGGTGGCAACTTAAGTTTTAATTTTAGAGCCATGCAAGAGGTTAAATACGCGAACGCGACGCTTTTTGACGACTGAGACAGGTTTTTGCATGAGAGATTTGAGTGATAAGGAGAAAAGAGACAAGGAAAGTGAATGTGATCCGAGATTCAGAAGGCAGAAAGACAAAGTTGAAAAGGTGATCATGGCAGAACGAGGAGAAGCATCCAGCAGGCAGGGACAAGAGGGAAGACAAGGGCCACCTCAAGCTGCTGCAACCCAAGAGGTAACGTTTTGTTTGTGATTTGACTACTGCATGTTTTGTGAATAAGATGGGGGAGAGTAGGTGGGTAGATATGAGAAAGAAAACATGATAACAAGGGTTGCAGGTGAGGTAAGTGTTACGGGGTAGGCAATCAGGGGTTTCAGGTATGTTTGTATGTATAAAAAGGAATAAACGAGCAAATTATTGTCGTAGGTGGTTGTTTTTAGGGAAGGTGTATGTAATGATAAGTGACCGTAGAAGCGTTAGGAGGAACCGGTATCGGTTATCGAACCGATATCGTTATGTATAACCGATACCTAAGCATCGGAGGAATTTCCGTAATGTTTGAAAAACCCTGACGGATTGAATGGTTGTTTGTTGTTTTGGTGTATGCAGCAGGAGAGGTGGTTGAGGATGAATGATAGTGTGCCGCCAAAGCGCGTTGTCACTTAATCCGAGCGGATGTAACACCAAATGGAATGGACATTGATAAATCATTTGGGGTTAAGTGGAATGCGTTATTATTCACGAATCGCACGTAACCATGGTATGTTACAAAGCATTGATTGAGAGATGGAATCCCGAGACAAATACCTTCTATCCGCCAACAGTGAAATGACAAGAATATCGAAGATGTGTTCCAGATTTTGAGACTCCCTATTACAGAGAACCAAGATATCGTGCACTACCTAGCGCGGCACTGGGAGCGATAACCGCAAAGATTTGGTCCATACGCACGAGATTTGACACAATGAGGTTTATCCTTTACGTATGGGGTAATGTGTATGCAAAGACACCCCGAGGAGACAAGGTTAGCAAAGTGATATTAATGATAGCGGTAGGGTATTATGCATTACCGAGGGCAGAAGGGGGAAGATTTCCAAAGGCATTGATGTGTGTTATCTGGGAGATGATAGAAAGGAACGTGACTTTTGCATGGGCACCTGCATATTTGGCGGAGCTATACAGGGGTTTATGGGCTTGTAGGTGAAATCACAGGACGACACTGGATTGTTCATACTTATTACACTGTTGGGCCTATGAGCACATTGTTTGTGTGCGACCAATAGGCCAATCCATCCAGGCAGGAGAGACCGGAGTACAGAGGTTGGGATTCAGACGATGGGTCCGAGCATGTAACAAGAGGCAAGATCTCGTGCCGTGACGGGTGACATTGAGTATTACAGCAGTGTATGGGAGAGAGTGACGGCATGGATATATTGAGGCCTTACGGGAACTATATGGTAACAGAGAGCATAGCCGAGGAGTTAAGGGGTGTAGAGCGAATGAGGTGGATCGGGCACAAAGCCAGTGAATATGAGAGGATTCCTATAGATCGCGTGCGGCGACAATTTGATTTGTGCAGATATACCCCGGCTTATAGACCATATATGAGGATCGACGCAGAGGCAAGATTCTCACCTCCCCACCCAACACCTCCGTAAGGTCCCAAGAGGTAGCAGCCCGATCGCAGGTAATGGACGCAGAACGACAGAGGCCTATAGATTATGGTGGGCAAAGGTGGAGCTGCGAGGTATACGTGATCGCCCTGACATAGCTGTGATTACAGCAGAGAGGGATCGTCTGCAGCGTTTGGTTCAGCAGCTCCAAACGCAGGTGAATGAGACAAGAAGATTGTTAGTGGTTGCGGAGTCACGAGCAGCGAGACTAGAGGCTGGAGTTCTCCATGCGAGAGGGCGTATTCATATGTTACAGGAGAGATTGGCAGATCAGTGGGCGGTACCAATAGCCGTGGTACCTTTGAGGACAGAGAGGCCCGGCGAGAGGGGTCGACGATCACGATCATCACCTAGTTCGGGATGAGGCGTGAGGGTCTGAGTAAATGTTAGCAAGGTATAAGAATAAATAAGGATGCCGACCTGCGTGTCGATGATAGAGAAGATGTATTTGTTTAACATCTAAATAAAGTTGAATATGTATGTTGATTTGAGTTACGATAAAAATAAGAATGTTTGTGTTTTGATTTTCGGTGTTTTGAAAAAGGATAAAGAGGAATGTGATTAAATAGAAATACACAAAAATATTTATATTTACCACACATGATAGGTTATGGTAGGGGATGGTCGAGCTAACCTTGGGAGACCCCATGTCTCCGAAGTGCTGCCTACATAGCCCATTGCACAAAGCAAGGAGGGGCCTCAGACCGATGTAGTTCTCCCTTAGGATCAGGGAGAGGCGAATTCAGGCAATTTGGTACGGTTTAGGCAATTGGTTGGTTGGTAAAAATATTAAGATTGGTAAAGGTAAGGTTGATGGTGTTGGTAATGAATTGGTGATGTTGTAAAAGGTATAAGGGAAGCGAAAGTTAGCCTACCCAAGTAGAAGGGAACCATGTCCTGATTAAGGTCAACACACAATCCTAGATGCGAGGCAAAGCAGAAAGAGTGCTCCGTAGGTGAAAAGAGCTAAACAAACCACACAACGTAGAACGAGCTTGGAGCCCTAGGTACCGTGCATAGACGAGAAGTCAATCGGTGAAAAGAGTTGTGTGATCACAATATATCGAGCGTACATTACGTCCCTTGAGTTGAAACAAATGGTGAGGTGAGGTGGATGATATAGCTGAGGTACGGAGAACTTATTACAAAGTGAGTGTTCTGACGGAAGAGAACCTACCCTAAATAGACAAGTCCATGACTCAAAAGTTCTTTTGAATGAGGCTTTTATTTTATTGAATGTAGACTGATCGATGCGGGAAGTCTACAAGGGATATTGATTGTATTATTCTTGAGGTCTTCACGAAGCTGATCGATGCGAGAAGCTTCGAGAAAAAAAGGCCGACTGTGTATAGTTGTCCTTCGAGGGAGCAAGTCTATTTATATAGTAGCAGATATGATTTAAATGCATAGCTGTCCTTCGAGGGAGCAAATATATATATATAATAGATCAATAGTTTTTGGCATATAGCTGTCCTTCGAGGGAACAGTCTATATATAATTTAGATAGCTAGATGTTCTTTTGGCGTGAAGCATCTAGTTTGGTAGGAAGTTTGACTCAAGAAAATCCCATAAGAATACGGTTTATTTTAATTCTTTGAAGTCATGGACTAGACTAAAAAGGGAAAGGCGTCGTCAAGGGGAGGTGAGAATCAAACTATGTGAGCTTGATTGTTATTATGAGGTGTAGGAAACAGAGTGTATGTAGTGGTATGGGAGCTCAAGGGACGAGCAGTAGGCGGATAAGAAGTGATATAACACTAATTTCAACAATAGAATGGTCGAAGATGCAAGGCATTAAGGGGCTCAGGCTCAGGTTTACCATTAAGCGAAGCTAAACGATAAGTACCAGATCCATAGGTGTGAGTGATTATATAAGGCCCAATCCAATTGGGAGCAAATTTTCCACGTTTGCTCTTTTCTAGTTTGGTTACATGTTGATTCTCTTTGAGGACAAGATCACCAACCTTAAAAGTACGCTCATGAAGTCGCTTATCATAAGCACGTTTAATGCGTTTTTGATAGATTTGAAGGTGATCAAGAGCTGTAAGACGGCGTTCGTCAAGAAGCTCCAATTGGGCTAACCGCTCTTGGCGGAAATCATCGTTGGTGAGAATATCCTGAAGAGATATTCTAAGGGAGGGTATTTGTATTTCGAGAGGCAAAACAGCCTCGGTACCGTATACCAAAGAAAAAGGTGTGGCATTAGTGGAGGTACGAATACTAGTGCGATAAGCCCAAAGGGCAAAGGGGATGTGATCGTGCCAATTTCTTCCGGATTCATTGACAACTTTCATGAGGATTTTGGTTAGTGTTTTATTAGAGGACTCGGCTTGCCCATTGGCTTGTGGATAGTAGGGTGATGAGAAGCTAAGTTTGATACCAAAGTTGTCGCAAAGGTCTTGCAACAACTTGTTTTTAAAAGATTTACCATTATCTGTTATTAGGCGATGAGGAATACCAAAACGACAGATAATGTGATGGTTAATGAATTCGACAATTTTTTCTTTTTTGATTGAAATGAGTGGAATAGCCTCCACCCATTTTGTGTAATATTCGGTCGCTGTGATTATCCAATGGTGACGTTGTGAAGAGGTCGGGTGAATCTCACCAATAAGGTCTAAACCCCATTGTGAGAAGGGCCAAAGATCTCGAGCGACCTGGAGCGGGTGGCTAGGAGTATGTTGAAGGTTGGCATGTTGTTGACACATAACACAACGCTTGACATATTCGAAAGCAATGTTATTGAGAGTAGGCCAATAATAACCAAGGCGAAGGATTCGCTTGGCCACGGCAAGGCCGCTAAAATGTCCACCACAAATACCGTCATGGACCTCGCTGGATGGTATGAGTGGCCTCCGCGCCGCCAGACAAACAAGGAGGATGCCATCAAAGCCACGTTTATAGAGGAGTCCCCCATGACAACATAACGTGAAACACTTTTAAGAAAAGCACGTTTCCGTTACTAGTAAGGTCGTGGGAGGACAGAGATTGTAAGGTAGTCGTGAAATTGGTGGTACTGTATCCCGCGAACTAGTAGACACAAAGATTTATCATACAAACTACCGGGTTGAATAGATGGGACAAAAGTTGTTGGACCACGATTTAATAATTCAGAGTCACATGCAATGGAATTTGCATGAGGCTAAGCAAGCCATAGTGTCCGCAAATTTGTTAGTGGAGCGTGGAATGGTCAGATAGAATAGTGAGTAAATAAGGCTAGAAGTGAATCCACGTAGTGTTTGTATTTTTGAAGTTCCTCATTTTTGCATTGGTAGACGCCCATAACTTGATTGACTACCAATTGAGAGTCGCCAAAAATGTTGATAGATTTGATGCCTAAGTGTAACGCAACTTGGAGACCCAGAACAAGGGCCTCGTATTCCGCTGTATTATTAGTGCAAGGGAAATCAAGCCGAAATGAAAGAGGCATAGGCTCAGCGTCGAGAGGAATGAGAACAACGCCGGCTCCTCCGCCGCGCTGGCATTTAGATCCATCGAAGAAGAGGGTCATTTGATACAACTCTTCCCGGAGTGAAAGAGTGGCGATGAGTTCGTCGGGGAAGGTAAAATTGGTAAATTGTTCCCGGTAAAGGGGCCTCCGCAAGTTGGTCTTGCAAGAGTTTGTCCTTTGATTGACTTCTGTTGTACGAATTCAAGGTCAAGGTCACGAGGAGCATAAGCCATCGAGCGATACGCTGGTTTAGATGCGGTTTGGCGCATACATATAATGAATGGGGTCCGTGTTGGTGATGACAAAAGTTTTGTGATTCAGGAGGTAATGTCGGAGTTTGGTGGCTACAAATGATAGGGCAAGGCACAATTTTTCTACATGTGTATACCTAGTCTCATAATCCACGAGGGTACGACTTATATAATAAACGGCTCTGCTCGTCGTGTCGAATCCCGATGTGCAAAGAGCATAAAGACCTATAAAGATGGTCGGGGGTGGAAAGATAAAGGTAGAAAGGGCGGTCGTCCCGGGGTGGGATAAGCACGGTGGCTGCAAGAGATAGGATTTGAGAGCTTCAAGGCTTGGTGACACTCCTCACCCATGAAAGGCAATGTCCTTTTTAAGAAGGTGATGAAAAGGTCGACACCGATCCGAGAGTTGGGAGATGAAACGCCGGATAGATTGGAGCTTACCTTGTAAACTACGCAATTGTTTGAGATTTTTGGGTGGGGGCATTTCTAGGATAGCTTTGACTTTAGATGGATCGACCTCAATGCCACGCAAAGAGACGATAAAGCCAAGAAGTTTTCCAAAGAACACCAAAGACACATTTCTTTGGTCAAGGTGATGTAATATTGTAATAAAGCATCAAAAATAATGGTTAAAACATCAAGATGTTCACTACGATGTTTAGACTTGCCAAGAAGATCGTCGACATAATCTTCAAGGATAGTGTGCATAATGTCATGAAAATGTAGGTCATAGCCCGCCGATAGGTAAAGCACCAAAGATTCTTAAGGCCAAACGGCATGACACGATAATGTAAGGTTCCCAAGGAGTTATGAAGGTAGTTTTGTGTTGATCGGCAGGGGCAACCAAAATTTGGTTGTATCCTGAAAAGCCATCCATGAGAGAGAGCATCTCATGACCTGCAGTTAGATCAACAAGTTGGTCAATGCTAGGTAAGGGGAAGTCATCCTTAGGGCAAGCGAGGTTAAGATCCCGGAAATCTGTGCATATCCGAAGTCCCCCTGTCGCTTTAGTGACAGGTACGATGTTAGAAATCCATTGAGGATAGTCAATAGGCAAGATGAAGGAAACAGAAAGGAGTCGTTGGAGCTCCTCTTTGACCAAGAGAGCAATGCGTGGATGCATTTTTCTCAATTTCTGTTTGACTGGTTTGGAATCAGGGTTTAGGTGATGTTATGGACGGCAATGGTAGGATCAATTCCTGGCATGTCAGCGTAAGACCATGCGAAAGCTTGGTTATGAGCACGGAGAAAGGTAGTAAAGGCGGCTTGTTCTGATGTGTTAAGGGATTGTCCAATCTTCACAATGTGAGGATCCTCCTCCGTGTGGATGTTGATTTCTATGGTAGATTCGTTCAGCATGGTTTGGGTTTCAGATGGTAAGGCTCGTTGAATATAAGAATCATCCGCGCCAAGGTAAGTGAGGATGGAGTCGTCATCCTGGCATTCAACAACATTAATCAAAGGTGAATCCTCTTCGATCATGTCTGGATACAGAAGGGGAAGAGAAGATGGGTCCTCATTATCGCGTTGATAAGTGAGAGGACCTATGAAGATAGCATTTATGAAAAAAAAAAGTTAGGAGGGATGGATTCAGGGTCTATAGATTCTGTGGGTGATGATGGCAAAGTGGGTGATGATGGTTTGGTAGGGGCGACGTCTTCTTCTTCCAGATACACATTGACAGAGGTGTCTCCGTGTAGGTGTTCGGGAAAACCGAGACCACCGCGATCATTATGTTTACTGGGTAGTCACGGGAATGAGTGTATGTCGGCCTTGTTCAGTAAAGGCCAAAACCAAAGCCTTTCCACGCACAAATGAGTCAAGAAGGTGAGGGAGTAAAAACGACGATTTGTCAAGTATTGAAAATCGGATCGAAGGGAACCACACCAAGAGGAGGTTCAGGGGTAATGGAGGATGCGTCAACACCCCCATACGTTAGGTTAGTGCGGCAATGGGGTGGTCCGTAAGAGATTACCTCCCCCACGCGACGGCCGTAGGTGGGATGTGCATGTAATTGTCCGTACTCCCTCGCTGGGTAGGGAAAGAACTAACGTTATATAGGCGGTACTTCCCAAACAGAAGGCGCCGAAAAACATCTACTAAGGGGCCTGAGGTTGGAATGTTAGTCATGGGAAGGGAAGTGGTTTTTGCGATGGTGGTTTCATCACCAAGGCGTAGCGCGGTTGAGGTGGATGGTTGAGGTACATTTGAAGAGGATGGTGGGTTGAATGTATGGGTGTCTTGATTGGTATAAGCACATCGTTAGGGCGGTATAACATATTGCAGGTTTTAAAGGGGGGAGGGTCAGCTTTTACGGTGTAGGACTTCCCCTCATACTCAAATTTTATGCATCTATGTAATGTTGAGGGAACGCATCCCATGGCTCGGATCCAAGGACGACCCAAAGAATATATTATATCGAACTCTCCTCCAAGACATAGAAGAGTTTGGGTAAAGTACGTGGTCCTACCCGAATGTTGAGGATCACGGTGCCTAAGGTAGAAGTAATAGCAGCCATGAATGACCGCAACATGATGGGGTTGGCACACATGCAACTAGAAGGGATATTCATTTGTTGGAAGGCTTTTCAAGAGATGATGTTTAGGCTAGCACCCCGCCAATCATAACACGACGTACCGAATGTCCCGATGTAAGCCGAGATGAAAAGAGCAGTGGTCGATCTTCTCGTACCAAAGTCAACAATTTTCGTCTTCGGAGAAACCGATCGCAGCAGCTTGTTGTACAGAGATAGAAGTATGGTTGGGGCAAAGTGGGTTTTTGGTGAGAGAAGCAACGTGATTGGGTGTTAGAATGGAGGCGACAAGTGGTTTCATTAGGTAAAACCTCTATCCTCAAGGATCTCAACGAGAGCTTGTCGATGAGATTCAAGTCCGAATGAGATCATACAAAGGTCATTTTTACGGGTGATGGTGAAGCCGTTTAATCATATTTCGGTGGGCAATGCCATTAGAGACGGGATAGGCGGGTCCGCGAATGACCACTTTAGGTGGTGGTGCAATCGGGATGTTTGACGGAGAAAGAGATGCCGCAGGTGTGTTTTCTTTTGCTTTCCCATTGTTTTTCTGCCCTCGAGTAAAATGACACTAATCATATTAATCTCGTAGACCTGAGATGAGGAAGATGGTTGGGATAACTCATGGTCTTCAAGAGGTGGGGTTGTAATAATGATAGATCTTGGTGAGGCGGGGACAGATGGTATAGGAGAGGGAATGGAAACTAAAGGTCTCTCCCTTCGTAAGTTGTCTTTCTTAATCTTTCTATCCGGGAGAGGTGACTGACGAAGGATGGTTTTTAGAGCTTGCATCCCTCCACATCATGTCCCGCGTGTGCGGTGATAAGCACAGATTTTAGACTCATCGTAACCCATAGGTCGGGGTTTAGACGGATCATAAGGTCTAAGTGGAGGTAGGGAAATGGTCGCATTCTCCACCAACATAGCAAGGATTTTGGCGTAAGATCCTTTGAGTGGGTCAAAATCGGAAGAGGATGAGGGTATTGGTTGTGCGGGTTTTGGTAATGTTTGGGCGTGGTTGGTTCGCACGGGTGGTGGTTTAGCCGAGGGGTGTTGATACGTGGTTTTCACTAAACGTGATTTCTTCGGGCGCAGGTTATGTCGATGATGAGGCCGCAGATGATGTGGTATCAGAAAACAACCATGGGGAAATAGGAGTGACCGAAAACAAATCTTTTGATGATGGAATTTGTTTAGGGTTGATAGGTGGACAGGATACGCGGAGTGACGGTGTTGCTATACCCTCGAATTTCGTATGGGTGCGGAAGGCGTAGGTTGTTTTGAAGAAAACGCAGGAGGTATGATATATTGATGTAAGGTAGAGGGATGGGGTCCCAATATGGAAGGTAGGTATGACGATGATGGTTTTGATTGTGATAGGGGCACGGATTGAGTTTGTCTCCTAGGTGTATGGACGGATTTATTTTGGATAGATCGAGTCGCCAGCGGGTGTGTTAGACTCGGGCATGGGTGAGGTCCCAAGCATAGGGGAAGATCTCGGTTAAGTTGATAGAAGTGGACGGGGCATTTGGTAGAGGTGAGGGGGTGAAGGTGAGAACAGGGGCATTTTAAGCTTCGTAAACACTTCGGGCATATATGGTGGAGACATCAGATCACCATTTGCATTTGAGTAGAAAAAGGGGTACTCAAACGCTCCCATAGGGCCTCGTCATCTTCCGTGGAATGACAAAGCCTGTGTGTGATTTGTAATTTTTGTACTAAGAAAGGTGGGTTGTGATTCCACCACCGTGGGTGTGACACAGAGGTAGATGAGGCAATCGTATCAATAGATGTTAAGAGGTCAACCGGTCGTTGAAAAGATTTAGGCGATGAGGGACTAACAGGTAGGAGGGCGTGTTTGAGGGGATCCGTCATGTTTAAAGAATGTGGTGATGTCGGTGTAAGAAGATTTCGTCTAAAGGATGTCAAAAGGAGTGGCGAGCCTTCTCTTGTGCAAAGCAAGAGTGGTAGAAGGGGACGATTTTGGGAAATAGATAAATTAGATAACATCCGCTCACACCAGAGGGATGTGGTGTAAGAAGACTCATCGATGAGAAGAGAAGTCCCGGCAAAGTTAACTCTTTTATGGGTAAAGGAATGATTTCACTTTGGCTTGATGGTGGTGAAGGAGGTTCGACTCTCGTGTGGTGGAGAGGCTTGATTCAAAAAATTTTTTCAATAGAGGCTTTTGGCCGAGAATCGAAGATCGCATGGATCTCATGAACACTCTCCTCGCTAAGATATCTTGGTTTACGTTATCGCTGGACGAGTGATTCGGGAATGGCTTGTTGAAAATTTTCAGATTTCGGTTAGCAGGGCGTTAGGATTATCGAGGGTTATATCCCCCGCACAACCATTTCCTCGCACTATGTTTTTCAACATCTTGCAGCTTTCATGACTATGTCCTTTTACGCGATGAAAGTTACAAAAGTCATTTTCTTTGTATCAGAAGGTATCATGCATGGTGGAGTCAAACCCAGAGTGAGGTTTAACAGGGGCAAGGTGATAGCCCCACTTTGAGCAATTTCTCCAGGATGACGCCATAAGTTTCTCCCAAGGGAGTGTAATTGTGGGCTCGGCTTTGTACTTATAAGTGGTTTTCGTGGAGTATCGACGGTGTTTGAGATTTGACCATTACCGCGTGGACAGCTCCTTTTGATTTAGAAGAAGTGGACGCGTGAGGAGTGGTGGTATTTGGCTTGTTGGTAGAATCTGGAGTTCGGAAATTGGGGTTTTTGTTACGCAACCGCAATTTCTCTCTTCTAAGGCTCGAATTTCTAATTTCCGAGCCATGGTAAAGGCCTCGCCGAATGTACGGAAAGTTTGAATTGGAGGGTGGGGGAGAGATGTGCTTAAGCTTAGCAGCCCGCGTGAAAAGTTCGATAAGTTTGGTTTGAGGCAAGGCATACGTAAGTTGGTCGATAAGGCCCCGCCATCGTCCAACGAAATCTGCATGATAGATTCGCCTCAAATTGTCGGATGGCATAGAGGTCGGTGATAGATACTTTCTTGGCAATGTTAATGGAGAAATGATCCAAGAAAGATTGGGCTAGTTGGTTAAAAGAGAAGATCGAGTGCTGGGTTAAAGCACTGTACCACTCCAAGGCGGGTCCTGATAAGGACATGGGGAAGGTGCGGAGTAACAAGGCATCATCATGGGCAATCAAATAACAAGCATGTCTAAATGATCGCAAGTGTTGTTGAGGATCCTCTTTACTGTTAAAACGAGTAAATTTTGGCAACTCCCATTGAGGAGGATATGAATGAAGGGGGACAGAAGGGTGAATGGGCTCCCGACAAACTTGCTCGTATGTCAAGGCGCTACGACTTCCCAAACCGAAGCCTCCTGTGTTTTGCATTTTGTCCATCATTTGTTTGATGAAATGTGGTCGATGAGATGATGGTGCGGTTGTGGTAAACGGAGGCAATCGGGACCAAGGCTTCCACTTGGACAATGGTGGGGCTAAGTGTTGATAAGGTATGAGGATGAGTATGTTGGAGCAATGTAATAGGGATGTCCCATATAAGGTGTTGAGGTTATGGAATGGGAATGAAAAGGTAGGCGGAGCTTGAGAAGGAAAGCTTGTGTGAATAGGTGGCAGAGAGTAAGTCATGAATGGAGTGGTCTCGAAAAGAGAGATGAGGTAGGGGCGCTGGTGGTAACGATACGTGGGGTCCAAGATTAACCAAAGGAAAGCTAATCGGGTCGTATGAACCTCAAGCCGCCGGATTGGGAGACGGGGCTAGAGATGCAGAAGTAAGGCAAGTGTTATCGAGGAGGAGTGGGAGCTAAATGAGCAGCTATACTAATAGGCATGCCAACAAGGAGCCGACCATCAAAGCGCACGGTCGGGGCATGAGACAAATAGTATTGACAATGTACTGGGATTAGCATCCGAAATTTGGCAAAGTCCTTGTCTCCTACAGAATTTGGGGGATCTCACCGGTGTCCGTAGGGTTCCCTATGTAATGTGAAGGGGTGATTCAGCAAAGACACAGAGTAGTGCATGTGAAACCATGGCGGCATGGCTTGCTTCCGAGTGATGACAACCATGGACAAGAACACACAGAAAGTTTCAATCTATCAAGAACAAAAACAACCTCGAATGATGAATTTGGCAAGTTGTTGGTTTGTCGGGGTGATGAAGACAAAGAATCGATATCGGTTTACTAACCGTGTCGGGTCACAGAGCAAACGACGACGCCCCTTAACCGATGCCGTGTCAAAAGTCTAGGATAAGAAGATATAAAAGGCTGCTAATTTGATTTTTAGCAACGTTGAGTATATTTATCAACTTATTGATCACACGTAAGACAAAGTATGACGAGAGAAAACAATTTGAAAACAAGCAAGATGCACACGCAAATCCAGAGACTAATCCTAGGGTTAATTTTAGTTATCGTGGGCTTATGCCTTAGACGTAAGATGATGTCGTAATCCTAAACAACAAGACCTAGGGAAATGTCAAGTTTGTTTTGGCTTATAAGGTTACCTCAATCGGGCGGAGGAATACCATGGAAAAGGGGGATGTTTGAGCTGTTGTGTTAATTGTGAAGTGATTCGGTATGTGTGTGCAAACTGAAACTAGGGTTAATTTCCTCGTCAATACCGTGGATATCACCCCCATGCGTGTACGAATTGTTACTTAATCTATGTTCACTAGAATTGAAGAACAACAAGGTGAATGCAATGCATGTGTTTTAAACCCAAATCGAAAATTATGTTCGATGAAGCAAGAGAGATGACTTTCACTAATGCGAAACTAGAAAAGCAAGACAAATACTTTACGAAATATATAACAAAAGCAGCAACAGCAAATATGCTTCCTAAAATGAAAATAAGCAAAAGAAAGAAACCCAAAATGGGTCCCACCGGGCGTGCCAAAATGTTTCACTCGGAATGACTCGTTCCTTTTAGAAACAGATAAGAGTTATGGGCTAGAGGAATACCCGTGGAATGTCGAGAT
>CM031240.1:101108307-101410807 GCA_018340775.1 Taxus wallichiana var. yunnanensis
CATTACTTCGTTGTGTGCTGATGAAGTGAGTAATGGGTTTTATGTATTGATTCTTATTCTTTTGGCTTAAGTTGTAGGAAGAATCATCCTAATATGAGCTATGCTGAAATTAAATTCTTTTTCTACTTGAAAAGATAAATGTGTATTTCTATTATTATGGAATTATTAAACAATTAGATGACAAGAAGCTGTGGATTGTTTAAAGTAATTGATAGCAAAGATCAATTAAACCTTATGATATAATGCACGTGTTGCGAGCATTATATTATGCTCTTTTCTTAAAAGTGAATTCGTAGACTCTTTAATTGTACTTCTTTTCTGGATGTTATTACTTATGATTATATTTGTAGTGTGAACATTTAAATAATGTAAAATATATTATCATGGGGATAATATATATGGGTAAATTGTAATATTATTAATGATGAGTTAATATAACTCATATTAATAATATAGGATTAATAGTTGTTATATTAAACAACTATAACTAATATTGTTTATACGTGAGATTTGGTTAAACAACCAACTCATAGAATATAGGAGTTTGTGGAGAGAATTATGGGGAGAGTTGTTGGACAACCTCCGTGAAAATAGGAGTAGTCTCTCCTATAAATATGTGATGTTGTAATAACATGTGACAAATTAAATATAATACAAAGATTATTATCTATTATTCTTGTTAATATTTGCTTTAATGTCCCAATACCTTATCGGTGGTATCATAGAAATTTTTTTCTTGTGTTGTCCATTAAGTGTGAATGGGAAATGTCCTAATGATTTTATTTTACTGAGAGAATTCAGAGTTCTTGTGTCATATGATAATGAAGTTTTGTTTTCTCCATGTAAGTATTGTTTCTTATCTAATGTGAGGTTTGCATGATGGAAGATACAATTTAGGAGTGATAAAATATGGTTGGTTGGTATAAATCGGTTGCAAATGATACATACTACGGTGAATAGGAGTCATCAAACGCTTAATTCCATTTGAAACCATCACTAGACTCTAATCATTCAAGTCATACCCACGTGTATATTCCTGTGAGTGAATCATTTGATGTAAGCATCCAAATCTACATTTAGCATTTTTGATGCTAAGTGTTTTGCATCTATATCTTTTGTTACATTTCAAGTGGATTCCATTACTTATGCACATTCATTGAGTTTACTATCTAAGTTGGCAGCTTGGTCATTTGCACGATTGAAGACTAGGATGTAATGCACTTTGTATTTCATTTCATATATACTTGGCTTGATATTTTAGTATTGAAACGATTCCTCACATTGGTGATCCCGTAATGTATTTTCAAGCTTTAAACGATTAAATATTATGCCAATCTCTTTAGCCTCCATGTTGAACAGGTGCATGAGAGTGGGTAGATTTGAGGGTGAAAATTTATCAATATAGATAGGAATATTGTCATGTTTTGGAAAACATAAAATTTTGAAACAATGATATGTCTTTGATCTGGGTAAATTATTATGGTTTGCTATACATGTTTGTTAGTTTGATATACATGTTTAGAGTTTCATATAATTTTTTAATATTCTCAAAGGTTGTGCTCATGAAACATAAAAAGTCATTTTTGGTATTATTTCTCATAATTATCGAGAAAAGTTTGTCGTATTTTTGTACTCCCAATGTTTTGATTATAATTCAATAATTATAATATTTTCACATTTATGTCATTTGAAATGGTTAGTCTTGAGTTATTATGAGTCGATATACACATTATAAAGGTGTCATCAGTTTTTTTTTTTCCAAATTAATAGTCTCCATCTAAAAGTCATTCGTCATTTTTATATAAGTCATAGTTTTAAAGTCATTGTTAATGTAAAAAATAGTCATTTTAAAGTGTCAATAAATAGTGTGATTTTAGGTGTTTGGTATCTTTTAAGAGTCAATGTTAAAATAGTCCAAAATTGTAAAAATAAAAACAATTACCTTTTTTAGCTCATGCATTTTTTTAGTGGAATACGGCGTCTAAGTTGAACTTGAGGGGGGAATTCTCAAATGAGCCTCAATTAAAATTCAACGAGTTAAGCAACGAATAATGATGGAGGATGGAGGAAATAGGAGGTTGGAGGTCAATCAAGCATGACCTCTCGTTATCACCAATGATGGGGCACACTTGATCGATGGTGACATGTGTGCAATGTGGTTTCTATTTTTTGTGCATTTCAGTATTCCTGTTTGCGGTGATGGTTTGCTTAAAAGCCCTTTTTTAATTTTAGGAAGATTCATGTTTTCAAAAATCTCACTTTTGGGGAGCAGGAGAAGATTTTGAGGTAGACTCAAAGGATGGCTATCCAAATTAGTGTGAAGCTTGTGAATCTTGGAGATTCATAATTTAGGTATCCAGGAGGAAGGGAAAGTCCCACAGGAACTCAAAGAGGAAGGGAGCAAATTCCTACATAATTCATCTCGACACTACACCTTTACGAGGGTAAAGAGATAATATATGGAGTTTGTACCTAGTCTAAGCAATGCTTTTAGGAGGTGGTTCAACTTCTTTAAAATATGTTCTTCCTCGTGTTCACATTAAGGGGGTGAAGTCAATGATTAATAATGTTCACACTAAGGGGTGAATGTTAGGAATTCTATATAGTTTGTAGTGTGAACATTTAAATAATGTAAAATATATTATCATGGGGATAATATATATGGGTAAATTGTAATATTATTAATGATGAGTTAATATAACTCATATTAATAATATAGGATTAATAGTTGTTATATTAAACAACTATAACTAATATTGTTTATACGTGAGATTTGGTTAAACAACCAACTCACGAATATAGGAGTTTGTGGAGAGATTTATGGGGAGATTTGTTGGACAGCCTTCGTGAAAATAGGAGTAGTCTCTCCTATAAATATGTGTTGTTGTAATAACGTGAATCAGATTGAATATAACAAAAAAATTAATATTATTCGGTGTTAATATTGGTTTAATCTCTTCCATACCCTATCAATATTTAGCATCATGAATTGAAGGTTTTGTGTTGGACTCCAATTTTTGATGTGAATTCTTTTGTACTTGTATGATGGAAGTAATAGTTATATCTTGGTGGTATTCTTTATATTTGTTGTATACTATTGTTGTTATCAGATAATGAGTTGGATTAAGGAGATAGTATAATCTCCCTTATTATAATGAACTTGTTGATTTGTAAAAGATGTCGTTCTCTAACTACACAACTATAGTTTAATAATGAAATATCCTTGGGACATAAAATTAAACTATATAAGTAACGAATGATAAAAAGGTTATGTTAAACCTAACATCTAACCATGTAGAGGAAGACTCTTCCTCTCCCAAAGAATGAAAGATAAAATGAATAGTGATTATGATCCTTAATCTTTATAGCTTCGTTTATAAAGTAAACACTAAATGAATCTAAGTGGATGACACACTTGATTTGGGACAGCTAGGTTGCATTAGGAATTAAATGTTGATGTTTGTTGTCTATATTTGGGATATCTACTTGTTATGCCACATTAATGAACAACAATGCAAACATGAATTAATGAAGTTCTCCATATCTAATCAAGCTAGTTATGGATAAAGAACTTAATAAATGTTGGAATTAGGTTAGGCATGGACAAGTCTGCTTTGTAATCAATCTTAATCCAATTTAATTATGATTAATGACCACTAAGGGGTATGTACATCTTGATGAATCGTTCTAATGGATGTTGGCACACGCCATGGTCGTAGGGTATGCACCTTGAGAAGTCCTCAGGAATTCTCGACGATACAAAGTGTTGTAGTTGACATGTGTGACAAACACACTTCCGTATTTATTCATCTAGATCTACACACATCTCGAACTTGAACTTAGCTTCTCTCTAGGTCAAGTTAGTAGCATATTTAGGATAGGAAGTAGCTTTCAATGACTCGGGGGTACTTTGGCACATTCGGCTAACTTGGGTCAACCAAGTATACCCATATACCCTAAGTCATCGTGAGCGTCTTCCTATAATAAATTATGTTGCTAACCTGGGCTAGGGTCAAACCTTGGGCAAGTGGACTGACGGTAGTCAAGAAAGACCATTCTAGATAACAAAAGAGTGAGGTGAAGGATGTATTCTAAAATGACGAGTATGTCATCTAGGAATAGTAACATGAACAATATGTTGAAAATATTTGGCCAAAGTATCACAAGCTGCTGGTTGCGTTGTCCTATGTCACCTAGTTTAAAGCAACGTGATGTCAGATGAATAGTGGTAACAAATATTTAGATAGGTTCTTTAAATAGATCACTCAGTACTAGAATAGGGTAGGAGAACCAAGTATACATAAATTATTCTATACTTTAAGTTAACATGAGAGATTGGTTGGTAACCGAGTCATGGAATGAGAGATCGGTGGTATACCAAGTCATTACAATTGCATATGGTTATCTATTATGAGATTTATTGGCATCGAATATGTGTTCTAAATGATGTTTTATTTAGAATAGAGAACATTATGTTTCAAAAAAAAAAATATCCCCTTGTTTCTAAATTCTTAAAATGGGAATGTTACTGGTTGTCAGGTTTGTATAGTTTTGGTTGTACATATATTTTCATGTTGTTGTAGGGTTTAAGGAATGGTTCATTTGCTTACCTTAGATTAGATCTTGTTTTATTTAATTGTGTATTGCATTGAGTTCATTTTTAACTTCCATACTTGTAAAATATTGTTGTGTTTTTCATCATCTGTTGTGTGCATATTTTAGGATTCATTTTACTTAGATTAATTGTCAATTTAATTTGTTGATAAAATTTGCATGAGTTAATTTTTAGTTGCATATTGTTGTGTTATTTTGTATGTGTATATTTGTTTAGTTTTGTCAACTTTTGCTTGTGTGTTTGTTTACTGCACATCTGTTGTTATCACATCTATCATTTACCATTCATCACATATAACATCTTATAATACATCATATATATACAAACATGCTAAGTTGTACATCATGCATGTATACTAAGCTAATCATCACATATTGTATCATCAATGAGGGTAAGAGGGATTGTGCATAATCACAAATATATGCCCCCACACCAATATCATCTAGTATCATCCCAAATGATAGCATATAACCATAAATTCTCATGTTTAAAAGCATATTTTATCATCTAAATGTAAATAATCAATATAAAATCATGTGGTACAACATTTGTATCTAAGCATGAAATATGCATAGAAAATGAGAAATCACACATAATCATGATACACTCATATAACTATAAACACAGAGATCATCATTATAAGAGCATATAAAAACACGAGGAAACATAATAATAAGCCATCGAATGTCCATATATACATGTATAAGTGTCGGTCTCAAAATAGATATACATCATCGATACAAATCTTGCATCTAAAGGGCATATATAAAAATTAAGCCTTCATCAAGAGGCATAATCAAAACAATGGTACATCTGGTACATATATCAATCAAAAGCAGCCTTCATAAGAGGCAAGTATGTATACATATATTTGTACAAAGGAGAATCAACCATGACTCTCTCCCTCTTCGGGGCTGCACGGTCTATGTTCTCGAGGAGAAAATATTGGTGGCTATGATGGGTCGGCTCCAAGTGTATCACCTTGTTGTTCAGTTAGCTTTTGTGATCGTCCCGATCTCCATGATCTAGATCCTCTCCTACTCACATCTAAATGATCAAAGGGTACAACACATTGCCCCATTGAACTCGCTTTCTAATAGGTAGATTTTTAATACAACACCTCGCTACTAGCTCTCATAAAATATTATATCATCTATGTGTCCCCAAAGGCACTAGCTTCCTCTACGGCAACATCCTGCTCATTGTCAATCTGCCTTATCGGTATGGGCATGTATCGTAGTGGTGGCCTCCCGATCTCTATCTATAGTAATAGTCTGGACACAGGGGTCTTTCTTGGTCTCTCTGAATGATAAATACATGCTCATGTGCCCGGCCTTATCCCTTTGTGCGGTGAAACTCGTACCTAAGTTTTTGATTGATGTAAGAGGCTCAATATCTAAGGACCCTACACTACCAACTACCTGATCTGTGACTATCATGCTACACCATCACCCCCGTGAGTGGCCTAGGCTCTTGCCCGATCTCTCTACTGTCATGGCTTGTACATGTTCCCTAGCATGGTCTCTCTCACATGCTTTACATGTAGCTACATGACTATAACCTTCTATAACTATTGTTGAAGTGTAGCTACTTTTCTATCATCCCACCACCCCCTAGAGCATGAGGTGGCGGGCCTTGCTGTGGGAACACCTACTATAAAGGGGCATATATCCCTACTGGAATGCCTATTGGACGAAGCTCTATATCTAAAGCCTTGGGTACTTGTCTCTTCCCGAGCACAGGCCCCTATCTCTTTAATTTGTTGTAGTGGAGGACCTTATCCCCACCCCCATCATGATGCTGGCCATCAAAGGGATAATCATCACCATCTCATCTCCATCATCTACACCATCACCACTATCCCCTCCACCCTCATCTCCACTATGAGGCCTCACCGGGGTGTTCTCACTTTATGCATCGTATGTAGCTCTAGGAATCGTCAATGGACGAGGAATCACTCTGTGGTACCATGTGGCATACTTTGGTGTACAACCTGGATCTCAAACCTATCTCAAGGGTACCCACATGGTAGGAACTACCTTTAGGAAGTTGGCCAAATCTCGGCCCCTAGAAATCTGTGGCCCCATGTCAAAATACTCTCTTTCCTGCAAGCATACCACTTGTCTTGACTAGGCACATATTGTGTGATGCAAAATTGTCTCTAGCACCGGTCTACCCTCTAAATCTCATGCATATAATCGTGGCTTCGAACATAAATTGTTCAACCGCTTTAGTGTTGAGCTCTAGGCCATCCTAAGGCCACTAAATTTTTTTGTATGGCCTCCATACCATCTTTGCGGCCTGCTATAGATCATCTAGTTCATGGCGATAATGGTATGCATATCCCATACACACATCACACATCATTTCCAATTGGAACCCAACGCATACTAGAGGCTCCTCTAGAGGTCAAACTCTCGAAGAAAACCTGTGGGGTGATCAATCGCAATATGGTCACATGCCCAAATATGAAGAAGTCTTGACAGTCCTACCGTCTTTTGACACTAGTATGTAATAAAATGTAAATCCCAGTAGAAGTGCGCCAGTAGGCACTAACCCCAATAATATGTATCTCATCGATCAACCCGTGTATCAATCCAATGAGGCCAAGCGAGTAAATGAAGCTTTGGGTTTGTCATGGATTAAAACTCCATTAAAAAAATCCATCGTATAAACCAAAACCAAATCGAACTCGGGGTCCTCATACACCACGATAGTCCATTGTCATCCCATGATGTGGTATCATTGTAATGCTTTGAATAGCTCAAGAATGCACCGATCCATATCAGAACGGTGGCTAGAGAATCAATCAGCTCACCGTAGATAGGGACCCACATGATGCACCATACGTCCTCTAATTTGATGGTGATCTTGATAGTAGGAAGCCAAAACACTTGACTCTCATTATGTCATCTCTTAGCTAAGGTTGTCAGGAGGCCATGGTCTAGGGTAATCTATGGCATGTCAGCCACGTAACTTAAACCCATAAAGTATATGAGAATATATAGTATCCTCTGATCATCATTAAAAACTATTCCTCAATCACCGCCAAGTGGCCATATCTCTCCTGGGTATAAAGGATAGGTAGTATCTCAGTAGACATAAACAAATGATACACATGTTAGGGTTACATTTCTATCTACTTAGATCTATTTTTCTAGTAAAATTCTTATTTATTTCCTTTAACATACTATTTTTTTGAATTTCTTCTACAAACAAATTACTATATTCTTCGTCTATACTTAGCTAAATGTTTGTAGGGGTAAGTTTTCTCATTTCCCCTAGTTCACATGTGCTACTTGAACGCGTGCATGCCTTTCTCAATGTGTATGATCCTCCACTTTAATGCCCATGCCTCTACCCCAACGCCTACGCCCACCCCTTTTATCTAACTACCCCTTTCTACCCGAATGCATGTGTTTCGATTCAACACGTGCACTTGCCCTTCACGTGCGTGCGTGTGTGCAGCCCTATTTTCCACCTCTCGATGCATACGGGTCTCCTTTTTGTCGGATATGCATGCGGGTACCGTGCTTTTGATGCATGTGCTAAAACTTAACCTATCTAGCCTACAAACACCTCAAATCAACATTAAATAAAAAAATGAAAAAGTAGGGTCAGGGCACTCACGTAGGGTTCATCCACTATGTCCTGAAGTTACTCTTAGATGTGATATTCTCATCTCTTCCTACTCCATAAAGCATCTCCATCTCACTCCGGCTGCTCTGCTACAAATGAATTGGTCGTGATTGATTTACCCCCTCGGGTGGGTATATTAAGCTTACATAATACTCTTTGGGGCATGTTTTATTTACTTTTATCACTCTAACATTTCTTCTTCTCACAAAAATAATTTTTTTATATTTAAATAATTATTTTTACTAATTTTGTTCATTTTAAACACTAAGTGCTTCCTAGCGGCCATTTCTTCACCTTGGGAAATTTACAAATGTTTTAGGCACTATTTTCTTGCATTTTCTTCAATTTTATTCTATATCACCCGTCGTTATAGTTATTGTTATTAAATAATTATTTGGGCACTCACCGGGGTAGTTTTACTGCCACCCAATGCTCGTTATCTTCGCCTTAGGGCATTTTTGAATGTTTTTAGGAGATGTTTTCATCTCTTAAATTCTTCTGACCGATCAAAAATTTAAAAATGTTAAATCATCCAAAAATTAAAAGAAAATATTAATTTTATGAAAACTTTCAAAATGGACTAAACTTTGTAAATAAACTCATTTGTTGCTGAAATTTGTGTCTTTCACATGGCGTTCATCTTAGATCTTGTTGCAATTTCCACACATTTTGAAACAACAACCCATGGATCATCTAAATCTCCAACCCATTTAAAAAAGCTACGTTTCTCACTTTGTCTATACTCTAGGGTAGGAATTGTTTGGTATTTTTTCATTGTGTACATTGCTTTTTCATTGGACCTAAGTGTCCTCCATCATTTCCTTTACATATACCAATTGCGTGGGGCATCATTTTAAACCCTTATTGTTTATTAGAACATTTGGGATTTCAACTCGATAAAAAAATATTTTTCAAATCACTTGAATGTTGTTGTTTTGAGTGTGTGTGATTGTACTTAACTCGGCTGTTAGGTGAGTTTGTTTATTTCTCATATTACATTTCATGTTTGTATGTTGCATGGATTTTTTTGTTTTAGCAATGGATGGTTGTTTGTATCTTGTCTTTTCATGTCATTTTACACTTCCATCGTATGCTTACATTTTACTAAGGACCGATGATGAGGATTCTAAGAAAAATGATGATTACAAATTGTTTCTATAAGCATTGGTTTGTGGATAGCTCAATATCCCCTTTTCTTGTTGTTTTCTCATCTTCTCTTCACACTTTCTTTCTTATGTTCTCTTTTCGATCATTGATTGAGTTCCTCCATCACCCCATCGACACTCGAGGGGGCATCCTTCGTCCTATTAATTTTTCTTCTACCCCTTCAAAAATTTCATTTGCTTATGTTTGTCTACTTTCTTTGAAGTGACGTAGCTTACATATCCCCTAAGTGGGGAAACTGTAGACACCTGTAGTTTGATCAAAGCACTATTATTCCTAATATTGCACTAATTATTCTCCTTCTCACAAATTGACGATACCTCGTCAATTAGACCTATCTAACTCATCGTTTACGACATTATTTTAGTTGTATTTCTCCTATAAACCAATTAATGGGGTTAATATAGTCCCTTATTAGCTAAACCATCTTCTCACCCTCTTCTATACCACTTTTACTAACTTCCTAGTCTATCAATCCATTTCATTGGATTGATTAGACCTCTCAAAACCCTCTTAAAACCCTAATTCCTCTCTAAATAGGATTAACTAGCCTAACCTAGTTTAACTAGTCCTAAACCATGATTAACCTCTTCTAAGCTTAGTCAAATCTTACTTTGACTCACTAATTAACTTTTTGACTCCTTTTTAGTCCCACATGCACCAAAAGTCTCCCATTTCTGAAATTGGAAAACTATAAATAATCCACTACCCCTAGACCATTTCTAAGAACTCTCCTCCTTCCTAACATAAACTATAGCATTTTGCTCAGGGTTTAGAGCTTATTTCATTCATTTTATTAACTTATTTCTTTTCCATTTGCACTACATACACAAGCATTGAGTAAATGAGAAGAACCATTGGCCTTGAAGCCATTAATGGTGAGCTCTCATTCTCATAATCACAAACTGATTGCTTAGAATCTACCTAGGTTCATTTTAAATCTTTCAAGAGTAGAGGATTACTAAATATTTTATATTTGCTTGTTTCTTTCAAGATTAATGTATGCAAAGTGATGAATCCTTGTTTATCTCTTATCTGATGGTCCATTGACTAGTTTGTTAAAATCCTTTGGGGTTTCTTTAGAGATTCTTACCCCATGTTCATGGATTTTGCAACTTTTCATTGAACACAATAACAATAATAAAACTCTTTGTTTGTATGAGAATGGACATATGCCTATTCTAAAAATTCTAACTCATTGAAGCAATATTGAACTTAATCATTTTAATATCACTATAAAGGATGTGAGAATAAACAACTATCCATTATAAAACAAATTAAATATTACGTCTATTTTTCTTCTATGATTCTTATATGAGAATGGGAATATTCCCATTCAATGCAAGATAAAATTATGGGCATATGCTCATTCTTTCCATGTATACTTTTGTTCTATGATTCTTATATGAGAATGGGCGTGTGCCCATTCAATACAAGAAAAAAATGTTTGTTTGTATGAGAATGGACATATTCCCATTCTATCTATGTGTATTTTTATTCTCTACTTATTATATGAGAATGGGCATATGCCCATTCAAGTCACAAGATAAAAATGTTTGTTTGTATGAGAATGGAAATATGCTCATTCTATTTGTATCTATTACCTCATTTTCATTGTTCTTGTTACTTACTTTTTCAACCATTAATAATTTTTTGTTTTCTCAAAAAGGATTAAAACTAATTGCTCTAAATGTTCTTCCAATGTACTATATCATTATTTAGAACATATTATATTAACATCTTAGGTGAGTATTGTAAGTTATATAATTTTATCATGTTCAAATCCATATTATAGTATCGGTGAGAATGGACATATGCCCATTCTGTCTATCTTGTCTATGAGAATGGAAGTAATAATATATGTTTTGGATCGATCCACCCCATCCCCTCATTATATTTAATTCAACATTCCCATCTAGAGTTCGTGATTCATTGAAGCAAGTAAATGATTCAAAATTCGATTGATTTCGTGAAATCCATGCATCATATAAAGTTTCCCTAAATATCCCCTCTCATCTTTCTCGTATTTATTATTGAAAATAACAAGACACTAATGAATGGAGAAGGTGCAGAATGCAATAAAAATTTAAATATATTCATAAATATTATTTCCAATTGTAATATAAAAGTAAATAATAATATTCATGTCATATATGACATGTCATTAATAAACTAATACTATTAAAATTTGAAATTAAACATCATGTATATTGCCTCACAAGTTTACTAATTATCCATGCATGCATCTCTCCCTCTCTCTAGTATAAATTAGTATCAATTAATTTTAAATGCCAAAAATAACCTAAAACATGGCTATGATAATGTTTAAAATTTATATTTTATTTTAAATGTAAATAACCTAAATCATGACTATGATAAAGTTTAAAATTTATTTTTATTTTATATGTAATAAACCTAAAACATGGCTATGAATTTTTTTTTAAAAATTAAATTTTATTTTAAGTGTAATTATTAAACCTAAAACATGGATATGATATTGTTTAATATTTATATTTATTTTTTGCCACGACATAATGAGACCATTAATTTGTAAATAAATTATTTTCCACCATTTATTTATTAATTGAAGGTACTTGTTTTTCAAACACGTCTTTGACCACTCGTTGGAGGGAAATTGGAAAATTAATGGAAATTAATTCATGCCACTCCATGGAATTGTAGAGAGATTAGCGGTGGTTACTATTTTAGATGATGGGAGAGGTCTTGGGAATTATAAGGTTCACCGCAGTTGGCAAAGCTATCTCTTTCTTGTTCATCATTTTCAATTTATTTTACATCAAGTTTCCACTTTTTTAATTTATCCTTACACTTTGGGCAATCGGTATCTCATTAGACCATTTTTCCTGTGAAGCATAAGATTTGCGAGAATATTTACGAGATATTTTTGTTCTCTCGACTCAATTTTTGTTAACCCTTTCTGCGTTGGGATTCCTCTATTTCATAAAACCATTTCAATTTGTGACACAAAAATATTTGAAGAAAATTTCAGGCATGAATTATTCTAACTCTTCTCTGTTGAATTATTATGAGATAAAGAATGGGAAGATGCCCATTTTTATATAGGAATCATATATGAAGAATATAGATAAAATTTAATTTGTTTTAGAATGGGCAGTTTCCCATTATCATATAGGAATCATATAAGAAAAATAGATCAAATTTACTTTGTTTTTGAATGGGAAGTTCCCCATAATCACAACCTTCATAGGTATTAAAATGATTATGTTCAATCTTGTATCGAATGAACAACTTCCCAAACCCATATAGGAATCATAAAATAAGAATATAGATAAAATATAATTATTGTAAAATGGAAATTTTATCATTCTCAAAGCTTTCATATAGTTTTTAAATTGATTAAGTTAAAGGATGTGAGAATGGGAAGATTATTTATAAAGCAATATTGAACTCAATCATTAAATTAAAACGTCTATAAAGGTTGTGAGAATCGGCATATACCTCCAATTCAATACAAGACCTAAATGTTTGTTTGTTTGAGAATTGGCATATGCCCATTCTAAACATTATAATACAAGAAATTATTTGAACTACATCATCTTGTATATTATCCCACAAGTTTAGTTGTTTTCCAAGTGCCATGCATCTCTCTCTCTCTCTCTCTCTCTCTCTCTCTCTCTCTCTCTCTCTCTCTCTCTCTCTCTCTCTCTCTCTCTCTCTCGGATATTAGTTATTAAAAGTTGTACCAAATTATTATAGATGTAAATAACCTAAAACATGGTTATGATATTGTTTAAAATATATATTTGTTCTTGACCATGACATAACAAGACCACCATGCAAATATATTGTTCACCATCATTCCCATTAACGTTTCTTTATTTTTGTACACGTATTCCTTCAATTACCATACAATTAACATAGATACTCCCATTTTGTATAGAATAGGATTATGTCATTTATATATTTTATATTTTTTTGGAGATCATCTAATTACCATGGAATTTTGTGCCTGATATCTACTAATGGAATTCCTACCTCAATTATATGTTAAAACAAATCAAGGTATATATTCAATTAAACCCATAAAGAAAGATCCCTATATTCATACCTAATACCAAACCTAATATCCAACACTTAAGAAATTTCCAAATAACAATCTAAATTCTCTATTGCTAAATCCAGCAGCTACCTTATCTGAGGTTTTTATGAGAAATGTTTCCTAAAATTAACATTTAGTATTCCCGCACATATTATGATTGTATTATTTGTCTTATTATATCATATATGAGGTTATTAATTTGTTCTTAAAACATGTTAATTAGTGCATGGGAATGCTTCATATAGTTATATCCTTATTAAAGTTAATGCATTTTCTCTTGTTCTTATTTCATACAAACTGTTAATCGTAGAACCCCCACTAATCACCTCTCACAATAAATGTGCTGACATGTGAAGGATAATGGGGAGGATTTACTGCCAATTCTAAAGTTGTAATCAAGGATGTCGAGCTTGTAGCCATCATGCCATCATAGAAGAATTTTTACACAAAAATCCTACAAATGTGAATCCTGTTTTTGAATTATTGTAGGATCTCAATGAAAATTTAATAATCTTATTGGATGAATCTAGTGCCTATAGTTATGGCACAATGTGTAACGTAGAATATGTATATATATAGACATCTTCTTGAGAACAATGTAGTTAGTTAGTTCTTTATAGCGATTTACATTACAGTGATATACCAGTTAGTATTTATTTTACAATGTTATGCTGAGCACATGTCTCAGAACTTACTAAAATTAATATAGTTGATGTCATTTTGGATATAATTTGGTGTTGAGAGTAACTCCATCCCAAGGAAGAGCAAGGGCCCACTCAACCTAGGCGATTGGAGGATTTACATTTCATGCATGCTTGTGGGTTTTTCATAAGTTCATATCTGAATGTATATTTGAATGCAATTTCTTATTTTCTTACTTTAGTATATTTCCTTAATGTTATTTCAATTCAAGGTGTGTAATTTCAATCATATTATTTCAATTTAGTATGTTTGTACTATTTTAATTATGATATCTTAATTCGGTGTGTGCATTTCAATTCTAGTTAAAGTATTTCCTTTAAAAAAATTTACTACAACAACATTGTTTCAGTAGTTTAACATTACATTTCTATAGATTAAGCAGAGACAAGGGGAAACACATAAACCAAATCCCCCAAAAGGAACCTCCAAACAACTGAGTTGCATAATCCTTCATTGCATATATCCTAGGACATAAAGCTTTGGTTTTATAATGACACTAACAGAATAATCTATTGGTTAAATGATTGGAGAATACAATGACCCATCATTTTTGGCACCATTTCTCGGGACACCATAATAACAACACATGATTTTATTAAGCTTACATATTATGGGTGTTAATGAAGTTAATATATGCAACCAATAGACGTCCTACGCCTTCTTTACACAACAAACCTTGATGCACAGGCCACGAGACATTCAAGGGATATTTATACCTTATAATATCTCAAGAATATCTCCAAACAGAGCACAAGTAGGGCACATTAAAAGTGACACTGAATCTAATGAAATGTCTAACATCCCTTCTCAACAATATGCATCATCTTATCTAGAACCAAAACAACCTTCTGAGATGGGAGACAACGGGAATGATGAGGACCAACCATTCGGTAGAACCTTTACTTATCCAATCGTCCTCAATGAAGATGAGGATGCACCCATGAAGAAAATTTCTCCATATATCCTCCCTATCCTCTCGAGGAATTTCCATGAAGACCAAAACCATTTCTTATTTGAATTCAAAGTTATTTATCGGACTTATGATTATAAAATAGACAACTGTAAACTCGTACTTTTCCCTTCCACTCTCAAAGACTCTGCTATGAGGTGGTTGATGGGATTGGCCCCTAACTCGATTAATTCATGGGAGGGAATGGAGACATCCTTTTAAGAAAATTACCAAGACTACTATAGGGGAAGAGATAGGAGAGAAGATTTCTTCTAGATAAAGCAAAAAGAAGATGAAAATTTGGAAGATTATCTAGATAGGTTTATATTTCTCCATAGAAGGAGTGGTTATGAGTTAAATGCATAAATAACTAAGACCATTTTACTTAGGGTATTGATGTGGAAACCAAATAATCCCTCCATCTTATGGGAGGAGGTGATGTACACAAACTCACCATGGCATAGATTACTGAGTTATGTAGGAGTTACTCTAGAACAAGAGGAGAAATAAGATGAAGAAAAATGTCAAATAATTACCTAGGTACCTTAGAAATTATGGAGGAAATGGATAACATGAAAACACACATCTTGTATCAATTGACATCAACCATAGATGTGTTGAAAGCCAAGAACAATTTTGCAAAGGAACCTCTAGATATATACTATCCTAAATGCAGAAAGAGACATCCTTTGAGAGAATGCCCATTGGATGTCACAAAAATGTGCTTGATTTATGATGTCTCTGATCATGATACCAACCATTGTAATATCCTACCTCAAGTGAAAGAGATATTAAACACTTTATATCAATAAAATGCAGAGGCAAACTTTGTGCAATGATCAAATAATCAATCTGGCTATGCCCCTCGACCTACTCAAAACTCATGGATGATGACATGGCCCAATTAGGCTCTTCCACCAACTTGAGGACAACCTGAATGGGCACCACAAAACTTGGTACCCTATCCATAACCACCACCATGGGTACCTCATATAATCAGTGGGTTTGACACCTCCATCTAATATACCACCATGGAAAAACCAACAATGGGCACCTCAACAAAATGTTAATCAATAAAAGATGTTTACACAACAACAACAAGATTTAATTCCCTCACCATAATAGAATTATTAGTAAGGGAAAGTAGAAAAACTCAACTTCCACCGCAACCTATCTCGAACCCGAAAAAATCAATAAACAACTTCAATTAATGAAGCAAGACAGGGGTGAGACAATGCAAATGAATCTCATTAATAATGTGTAGCTACAGTCTATAAGGACAGTAAAAATCCTCATATTGTTATCACTGAGTTTCTCAAGGAAAATGAATAGATGGAAGAGTAAAAACAGGATATACATGAGAAAAATAAGGAAAACTAACATGTTTCACCAACACAAGCCATTAGAAACAAAATGTGCATGAATCTCCTTTCCTAAGTAGTTGAGAGAAACACGGAATGAGGAAGAAACAACATTAGTCCCGAGTTGAAAAAGGTGAGCATTAAAGTCCCACTTACGAGAGAAATATGGAACATTCCTAATTTAAATCAGGCCATTAGAGGCCTTTGCATGAAAACTCTAGGAAGGAGGAGGAAGTACAAAAAATCAAAATGGAGGGAAATATAGTTGATCTTGTGGCTAGAAAGCTTCTTTCAAAAAATATGGGGATCCCGGGAGTCTCGGTTATTACTATTTTTGTAAATTTTCATTCAATATCAAGTGTATTGGTAGATCTCACGGTTGTTATCAATGTTATAACAACATATATGTTCAATTTGTTTTCTTGAACAGGATTACAAAACTGAACCAATAATTTTATTCAATTAGCGAGATCAATCTATTACTATATTAGATGGACTTATTGAGGATGTTATGGTCATGGTTGAATATTGGGAGTATCCTATCAATTTTATGGTCTTACAACCTAAAGCTTGGAAGTTGGGATACCCAGTCATCATAAGAAGGCACAGTTGGTTAGCTCATTGTTCTTTGCGTACATTGATTGGAGGCCGGGAAAAATGGCTATTTTGAATGGGAAAAAAGAAAAGAAATTTTCATTTTATCCTCTTTCCCACCCATATGTGGATGTCTGTGACTATGTATGGGTTGATTTTTCAAAAAATAACAATATGAGTTCTTCTTATTTGGCCACTATTGCAGTAAAAAATCATATGGAACAAATTGTTGAGCTATATGCAATGTATGATAATGAGGACATCATAGCTATGGAAGCCAAAACGTGGCTCTTGAAATTCAATATGAGGCTATGAAAACCACAATTTTCAATCTAGTAGATAATATCACCAAGGTAAGTGACATTTCTATTGGAAATTATGAATAAATCTATGCTTATCATGAAGAATATACAGTCATTGATTTCTAATGTCCTTTAGCTAAGGTTTTGTCCCTTGAAAACATGACTATTTTACACATACTACAACCTCATATTTTTCCCTTGATTTCTTTAATTTCTGATGGAGAGATTTCTATTATGAAAGATACTAAACAAGTGATTGTTGACATAGGAAAATAACTGACCATTGGTAATAATTTAGAAGCCAACCAAGAGACTAGGGTCATAGAAATCTTGAGGAAGCATTCCAAATATTTTTCTTGGGATTATACTGACATGAAAGGGATTCATCCAAGCATCTACACTCACCATATTTACACTGAGGATGTTAAACATGTTCGACAACCGCAAAGAATAATTAATCCAACACTTAGAGACATTGTCAAGAATGAGATAGAAAAACTGTTGAAGGTAGGATTCATATATCCTATATCTGATAGTTAGTGGGTATCACCATTAGTAATAGTTCCCAAGAAAAATGGTAAGTGGAGAATTTTCATAGACTATAGGGAACTTAATAAGGCCACCAAGAAGGATTACTTTCCCTACCCTTTATTGATCAGGTTTTGGAAAATCTGGCAAGAAAGAAATATTTCTCCTTCTTAGATGGGTTTAGTGGGTATAACCAAATCACTAAATCCCTTGATGATCGAGGATAAAACTACCTTCACTTATCCCTGGGGTACATTCACATATATAGTTCTACAATTTGGGATTTTTAATGCACTTGTTACCATCCGGAGAGTAGTTTTATCCATTTTTATAGATCTTACAAATGACTCGTGTTAAAGTTTACATGAATGAATTTACCATCCATGGTTCAACGTTTGATGAATCTCTAAGCAATATTGAAAAAGTATTAACTGGATATGAGAAAAACCAACTTTATTTGAGTCATGAAAAATGTATGATAATGGTTGATCAAGGAATTGTCTTGGGCCATCATATTTCTACTCAAGGTATATAGGTTGATCCTAAAAAGATAGAAGTAATTAACAAACTTCCTACAACAACGAATCGATGATATAAAGAGTTTCTTTGGACATGCTAAATACAATAGGTAGTTTATAAAAGATTTTTGTAAAATTTTTGCTCCCATGTTTTCATTGTTGGCCAAATATTGTCTTTTAATGGTCTCCTCAATGTTAACATGATTTTGAAGTTATTAAAGAGAAGTTAACCATCGATCCAGATTTTGAGAGGACCCAATTGGGGACAGACTTTCCATCTTCACACTAATGCTTCTAACACAACAATGGGAGTTTTTCTTTACAAAAGGATGAAGAAGACCAGATGTATGTTATATATTACATCAGCAAAAATATGACCCCAACAGGGAGGAATTATACCACTACAAAAAAAGAGTTTTTAGCTTTTGTTTACTCTCTTAAAAATTTAGACATTACATTACTTGGATAAAAAAATCTTTGTGTACACTTACCCTTCACCATAAGATATTTGATCAATAAAAAGTAGTGGGGGCCATAATTACTAGATGGCTACTCTTGTTGCCTATTATTGAGAATCCTGGAAAGCCTAATGTTCTTACCGATTCCTTTCGAGATTGAATGTTTTAGGAAAAGAAGGAGCAATCTAGGACCGATTTCCGGATGAGCACTTATTTGCGTATCAACTCAACCTTCATGTTTTGCTAATCTTCAAAATTACTTAACTACAGGGAATTTTCTAGCATACTTTACTAATAAGGAATAAGAGAGATTATTTAAAAATAATTCAAAATACAAATGGTGTAATGGAATTTTATTTAAATGTTGTCTAGATATGGTTCTTTGCAGGTGTGTTCAAGAGGATGAAGTATATCACATACTTAGACCTTGTAGTGATGGGCCTGGAGTATGACATTACTCAATAAAGAGGAAAAATCATAAGGTCCTCTCGAGTTGTGTACTATTGTCCCTCTCTTCAAAAATATATCTAGAAGTGTGGAAGTGTGATGTATGTCGAGAATGGGGAAGCCTACGTTGTCTATTGAGATGCCCCTCAATCCTCAGCTAGTCTTAGGACCATTTGAGAAGTTGGGAATTGATTTCATTGGAATTTTCAATCCCCATCCCATGGGAAAGAGTATTTTCTAGTATTCACTGATTATTTCATGAAATGGGCCAAGTTTCAAGCATTGGCATCTTCCAATGAAGATGTTGTAGTTGACGTTTTGTACAATAGGATAATGCTTGAGATTTTGTGCCCTTAGAGCCATTTTATCTGATGAGGGACATCAACCCATGTGTAGCATGATTGAGGCCTTCCTAGAAATCTGTCAAATCAAGCATCGTAAATCATCACCATATCATCCCAAATCCAAAGTGGGTAGGTGGAAGTCGCCAAAGAGAGAGCCGGAGAATATTTTAACCAAAGTTTTCAATACGATAAAAAGAATCTGGTACCAAAACTCCCGAATTAGTTTGGGCTTATAACACTAGTAGGGATACTACTACCGCAGTTTCTCTCCCTATGAACCGATGTATGGGAAGAAGCCACTATTTCCAGCTTGAGTTTGAATTGCAAACTTGGAGGAAAACAATAAAAGTTAAAATTGAGTCGACGAAGCACAACATGAGAGAGTAATGCAACTCGAATGAAATGGATGCAATGAGGATGGAGGTACAACAACAAAATGAAATTATGCAACACCAAAGGAAATATTGGCATGTTTCTCTTATCAAGTGCATGAAGTTTAACGAAAGATATTGGGTCTTACTATATGATTCTAAGTACCAACAGTTCAAACAAAAGATGAGGACAAGATGGTTAGGACCTACTACCGATCAAAATGTTTTTGATAACGGTTCTATGAGACTATTTCCTATCGATGGACATAGAAGAAATTTTCTAGTAAATAGACATAGATTAAGGATGTATCATTGACCACTAGATAAAGAAACCTTCAACAAATATATGTTGTTATGCAAAGGAATGGATTCTTTGGAGGAGCTTTTCTCTCCCACCTAGAGTAGTTGTATTTGAATTTAAATAGAGGGAGATAATCATTCTTTCGATCTTTTTCCCCTTATATTTTAGTTGTTTTTTTTAAGCTTTCAATAAAGTTTTAAAATGCTAGGTATTATAATGTACATTAATCACCCTTATTCTATAAGCAAAGGACGTAGAATTATATGGATATCGGGAGCTAAGTTGGTAGGGGTAAGTACATTTTTATTTTCTATGGATATTGTATTTTTAATAAATCCCCAATCACATTTATTTAACATGATTAAATCAAACACAATTTTTGATGTATTTATTGGGAATATAAATCAAAATCTCATGTCACAAAGTGGGGTGTAATGAGAACTAATGAGAAAATATGTCACATGTGTAGCATTTCTATGAATATGACATGTAGATATATGAATGGGACAAGTGACATTGATATTCATTATGATAGGATGGAACCGTACCATGCATTAAATCTTTCTATGTGAAATAGGTCTTGTCAATCTTTTCCGCCGCCAAACTTGCACCAACTCAAGGTAACTAGATAATTAAATTATATTTCAAATTGTCATTTCCAATACTTCATGTCATTGCTCTATGATTTTTAGCACAACGCTTCCACCATTTCAATGCACAACATCTAGATTCATTTATGTTATGTGCCATAAAAATAAATCCAAACAAGACTCTCCAGAGCCACTATCAGTGAAATGTTGCTATTTCTTTAGTATTTCATGATGCAAGGTGATTAGAGTTTATTAGAAAATTTGAGGGTTTTTATGAGTATTTGGTTGATGATCTCTTGAGAAACTTTGAGGCAACCTGTTCATAATTGGGGGAAAACTAATTGAGATAAGCAACAAATTGTTGTTGACCTATCTAGATTTCCATATTTTCGTCTCAAAGGTGAGACCAATGCCCCACTCAAGGATTTAATAACACTACTCCATGAAGAAGGAGAATCTCCTCTAGAAGCAATTCTTACTTCCATTTGTACTCAAAAAGGAATTTGGTAGGTGAGTTTTCCTAGTATTTGGAAGGAGGTAGCCAAATGGGTCAACATATATTTTATTTGTGATGGGCAGACATTTGTACTTGGAGGAGATTCATTAATTTTTTTGACTCATTTAAAGAGGGGCTGAACAAACCCTAAACTTAGGGTTAATTTACAAGAATATCTCATTGATCAAGTCATAAAAGTGAGATAGAAGTACAAAAATGGAGGTGGTAAGGCTACATTGATGTACCCAGGACTTATCCAATTAATTGTTTCGCATTAGGATTTCTACAACCCAAACCAGAATTTTAAAAGAATCAAAGGCGGGAGAGTTCAAAAAATAAAAATAAAGAAGGAACCATCTCCCGAGTGTGTTTAGCCTAAGATTGAGTTGACTCCTCACCCTTCAAAAGGAACTATGGAGGAATCTACTAGTAAGGATAACCCATCCTCTATGCTGTAAGATTCCAAAGGTAAAAATACCCTACCAGTCCATTCTAATATGACATTACGACCAAGAGGGTATTGTACCTTAGAAAGGCATGAAGTTTCCCAACCATAAATGTTTCATGAGGATTCTGCTCCTATTTTAGAGGAGAGAGATGAGGTTGGTACTTGGTCTGCCCTCGCTAAGGAATCGAGGGATGATAAATTTGTGCCAACTATTCCTGTATCACAATTCCCTTCCAAAACATACCCGACATTCCTACTACTTTCGAAATTTAGTCTATAGCTCTAAAAATTCTTATAACACCGAAACACAGATTAGAGCTTCATAATTTTTTTGAATGAAATTGGTGGTAAAGCACCACATAGAGATGATGTGTTGAGTTGTTACTGGATGAAACTTCTTGTCTCAAAGACAAATTGAAAGGTATGCACGAAACCAATTTGTCTTTGCAAACTGAGTTTACACAAAGGACTATAGATAAATATAGGGAGATTACTTCTTTAAAGGTAAATGTTAGAAGTCTCAGAAGGCAAAGAGATAATGGTTTAGAAGTATGGAATGATTTACCCTGTTGTCTCTTCGAATAAATAATTGAAAAAAGAAAATAAAAAATATTAAAGAAGAGATTGAGACCAAGTACAAATGATAAGAAAATTTTATAATCTTTTTGTAGACTGTATTTTTTTTCCTATAAGCTTCTTGCCTATAGGAAACCTTCCCATGTCTACACCATGTTTGTTTAAGAAAAATTCTATGTTTGGAAGTTGATGAGAATGTGCAGTAAAGAACCTTGGGAAGCCCCTAATGGTAACACTTTCTTTGGAATTCATCAAAATTGTACTCCTGATATCCAAAATCTACTGTGTGAATTTTACCTTCAAAACATTTTGGTCACCAATGTGCCTAAATTCCTCATTAATTTATTTATGGGGTATTTTCAGTTAAAGGATTTTCATTCATTTCTTTAGAACCAAATTATATGGAATGAGAAAACAAATTTATTCAATCAGTCATCAAGAACCATAGGTTTCTACATTATGCCTACCCATCATAATGATGTGTCCATTAATAAAAATTTCATATCTCTTTGTTATCAAGTTCTGACATTGGATAAAATACTTCAAAATTTTACAAACGTGTGTGTAAGATTTTAAATTTACATTCGGCATAAATTTGGTAAGGAATTGCAAGCTTGTGATAAAAGATGAGATACAATCAATCAGGTGTTGAAGAGAAGGGAAGTAATCTCCCCAATATCTCGATTGGAGGATGAGGAGATTGAAATCATCTAACGGTTATCCGAGAAGAATGAAAAATGGTACAATGATGAGTGAATTGGAATACAAGTGAGACCAACTCTTCTTCGAGTCTCATGACCACGTAGCGGAATAATGTTTCCAGGTCACATGATAGCTTCACAACATGTGTAGAGTTTATTTCAATTCTCAAGGATGTAAAGGGACACGAAAGAAATATTCGGATCAATTTGAAGAATATCACATGGCCTAATAGTTTGGATAGAGAGAAGGAAAGACATAAGTTAAGCGGAAGGACATGCAAAAGGTAAAGTGCGGGGAGATGATGAGTGCATTGTTAGGTTGTGGAGCATTTTTTCATGTGTGAAAGTGTTTGAAGATTGTACACTAAGAGTACTATACACTTTCATGTATCCTTGCCAGGTTTTTAGGTGTAAATTTTTTTGGCCTCGAAAAAATGCACCCAACATATCGAGAAACGTGCTCTTCTCATATGGGTGAGATTTTTGACCCATAGGTTTATGGGATGGTTTTTCCCATGGTTTCGATACCCATGGTTTTGTAAAACTGCTTAAACAGTTCTCTATTTATATGGTTTTATGCATATGATAGATGTATGAAAAAAAAACATTGCAGATGTGTTTTGAATTCGGCTGTGAATTCTATAGAGTTTGTTGAGCATAACTCCAAATAGATATGGTTATTGTATTAAGAGAGTGGTGGCTTGTAATAAAATCTAAGCAAGTGATTCTTGGTGAAGTAGCCCAAATTGGGTGAACCACATTAAATATTGTCTCCTTGTCTTTGTGCTATTTTATTCTGCAATTTTATTTCGGATCTGTAATAATATCTCGCATATTAGTTTCTACTTTGTTGTGATTCTATGAGGGATTATTCCACATATTTTATCTCTTATTTCCTAACATGCATTATTTGGCTTATTATATCATCTATGAGGTTATTAATTTGTTCTTAAAACATGTTAATTAGTGCATGGGGATGCTTCATATAGTTATATCCTTAGTAAATTTAATGCATTTTCTCTTGTTCTTGTTTCATGCAAATCATTGACCACAGAACCCCCACTAATCACCTTTGTGAGTAAATGTGGTGACATATGCAGGATAATGGCAAGCATTTAATGCTAATTATGGAATTTTTAATCAAGGAGGCTGAGTATGTAGCCATCATGCCATTATGGATGACTTTTTCCACAACAAGCGTACAAACGTGAATCCTGTTTTTTGCATTATTGTAGGATTTTAATGAAACTTTAATAAGGTTGTTAGTGGATGAATTCAGTTCCTATAGTTATGGCATGATGTGTAACTGACTATGTCTATATATAGACATCTTCTTGAGAACAATGTAGTTAGTTAGTTGATATAGCAATTTACAGTACAATGATCTACCAGTTAGTATTTACTTTGCAATGTTATGTTGAGCATGTCTCAGAACTTACTCAAATTAATATAGTTGATGTCATTTTGGATATAATCTGGTGTTGAGAGTACCTCCATCCCAAGGAAGAGAAATGGCCCACTCAACCTAGGCGATTGGAGGATTTACATTTCATGCATGCTTGTGGTTTTCTGATAAGTTCATATCTGAATGCTTATTTGAATGCAATTTATTATTTCCTTTATTTGGTATATTTCCTTAATGTTATTTCAATTCAGGTGTGTTATTTCAATTTTGTATGTGTGTGTTATTTGAATTATGTTATCTTAATTTGGTGTGTGCATTTCAATTCTAGTTAAAGTATTTCCTGTAAATACATTTTATTATAACAACATTGTTTTAGTAGTTTAGCATTACATTTCTGTAGATTAACAGAGATAAGGGGAAACATGTCAACCAAACCCCCCAAAAGGAACCAATAAACAATTGAGTTGCATAAGGCTTCATTGCATATAGCCTAGGACACAAAGCCCTTGTTTTATATTAACAATAGCAGAAGAATACGTTGGTTAAATGATTGGAGAATACAATGACCCATCAACATACCTAGTAAATAATTTCCAATGAAACTACATATTCAAGCCTTATTTACAATTTTTAACAATTTTATAAGTAACGTACTTCAAACCAATAGAAAACTCAAATACAATACAAGTTATTTTGAAATTAATTTTTTTCCATTCTCACAAGATCTCAGAGATATTAAAATGATTAATTTTAATATTTCTTTTACAAACAAACTTCCCATTGAATACATGACCAAAATGTTTGTTTGATTGAGAGTTGGCATATACCCATTCTAAAAATTCTAATACAAGAAATATAATTTGAACTTAATCCAAGCCACTACCTGGCATAGAGGTGATATTATTGAAAGTGCATTTTAAATGTAAATAACCTAAAACATGTCTATGAAAAATGTTTAAAATTTATATTTGTTTGTGACGATGACATAACAAGACCACCATGCAAATATATTGTTGACCACCATTTATTTATTAATTAAAGGTAATTATTTTAAAACACCTTTTCAACCACTCGTTAGAGGGAAATTAGAGATATTAATGGCATTTAATCCACGTCACTATGTGGCATAGAGATATTAATGACAGTTAATGTTTTCAAGGACGGTAGAGTTCTTGGGAATTTGAAGCTTTACCGCAAAGCTATTGCATGTGACCTATTTGTTTAATTATTATTTTTACATTCCTCTTTTTAATAACTCTATGAAGGCTGCAAGAATGGGAAACTGACCATTCTAAAATAAATTTTATTTTACATCTATTATTCTTTTATGATTCCTATATGAGAACGGGCATTTTCTCATTTCGTTAGACTATTTCATCTTGTGAAGAACAAACTTTGAAGAAAATTTCTAAGATATTGCTTGATCTCTCCGCTTTGGGATCCTCTATTTCATTAGACCACTTCCTTGCATTCTGAGAAACACCAATCTGTCCACAGTTATGAATTTTTCTAATGCTTCTATGTTGATTAATTATGAGATGAAGAATATCATATCATTTTATTTCCCTTGCATGGTGAAGAATTGCCCATTGTGAAACATTTTATTTTTATCTCTAATGTTATTCTATGATTCTTATATGAGAATGGGCATATGCCCATTTTATATGCCCACTTTCACATAGGAATCATAGCATAATAATAGAGAAAATATTTATTTCACAGTTTTAGAATGTAGTAAATTGTATATTTATTCTTCTATGATCCCTATATGAGAATGGTCATATGCCCATTCTATATACCCATTCTCACATAGGAATCATAAAAGAATAATAGAAAATTAAATTCCATCTATATTGATTCTTTTGATTTATTCGGAGATGAAGAATATCATCTGGTTATTTTCCCTTACATGGTAGTGAACTAGTTATTGTACAACAAAGTAAATTTTATCTCTATTCTTCTATGATTCATATATGAGAAAGGGAATATGCCCATTCACATATAGGAAGAAATATTGAATTAAATCATTTTGAGAGCTATATAAAGGTTGTGATAATGGGGAATTGTCCATTCTAAAACAAATTAAATTTTATCTCTATTAATTCATGTGATGATGTATGAATTTTGTTTATGTAAAATAGTGACTGTGAAATGGTTTTATTTAATGTTTTTGTTTGAATCATTATTAGATGCTACTATTACCTTGTTTTCTATATTGATTATTGTGATGATGAATGAATTTTATTTCTAGCTTATCAAATCTGTAGTTGTCGATATGATTATAAAATTAGGTAGGAAAAGTAATTTTCCAACAAAGATTACATTATTACCTTGTTTATTGATAATATGTATCCATGTATTAATTAGCTAAGCTAAGAGAATTGAAACTAACACCTAATAGTTCCAAAACAAATATAACTAAACATAGATCATCATGCTAAGAGCTTAAAGAGACTAAACATCAACAACATGCATATAACTTTGAAGGAAATCAAACTAACATGTTAAGCATTATTCTCTACTCTTTGAAAGCTAACTAGAAATGGACCTATGTAGATCCTTAGCAATCAAAATGTGATTGTTTGTTTGATCCCAAGGGTTTAAGAATGGAGTCTCATCAAGACATGGCTACAAGGCCATTTTGATTCTCTCCATATTACCCAAAGATTGGATGGATGAAATGCAAGATGAAGATACCTAGCTCAACACTAATGGAGGATTCTCAAAGATGAAAATGCCTATATTTTATGTTATATGCATGCAAAGGTGTGTCTAGAAAGGAAGGAGCTTGGTCCTTTATATAACCTGAATGTTGGAGAGAGATGTGTAACTTGGTGCATGTGGGATAAGGGTAAAACAAGATTAGGAATGGATAAGGTTTCTTTATAAAAGGTAATCTTGATTTAGAAGAGTTTAATTTTTCATTAGTAAGTCATGGGAGTTGGGGGATGTTTTAATTAATCAAAGGTGATTAATTAATAGGTAGAGGTAAGCTTATAGAAGATAATTAGAAGAAAATTAGTATGATTTGCAGGATGTAAGAGAGGAATTTGATCCAATAAATGGTGATTTATTGATTTAGATTTGCGAGCGTAATTAATCAATGATATTTAATTAACCCAAGTAGAAGTGGAAATTTATTAATGAAAGGTCATTAATTAGCATCCTTAATGATAGGAAGGATAATTAATTAATGAAAGGTTGTTAATTAATGAATATGAAGAGGAAAAGAAACAGAGGAAACATGGGGGTCCACCTTGCAAAAATGAACCAACCCACAATCGACGTGGAAAGAGAATACGAGAGCTTTGGAATTACCTTAAAATTGGGGTCTGTCTAACTTAATTGAAAGGATTCAAGGATTTGACCAAGGCATTTCTCTCGGATTCACCTAGGAATGGAAGCATCGGATTGTCAAATACAGTAACATGGAGATTGAGATCACGGAAGAGCTCATCGCCCAGATCACGGGCCTCAACCTGGAGGGCACAAAATTCTTCAGTAAGAAGGTGGACAGGGAGGTGGAGACCAAGAAGTTCCTGGACGATGGGGAGAATCTTGAATTTGTGACTGTTGGCATCAAGGTGGCGTCGATTCCTGAACCTTTTACTGAGATTTCCAAGATGGTTGTTAGGTATGTAACTCTTGAAGGAAGATTTGTGACTATACCTCAAAAACATTTGATATTTCTAAATCACTTTCGTAGAAATATCATCATCAGCTTTCCTCACTATTTGATAAAATCACTGGAGAAATCAATTAGGGAAGTTTAGAGCCACTCTAGGGTTGTCCCTTTGCACCAGGGGCTTATCCTCCTGATCCATCACCATTGTTCTAGCTACCCCCATGAATCCTACCCCACCTTCTTCCTCCATACCTCCACCTGCTCGCACCGCTTCCACTCCCCCCTGCTGAAAAGGAAGATTGAAGCTGCTGCTTCCAGCAAGAAAAGCAAGAGCATAAAAGCTAAAATCCCTTCTTCCCAATGGGTCCTAAGGAGCCACAAAGACCTGGAACTTGCTGAGAACCTCCTGCATATCAGTAAACCGATGGAGGAGCCCAAGGAGGAGGAATTGATGGACAGAGTGGACAGGTTAGAAAAGGAGATACAAGAGCTCAAAGGGACTATAAAAAATATGGAAAGAGCTAAGGGAAAAGGAATTCTTCAAAGTGATGATGAAGAGGGGGTTATTGCTGAAGTCTTCAAGAAGTTACAGTCTTTGGATGGAAGAATGGGGAATGCAAAAAGTCACAATGACTGCATATTATCTGCCCTTAAAAGCATTTATAATTTCATTGAACAACATGTTCATAGTGTTTGCAGTTTAAGTGGGGTTAATGAGGACATTTGGGGCCCTAAAGAGAAAAGGGATATTGCAATTGCTCAGGCGGATATGAGAGACTCCTCTCAGGCCACTACCATTGCCTTCTTCATGTCGCTGTAGGCTATCAAGACCAAGATTGACAGGGCTATCAAGTAATGGGTTGCTGTGTTGCTGTTTTTTGGCTGCGAAGTTGTTGTTATCTGGCGGTTCGCTTTTTGGCGGAGTTCTATATGTTGTTTCTCTTTTGGTTTCTTTTTGATCTTTTCTACTTCTTTTTGGATCATTGTTCGTTTGGATCCTTTCTTCACTTGTATTGTCATATTTGGTTGTTGAGCCCTCTTTGGTTGGTTGTTTTGCCCTTCTCTGGGTTGTTTCTCTCACCTTTGCTATCTGGATTTTGAGCCCTTTTGTATACAGGGTATAGTCCCTTCAAAACTATTTTCCCTTAATAAGATAAAATGACTATGAAGAGGAATGTTAGCTAATTAGTGGAAAAGTGCTAATTATTATGGAAATGGTGATAAAGAGGATAATTAATACAATTTTAGTATTAAAAATACGTAAGCGGATTTTAGGCGTTTACAATATGTACTATCTAGATATAAAGGATAGGTAACCATTTTGTAATATTCATTTAATAACGATTCAACATGATTATGAGTTGAAAATTCTTTTCAATTCATCGAATTGACATATATATAATTTATTATTTTTGTATGGTATGTAGGAATCAAAGTAATCATTACGAAGTGATACGTTGGATTTGATACACCTAAAAAGGTGGCAAGATTGGGTAAGTTCCCATGATAAAAAAATTAAATGTTATCTGTATTCTTTTTATTATACTTATTCACATATCTCCATGAACAATAATGGACTTTCTCTTATGATTCATATTAAAGAGAATAGGCATATGCCCATTCTTCATATACTAATGTTATCTCTATAATTCTTTTTATGGTATTTTCATTTATCTCTAGTATGAAAAATAATTGAAATTTTTTTAATGATTCCCTTATGAGAATAGAAAAATTCCCATTTTAAATAAATATTAAAGAGAACATGAATATGACCATTCTACATATTCTAATCTTAGCGATATTAAAATTAATTGTTGTGATAAAAATATAACGTATGTTAGAATGGGACTCGACTATTCAATACAAGATAAAAATTCTCAACTCGTCCACACTTTAAAACATATTTAACATCTCATGAGGGGGAATCTACCCATTTAATACAAGACAAAATAAGCAATTCTTTTATGAATCCTATCATGAGAATAGGCAAAAAAAAAATTGATGACCATTCAATACAAGACGAAACAAATTTGTTTGCATGAGAATGGGCATGTGCCCATTCTAAACATTCTCATACAAGAAATATTGATTTTATGAGAGTGGGAATGTGCACATTCATCAATACTTAGTCATTTGAATACCAATTTAAAATTTGTGAGCATATCTAATCCATACTCTTCTTTTATGATTCCTATATGCCCAAACAACTCTTTTATGATTCCTATATGAGAATAGGAAGATTCCTATATGAGAATGGGAATCTTCCCATTTGATACAAGATAATGTAAATATGGTCAATCAATTTCATACCTATTTAAAAGTTGTGAGCATGTATAATGCATACTCTTATTTTATGATTCCTATCTACCCAAACAAGTCTTTCTATGAACAATAATGGACTTGCACTTATGGTTCATATTAAAGAGAATAGGCATATGCCCATTCTTATATTTCTAATGTTATCTCTATAATTCTTTTTATGATATTTTTATTTATCTCTAGTATGAAAAATAATTGATGTTTTTTAACGCTTCCCTTATGAGAATAGGAAAATGCCCATTATAAAATAACTATAAAAGAGAATACGCATATTCCCATTTTACATATTCTAATATTAGTGATATTAAACTTAATCTTTGTGATACCTCTACAATGGCTGTGAGAATGGGAATATGACTATTCAATACAAGACCAAAATTCTCAACTACCCACTCTTTAATACGTATTTAATGGCTGTGAGGGGGCATCTACCCATTTAATATAAGACAAAACATATTTGTTTGTTTTAAAATGTTCATATGCCCATTCAAAACAATGATTCCATATACAAGAAAAAACATATTTGTTTGTATTTGAATGGGCATATGCCCATTCGAAACAATGATACTAGTATCTGTATTCTACTTCTACTATTCCTATCTGCCTAAGCAATTCTTCTATGATTTCTAAATGAGATGGGGAATCACCCAATGCTCAATGAATTTCATAACTCTAATAGTATCTGTATTCTATTTTTGAGAATGTGAATTATAATAGGGCATATGCCCAGTCTAAACATTATAATACAAGCAATATTGTTATTTTGGAGAATGAGCATGTGCACAAAGAACATGAATTGAAACATTTATGTTTTATGAGAATGGGAATATGCCCATTCTAAAAATTTCACTTTCATAAATACATAGTCATTTTAATACTTATTTGAATGTTGTGAGAAATTTTTATGAATACTCTCCTTCAACAAATCCTATCTATCTAATCAATTCTTTTATAAATCCTATATGATAACAGGTAGATTAAAAATACAATGCCCATTGAATACAACATGAAATAATTTTGTTTGCATGAGAATGGGCATATGCCCATTCTAAACATTGTAATACAAGCAATACTTATTTTATGAGATTGCTTCTATTATTCATGTTTATATCTATTTTAAAAATGTGATACTATTTAATTCATACTATTCTTATTATTCTTTTATTCCCATCTACCTAAAAAAAAATTCTGTGATGTTAGAAAAATAATTAAATTAATACATTGTTCTAGTTTTTTCTATTCTCATCACTTTCTTCTAGATAGCTCTTCTCTAGTTCATTTCTCTTCTAGGTTCTTCCTCTCTAGACCCTTCTCCTCTGTGTATAAATAAACATGAATTTAATCATTCTCATTTCATAAATAAACAATTTCTTATATGTTTAATTACTCGGCCTATCATTGGTATTAGAGCTATCAACATCAGCGCTTTCGTGTCTACCTTATCATACTTCATGTTTTCATCATCGTCAGTGGGATGAGAGAGTTCACTAGTAAAAATCTCCCATAGATCTTCAAAAAGAGGATGGATCACATAGTTTTCTTCCATGCAAAAAACTTTGGCCCTTTCAAGGGTTGGGCATCTTAAAGCAATATCTTCGAGCGGACATGATGTCAAAAAAATTAAAATTTTATTATTATTTATTTTAAAAGGTACATTTTTTTATTGATGAACAATAGATCTTAGATGGGATCGATACTCTCTTATAGTGAGACATAGATGATTATGTGGTTATTCTATCGCATGTTCGCCATCTCCTTTGTAGCCTTTTTAATCTTAGCACGTACCTTCTTGGATTGACACTGTACATCGAATGAAAACCACTCTAGCGAGTCCTTGATGCACAATCTCCTCAAATTATAGATTGTCGTTACTATGAAGGGCGCCGATCAAGGAAAGCTATAGTGTGGTGCTATTTTATTGGATTCTTAATGGAGATTTATTCATTTTATTACTTGGAACAATTATTTTGGCATTTGGATCACGTTACATATACCGATCAATCCTCCACATGGGTAAATATACTCATCTTAACCCAACCTTGTTCACTGATCTCCAATAGTTTTGGAAAATCACTTCTCTTTTTTAAAAAATCCTCCAAAAGCATGTCCCCAAAAATGGATGCTGCAAAAGGAAATCACATGATTTTTCCAATGCGGCTCTTTACTACTACAAAAATCCCAAATATATACTTTAAATCTCCACACAAGTTAAAAAGGTAGTTTCCACATCAAAAGGTGGATTTATGGTGTCACATATACACCACGAATATGCACAACACTATGAGATGTTGGTAAAATGGCCGTACATAACACAAATCTCGAGAAGAAAGCACATCCGGACAAGTTGATTCAAAGAAATCCAAATGGCTTCTTCATAGAAAGAAGCATAACGGACATGTTGTATCCCAACCAGATGATGACACAAATGAAGATACTCCAGAATCAATAAATTAAGGCACACACGAAGATGATTTAGTACTTATATCCCAAACATCATAACCATTAGATAATATTTGGCTGATAGATTTGGGTTACACCAAACACGATCGACGATAAAAACTTGTTTGATTCAATAACTACTTGACCCAATTGAGATCGGGTATGTATTGAAGACAAAAAGGAGTATACAACAAGAAGGAATTGGTAATTTATACATTCCTCTTGGGATGAGAAGATGTACTCTCACGAAGGTTCTTTATGTCCCCGGCTTAACCACAAATCTCTTGTTTGTCTCTCAATTGTTGAATCACAAGCTCAAGGTGGAGTTCCTAGTTCAAAATGGTATCAAGTTATGTCAAATATCTCAAAAAGGTAAGATAATTTCCAAATCATTTTTAAAGGATCATTTCTTTGCACTAGATGTAGTTTCATCCTCTGCAGTTGCATTATCTTCCTCCATGGTGGAATCCACTACACTCTAACATTATTGGTTAGGACATCTTTCTCCAACTCTCTCTATCACTCGAGTTCAAAAGTAGATTATATGTGAACTTCCTCTTATCTCTCAATCATTACCTATTTGTCTTGGATTTATGGTGGGAAAACAACATCGAGATCAGTTTGGGACAAGTACATTCCATGCCAAGAACCATCGAGCATCGTGCACACCGATCTACGTATAACCTTGCCTTCCTCTTTTAAGGGATTTTAGGACTTCCAGTTATTCATTTATGATCATTCCCACAAGACTTGGGTATTATTTCTCCATGTAGTCAAAAATCATGCACTTTAGGAATTATTTAGCCAAGTCTCATACTATTATTTAGAAGGTTCTTAAGTAAAGAAAGTACTAATTAATGTCACCTTTTTCAATCTTATTTTACTTTTTATTTCAATATTCTTGCACATTTTTACATGTGTCCAATTTTTTTGGCACTTACCCGTCATTTTAGCCTAAACCAAGGTGTCAAGCCTATATTGGGGCACCTCGGGCACCTTGGTCCCACTTGGGGTGCCTCGATCCTTTTTTTACTTTCCTGCCTCTTTATGGGTTCTTTCTAGCCATTTTTCATCCTTATATTTTTCTTAGTCACCATTCTCGGGATTAATTATGACATTAGAGAAAGATAACCCTATGAATATAAAGTTATGAGACCATAATGAGGGTCCTAACATCACTTACTACTATCACTCCATCTAAAGTTGCATCCATTTCATCACTTACTACTATCACTCCATCTAAAGTTGCATCCATTTCATCACTTACATCCACATACTTCTATGCATCAAGGATAGGATATTTGCATCAACACACACTTCATAGGGGATGGATTCTATTCTATTCCATGCACACATACTATTACATTTTCTACATTTAGTTATTGCTCACTACTTCACAAAGTGCAACTAGCACAAGATCACCTAGCACACGACATCCCCACACACACACACACCAAAACTACATTTGGGTCTGAAATGTAGTGCAACACTCAATTTAGTAAGCCCACTATTGTGGCAGCTGAGGTCGGTCGACCCATTCATTTGCATCTTTTATTTTTTTAGGGTTTTGATACTTCCCCTGTCTCATGCAGGTATTCAACTTCATCTTTCTATATTTGGTACATTTGGTACACAATTTAGCGAATCCATTGCAACATGAAGTGAAGGTTACAAATCATCTTTCGACCCTGAAAGTACCGTTTCCAAGATTTTTCAAAGACTAGGTGCTTGTTTTGTGATACCAGTGGTAACCTCAGGCACCCTAGTACCCTTCCTGGCACTCTAGTCTTCTTAGATATTCCAGATCCACTCTTTTCGGGACCTCTCAAGCAGCCACTCTAGCTTATGTATTTTCCTTTCGGACTTGAGACATCTTATGATAGTCATCCATAATCAATGGAGATCATTCCTTACTATCCTCATGCATATTAGGTTCTATTTCTACTAGTTCAATAATTTTAATAATTTTAGTCACTTCATATTACTTTAGTGCATTTATTTACAACGTGTTTGTTCCTCCTATATTAGATTAACTATTATTACATTTCCCCCATTTTTAGTTAAATTTTAGATAATCATTTTGGTGAACCTGATCCTTTTTCATGACACATTATAGGGCTTGCATTTGTATTCCTCTCACATGATTATATTTTCCTACCCCTTTCTTTGCTTCTTTATCCCTAGATCATTCCTACTTGTATATCCTTCATTCATTTGCTTTTTAGTTATCTTATAATTTATTCACCATGAACATATATATTCATGCTTATCTACAAAATCATCCGGATTACCTCAATGACCTTAGGAAACACTTATCTACCCATTACATTCCTCCCCATACATCACTTGAATATGTATATCATAAGTTATTTTGGATCTATCCCTCAATGAGGATCAAATCAGTTTCACATCCGATGATCTACCACCACAAGTATTTTTAGAACATGACCCTCCCTTTTATATCCAAGTTTGTATTAATAAATTAGGCATCAAGCTTTCCTTAGTTATCAATGGATCTATCCTCAACATTTGTAACATCACTTTTCTTCAACATATAGGCATGTCAGAAGTGTGTCTCACCCCTTCATCTATCTCTATTCACGGTTTTGATAATATCCCAAAGTGTTTTTAGGCATTATTCATTTACCCATCACTATCATCCCATGTACAATTAATATCTCATGTCATGTCATGCCCAATGACCTTAACTACAATCTCCTCCTTGGGAGACCTTGGATTCATGATATGGATGCAACCCTCTACACTACATGCACGACTTAAATTTTGTTATCAAGGCACTGTTTATGATGTGCCCATTGACCCATCACCTTTTGAGTATTGTAACTCTGATGATCTACCTGTTCCCTCTGTTGTTAGTTTGGATCTCTCTAAATATGGGTTAGGATACAAATATTTCCATCCATTTGTCTTCTCTAATCACCAAGAGCATAAATTCACGAACCTTTAAGATATCCCCACATGGAACTAAAAGTTTGGGTTGGGGTACTAACCTCCTTCTAAATCCCCTTTAGATACTTATATAGCATGTGACATTATGTCACTTTCCTTGTTACACCCAAAATTATTAGTAATGACACCTCCAACTTTTTTGGATAAGCTCAATACTTTTAATATTAATAATGCATTGCTTAATTATATGGGCACTTATGATCATCTCCCCTCTTTCCACCATAAATGGCACCATCCTTCCCCACCTATTGATAGGGTTTTCTTTGGATATTTTTATATCCCCACTAACAATGGATATCCACTCGATACCATTCAAACTGATCCAAATATTGAGGATTGTTCCACCCTTCTTAATGAAGAAGTAATACAATACAATTTGGTCACGTCTGAAAATCCACGCATAGTCTTTCTAGTCACCTCTCTTACCCCTGCTAAACAAAAGGATATCAAAAAATTCCTTCATGAATTATAGGATACTTTTGCATGGGATTATAGTGATATGTCAAGTATTGATACCTCTGTCACAATGCATAACATTGTTCTTAACCCAAACACCAAACCTATCCAACATAAAATCCGTAAGATGCATCCTAAAGTGGCCCTCTTAGTCAAAGAATAAATTCAAAAACTTTTAGATGTAGGTTTTATCCGCATTGTTGAATTTCCTAAATGGGTTTCTAATATTGTCCCTATAATGAAACTAGATGGTCATGTTCATTGTTGCACTAATTTTCATGATCTAAATAAAGCTTTCCCTAAGGATAGTTCCCTCTTCCACATATCGATGCTATTGTAGATTCTACCACCGGTTACGAAATCCTTTCCTTTATGGATGGCTTCGTGGGTTATAATCAAATCAAGATCAATCCAGTGACCAAGAAAAAAACTCTTTCACCATGTCATGGGGTACATTCTATTATACAATTATGCCCTTTGGCCTTAAAAATGCAGGGCTACCTATCAATGCGCAATGACCCATATATTCCATGAATACATTCACAAGATCCTTGAGGATTATGTAGATGACATTATAGCAAAATCTAGGTGACGTTCTTCCTATACAAAGGATCTACGCATTCTATTTGAAATATTACACCAATATCATGTACGTCTAAATAAAAAAATGTGTTGTTGGGGTGACAACAAGAAATCTCGTTAGATATATTATATCCTAACATGGCATAGAGATTGACCCTAATAAAATTAAATCCATTATCAACATGCCTCCACCTAATAACCTCCACCAACTTTGCTCCTTACAAGGTAAAATCCAAGCTATCTAGCATTTTATCACACAACTTGCTGATAAGACACAACCATTCACATGACTCATGAAGAAAGATACTAAGTTCGTTTGGGATGAACAATGTCAACAAGCATTCGATCATATTAAAGCTTACTTGTTAAATCCACCCATTCTAGTCCCACCTATAGTTGATCAACCTTTTTTGTTATATATCTCTGTACTATGTTTCATGCCTTAGGCAAGTTATTAGCACAACATGATGATACTCAATGAAAGATCCATATATTATATCATTTATACTCTCCCTCTTATGAATACAACTATAGCTACATTGAAAAAATGTGCCTCGGTCTTATCTTTGTTGAAGAAATTACACCATTATCTCCTTAATAATGAGGTCCATATCATCACCAAATTTGATCCCCTGCATTATCTCTTATCTTGCACACACCTCTCAGGAAGTTTGGTGTGCTAGGTCATGCTCCTCATAGAATTTTATTTTAATTTTATCCCACAAAAAAATCAAGGACATGTCATCGCCAATCAATTGGCTGAGCACCCCTCTCGGATACCTTTCCTATTTTTGATTTCTTTTGTGATGATTTTACTTCTTATACCATTTAATCCCAGATATGGACCGGGTACTTTGAGTTTTCTCATTGTCACTCTGGCATTGGATATGGGGTTTTCTTTACGACCCCCATGGAGATCCCTCCCCTTTGTAGATCAGTTAGGGTTTTCTTACACAAATAATATTGCTGAATATGAGGCCCTAATTTTAGGCTTACTTACTACTCAAAATATTCTCATTCGTAACTTGTCTATCCATGGCGACTCTCAACTAGTCATCAATCAGGTCAAGGATAAAAATGATACCAAGGAGGAACATCTTATTCCATAAAATACCATCGTAAAGGACCTTTTAGCTACCTTTGATTCTTATTCCATTACTTATTGTTCCTCGTAAAGATAATCACCATGTAGATGCTATGGAAAGTGCCGCATCCCTCATCCCACAAGACATCACCAAGAAAAGCCACTTTCTTCATCATGCACTTACATCATCCCTCTATCTTTGCATTACCTATTACAGCTTGTGCCATCATGTGCCATCAAAACACCGCCAAATGGTTCATGCCCATTTATAATTATCTATATAAATAAACTATCCCCGATACCCTACAACCTCAAGAATCTCACCAATTACATCATGAGGCTACTTGTTATGTTATCTTTGGAATTGGATGAATCAAATGCGTATTATGATGGTCATCCTCTCCATTGTATTTCACTCATAGATATTCCCACTACCATATCAAATATTTAGGATAGCTTATGTGGTGGCCATTTCTTGGGAAAATATTTGTCATAATAATTCTTACGCCAAGGGTATTATTGGCCAATAATGGAACAATATTTTATTGACTATGCTACTTGCTATGAAAAATGCCAAAAACATGGAATCTCCGTCATGCACATGTTTACAATCTTCAACCCATTGCGTCAACTAACCCTTATCCTTTTGGGGGTTAGATCTAATTGGTATGATCAATCGTGAATCATCTTATGGGCATAAGTTTATCATTATGGCTACCAAATATGTTATACTTACTAAGTGTGTCAAAGTGACTCCCCTATGGATGACCATTGGTAAAGACATTTGTAACTTTCTTACTACACATATTATCACACATTTTGGTGTACCTTCCACTATCATTGTTGATAATGGAACTTCATTCAAAAATAAAGTTTTAAGAAATTTTATGCTAAGTTTAAAATAAAACAATCCTTTTCTACACCTTATTATCCATAGGAAATAACCAAGCTAAGGGCCATAAAAAAACTATTGTTAAAATATTATGCAAGACTATTAAATCTAGTGGTACCGATTGGCATAACCAACTCTTTTACACATTATGGGATTATCGCATTAGTGTTCATACACCTACTAATGCTACCCCTTTTTCATTAGTTTATGGTGTCGAGGTTATTATCCCACTTGAACTCGAGATACCATCCTTACAAATCTCTCTCAAAGGTATCCTTAAAGAAAATCAATATAATGAAAATAGATTTCATGAAATATAAATGTTGGACTCGCATCATGTCCAATCACTTGAACATATCTGCATATATCAATATCGCATTGCTAATGCCTAAAATCGAAAGACTCACTTCTCGAGAATTCAATATCGGTGACCTCGTCTTGAAAGAAAATAAAAAAATGAAAATCCCGAGGCACCTCTTAAAGGAAAATTTAACCCAATTGGGTTGGTCCTATATTGTCATGGATAAACTTAGTGATGGTGTATATCGCCTTGCCACTCTTTTATGGAAACCGCTCATAAACCCACTAAACATTATGCATCTTAAGAAATACTACACTTAGATTATCACAATACGCTCATTACTCGATGATGGACTCTTGTGCTTCGACTCAAACTTAACTATTGAGGGATTACCATTATAGTGAACTCCACACACCATACCTTAGGCATTACACATTGCATTTCATCATTAATTTTCTATCATACACTCTTTATTATACTATACCTCATCTATGCATTACATCCATTAGGTATCTACGCACTTGTCACATCATACATTATGCATTTATACACATATTGTACATCTTACGCTAGATTACATTTCATGCAAGTCTAGCTTTACATTTTATCATCAAATATTCATTTTCTATCTACACCTATTATTGCATTCTCCACATCATGTATTATGCATCCTACACCTATTACATCACATTTTACACATCACGTAGTATACATCCTACACACCCTACACATCCTACATTGCATTTCCCACACCACGCATTTACAGATCCTACTCATCACATGGTCATACATGCTACATTGTCATCTACACCGCACTTACACTACTACCCTATGACACACTTTAGTTCCTTGGTCCATACTCAACTGTCAAGGGTTTACCAATCCAATGGACCTTACGCTCACCATGTGACATTCTTAGGCAAGTGACATATGCTTTAGGCTAAATCGTCACTCACTCAAATTTCATCTAGTAGTGGTATACACTTTAGGCTAGAACACCACTTTCTCCATATAATCTTGTAGTGATATACACCCTAGGTTACATCACCACTCCCCCATTTCATCATGTACTAACATATGCTTTAGCCTAAATCATCATGTATTCTATCATTTTGTAGTGGCATACACCTTAGGTTACATCACCACTCCCTTCATTCATCATGTAGTGATATACGCTTAGTGTTAAATCATCACTTATCCTTTCATCTTATAGTGATATACGCTTAGTGCTAAATCATCACTTATCCTTTCATCTTATAGTGATATACGCTTAGGGATAAATCATCACTCATCCTTTCATCTTATAGTAATTCAAATTTAGGGCTAAATCATCATTCATCCTTTCATCTTATAGTGATATACGCTTAGTGCTAAATCATCACTCATCCTTTTATCTCATAGTGATATATGTTAAGGGATAAATCATCACTAACTGATTCAACATGTCGTGATATACACTTTGGATATAGGGTCCATGCACATCCTTTCTACATGTTGCATCTCATCATCACTATACATACACATTCACCACAGCGCACTAGACACAACAAAACACTACTTGACCATTTATCGATGACGCACTCTCATATACCCTTCATTTTAGATGTTAAGGGGTAAAATGAACCTCATTTCATACACTTACATCCACTTGGGGGAACGCTTCTCCTATCATTTTTTCTTGCATTGAATTCCATCCATCCACAACATACGACATTGTCTTAAGGGTATTTACTCTTGTTTACTACTACTTTACATGATCACTTTACTATATATGTTAGATTGATTTCTCATATATCATTATCTATATCATACACACATGTGCAATCATGCATTTGTAGTGTGATTGTAGATACTTAAATCTTTCACATGACAAGAATGATAGCCTTCTACCCTTCCTATACTAGTTGCTTTGGGGGCATCCAAATTCATCTCATATAGGTGCTATTGTTTCATTTTGTACTTAGCATCTTACATTATTTGACCATACATGCTTTGACATATTGGTTATTTCTCTAACATGCTAATGGGTGTTCTATGTGCAACACTTGTTTTACAAGATTATATGTCTCCATGACTCCTTTCTTGTCTATTTCTACTTGTCCTATATTGTTTACCAAGATATGCGGGGTTTTACCTATGTTGTTGTCCACACTTGTTTATTGTTTACGGCCATGATGGCCTTGTGTGTCTTGCGACATCCTGCATGATGTCCCATGTTTGCACCCTCTTTGTGTGGCTTACTTGTTTCTTGCATGTTTACACTATTTTTCTTGGTATTTCTTTCATTGTTTGCATATTTTACACTTTTTTATTACATGCATGTGTTTTTAGACTAACACTTATTTTGGCTATCCATCCTTATTTGTGCTCACCTTGGTTTCTACTAAGTGCACTCCCCTTTCCCCCTCAGGGTAGAGCTCAGACTGTAGTAGGTCCTCTTTTAGGGCCACATTCTCCTATTAGGAATGTCTCATGAACCCCCAAAGAGGGGGGCATCATTGAGGGTTTACATACTAACACAACGTATTTATTCTAGTTTAGTACAAAGTGCACTTTTATTCCCTTGGCATCGTGGGTTTATATACAATGAGTGTATTCATACTATTCTATCAACCCCATACATAATGATATTTATAGGACATGGTGTCCTTAGAATTTATGGGAAGAAGTTATAGGCTTAGACGTTATAGTGGGTGTGCCTCTCTACACTACTTCAGCTAGTGGCATCGGATCACCCAAAAAATAGCACATTATAGAGATCTCTTCACCCACAATTTAGCATAAGAGGTTAGAGCTGGAGGACATAGAGCATTTCCTCCCTACACTTCTTCAGCTAGGGTGGCATGAGATCACCCAAAAACTCGCAGCAGTATAGGATATCCTTCTACACCCTTTTTCTTGACATGGATCAGGTGCACATGTTCCATTTACACTTTTTCATTTCATGTATTTTACATTTACGTATTTTACACATTCATATACACATGTATATTTTACATTTATACATATTTGACTACTTGATCATTTTCTCCTTGCAGGTCTAGTCGTATGAGAAACAAACAATCAAATTGGGGGCAACAACAATGTTGATGACGACAACAACAACATTCAATGCGACCATAACATGCCTTACTAACCATGCAGGTACACTACACACCGTAATAAATACACACATGTTCCACCCTAGGTTCACTCTCATCACTTTTTCTATGTGCATTTTTCATCTATAGTTTCCATGCTCCTTCATATTTTTATCATTCCACACTTTTCTCTATTCCTTTAAAAGGTTTTATACTACACTCTACATGGATATCAGGTATGCATCTCTATCTACTTTATGTTACCAATATTTCTGCTCACCACCACAAAGTGGGGGAAATATGTAGTCACAAAATCATGCATTTTAGGCATTATTTAGCCTGATCTCATACTAATATTTATAAGGTTCTTAAGTAAAGAAATTACTAATTAATCCCACCTTTTGGACATCTTGTTTTACTTTTCATTTTATCACTCCTACACATTTTTATATACATGCCCAGTTATTTTGGTACTTTCCCATCATTTTATCCTAAAATGGGGCACCCAAAGCCTATACTTTAGGGTGCATCACCACAACCCGGGTGCCTCGATCCTTGTTTTACTTTCCTACCTCTTTTGGGGATATTTCTAACCATTTTTCATCCTTATATTTTTCCTATTTGGCCATGTCGGGATTGATTACGAAATTAGAGAAAGATAACCCTATAAATATAAAGTTATGAGACCATAATGAGGGTCCTAACATCACTTAAAAACATCACTCCATCTAGAATTGCATTCATTACATCACATACATCCACATACTTCCATACATCAAGGCTAGGAGATTTGCATCAACACATAATTCATAGGGGGAGGGATTTTATTCCATCCATGCACACATATTATTACATTTTCTACATTGAGCTATTTCTCGTTACTTCAAAAAGTGTGACTGATAGAAGAGAACTTAGGGCACGATATGCACACACACACACCAGAACTACATTTGGGTCTAAAATGTAGTGCAACGCTACATTTAGTAGGCCCATTGTTTTGCACTTGAGCTCAATCCGACCCATACATTTACATTTTTTAGGGTTTTGATAATTCTCTTATCTCTTGCAGTCTTCAACTTCATCTTCCTATATTTGGTACATTTGGTGCATTCCAGTGAATCTAATGCAATACACAACAAAGTTTATAGAGCATCTTCCACCCGAAAGAACCAGGTTTAATATTTTCCAGAGACAAGGGAGCCTATTCTCGCCATACCAGGGTGCCCAGGGTGACCCAGTTCCCTCATGGGCACTCCATTCTTCTTAGATCTTTCAAATCAAATTTTTTTGGGACCACTTTGTGGAACCACTCCGGCTTCTGTAATTTCTTGTCGGACTTGCGACACCCTGTGATAGTCATCCATAATTAATTGAGCTCATTCCTTAGCCTCCTCATGTGTATTAGGGTTTTATTTCTACTAGTTCAATCATTTTTATCATTTTAGTCATTACATATTACTTCGGTGAATTTATTTATAGTGTTTTTTTCCTCCTATATTAGATTAACTATTATTATATTTCCCCATTTTGAGTTAATTTTAGTTAATCACTACAAAATAAGAGTGAAGTATTTAAAAAAATTGAATCTTCTATAGGAGTATTGTTCATTAGATCGGGTAGCCCCTTCAATTCCTCCACTCAGATCGAGGGGGAATTCACGGAAAAGAAATTCTTGGCATTCTTGAAGGGGCATGACATCACAACACCCAACTATCCCTATACTCCATAGAATAATGGAATTACATAACGCCGCAATCAAACTATCATGAAGATGGATCATTTCATGCTTTCCACTTTGAAGTTGGACAAGTAGATTTTGGGAGGCAGCGGTCCCGATGACAGCTATATATCTTCTAAATCGAGAACCTACAAAGATCTTGAAGGACAAGACACCGGAAGAGGTATGGAGTAATCACAAACCTCTTATTTCTCATTTGAGAGAATTTGGTTATAGTGCTTATATGCATGTTCTAGATTAAAATAGGAAGAGGCTTGATACAAAGACACATCAATGTATATTTCTTGTATACAAGTACCACTTCAAAAGTGTATCAACTTATGGATCCTAACACATAGAGGATATATGAGATAAGGGAAGTTGTTAGTGATGAGTCACAATTTGAATCATTTCCAAAAAGGAAGAGTCAATACCTACCTCATCTCATATACTACTCACATGTCTAGATGATGAGCATGAGGATCCTAAAGAAAACAAGGATGAGATGTAAGGAGAATTGTTCGTTGATCTTAAAAATTGGAAATAATTTCCTCTCATCAGCGAGCAGTGTCAACGTCTAAAATGGGTCCAAAGCACCATGTGAGATTCCCACCAACTCTCTTTCGGACACTTTGCCAGGAGTTCATATGAGAATTCAAGCGAGAAGTGATGTAAATATTACACTCATGAGCTCATTGGTTGACAACACTCGAACCTAGTTCAATTCATGAGGCACTCATTCAACCAGAGTGGAAGAAGGCCATAGATGAAAAATATGACTCTTTGATACAAAATCAAACACAGGAACTTTTTGATCTGCCTGAAATAAGAATTCGATTGGCTACTAGTGGATTTTCAAACCAAAATACATGTCAAATGGATCTATCGACAAGAATAAAGCATGGTTAGTTTCAAATGGTTATGCTTAGCAGGAAGGAATTGACTATGATGAGACCTTTGCACCCACTGTGAAGATCAAAACCATCAGGGTTGTCTTTATACTTTGGTAGCACAAAAAGCAGATGGATGTTAAAATTTCTTTCTTGAATGGTGATCTCATAAAAGAATTATACATGACCCAACTAGAAGGATTTTTCGATGAACAACATCCTCAGAAGGTATGTCATTTAATTAAGTCTCTTTATGGAATTAAACATGAACCTATGGAATGGTACATAAAAATATCTGATCACCTATTACAACATGGTTTCAAATGTAGTCCCTCTGATTCAAATCTGTACATCAAAAAGATAGACAGAGATTTTCATTCTGGTTTTGTATGTAGATGATTTTGTGATTACATGGAGTTATGACAATCTCGTCAAAATTGTTAAGAATTATTTGAAGAAATCCTTCGACATGAAAGATTTGTGGCTACTTCACTATTATCTTGGCTTGGAGATATGGTAGAAAAATAATTACATTTTTGTCTCCTAGATAAAATACGCAAAGACACTCTTGGAAAAGTATGGCATTACAAATTGTAAACCTATATCCACACCAATTGAAAAAGGCTTGCAACATTCAAGATTCCAGGATTCACCTTAAGTAGATGGTACTCTCTACAGATAGCTTGTTGGGAGTCTCATTTATTTGACGTATAGCAGGCCGGATCTCTTCTTTATTGTGAACTATCATTCCAAATTCATGTAAGAGCCAAAGAAATGTCACTGGGTTGCAGCGAAGCATGTATTGAGATATGTCGAGGTGTTGTCAACTATGTTCTAGAATATCATAAGAACAATCATTTCTTCTTTCATGGATATACAAACTCGGACTATGTTGGATCCGTTGATGACAAGAAATCAACTTCAGGATATATTTTTCATATCGGGTCTGGTCCTATCTCGTGGATCAAGTAAGAAGCAAACTATTATTTTTCCCTCATCCATTGAGGCAGAATACCACACAACATGAGGAGATGTATGTGAATTGATTTCTTTACATCACATTTTAGCAGATATGGGCATTCTGAAGAAAATCCTCCCATCATTCACTGTGATAATCAGGGTGTGTTAAAACTTGTGAAAAATCTAGTTTTCCATGAGAGAACCAAACACATAGAGGTTGAATGTCACTACATTCGAGAACAAGTTTTGAACCACCATATTCAACTCCAGTACTACCTGATGGAAACTCATATCGCATATATTCTCACCAAGTCACTTGGCAAAGAGAAATTTAAACTATTTCGAGGTTACATTTGTGAAAACAATGTATTAAGGGGGAATGTTAGAAAAATAATTAAATTAATACATTGTTCTAGTTTTTTTCCATTCTCATCACTTTCTTCTAGATGGCTCTTCTCTATTTCATTCATCTTCTAGGTTCTTCCTCTCTATCTCCTTCTCCTCTGTGTATAAATAAGAATGAATGTAATCATGCTCGTCATTCAAAAAATAAACAATTTCTTCAGTGTTTAATTACTCGACCTATCATATGATTCGTAAATGAGAAGGGGCATCTGCTTTTTCAATACAAGAAAATGCAAAAATCTCCATCAATTTCATAATTCTTTTAACAAGATGTGAGAATGGTTTCCCATTCTAAAATAAAGTAAATTTGATTATTCCTATTCTAAAGTTTATAATACATGCCCATTCTAAAGTTTATTATACATGTAATATTTATTTTTTTGAGAATGGGCATGTGCACAATCATGATTGAAACATATTTGTTTTATGAGAATGGGCATGTTCCCATTCTAAATATTCTCATACAAGAAATATTGATTTTATGAGAATGGGCATGTGCACATTCATCAATATTTATTCATTCTATTACCTAATTAAAAAATGTGAGCATATTTTATCCATGCTCTTATTTTAAGATTCATATATGCCTAAGTAACTATTTAATGATTCTTATATCAGAATGGGCATCTATACAAGACAAATGTAAAAATGGTCAATCAATTTCATACCTATTTAAAAGCGGTGAGCATGTATAATCCATACTCTTATTTTATGATTCCTATCTACCCAAGCAAGTATTTTATGATTCCTATATGAGAATGGGCATCTACCCATTAAATACAAGACAATGTAAAAATTCTCAATCAATTTTATAACTTTGTACAAGCCGTGAGAATGGGTGCCCATTCTAAATAGAGTAAATACAAAAATAGTGAACATTATAGGTGTCTAAATAGGTATGAGATTAAATTCTACTATATTTTTTTCATTATTCAAATATCTATTTAAAACATTTAAATTGGTCCAATCAATTCAAATATCTTTTTAAAACATTTACGATAGACTTAGGATATTAAAGCATTTAAGAATTTTAGCATTAAAGGTGGTGATTTATTATTGTAGGATAATACGTAAATAGTACAATGTATTTTCTCATTATTTTAAAAACATATTTAAAGTTTCATGATTTCATTATTAAAACATATTTTCTATAAATGTGGACATTTTTAAAACATTACATGTGTCTAAATAGGTATGACGATAAATTCTACTATATATTTTTCATTATTCACATTTCTATTTAAAATCAATTCAAATATCTAAGCATATTAAAGCATTTAAGCATTAAAGGGTGGTGATTTGTTAATGTATTATACATTCAAATTTTGAATGTATTTACAAAAATAGTATATATATTTTTCATTATTTTAATACCTCTTTAGAAAATTTAAATGTTTCTAAACATTGGGATGGTAACATATTAAACCATTTAAATATGTACCCTTTTATGGTTAAGTATTAACGATAAAATTAGGATATTAAAGGCATTTAAGCATTACAGGTGGTGATTTATTATGGTAGGATAGATTCAAATTTCAAGACTTAGGATATTAGGATATTAAAGGCATTTAATCATTAAAGGGTGGTGATTTATTATGGTAGGATAAATTCAAATTTTAAATTTTGGTGCTTTTTTAAGAGGTGATTTTCCTTGGTCAAATACTTTATAAAAATATTGAATTTGAATGGCTCGGGTTTTGATTTTTTTCTCTCTTACAGCCGAGTTTTTATTTTTTCTCTCTTAGGACAGAATTTTTTTCTTTCATAGATTTTGTAGGAGAAAGAAAAAGTTATGCAAAAGGATTTGGGCTGATTGGATACAAAGATTGTTGAAAAATAAACTTGTTACAAAGGTAATAAAACTTGTTGTAGAGATTATAAAAGAAGAAATAGAAAGAGACAAGTGGTACTAATTCTATCTAATCATTTCTTTCACACCATAAACAAGTACACATTTTAGACCTTAAGACATTAAAAAAATAACAAAACAATTTTGATTTGTATATTTGGTAGTTGTTACGTTTTCAAATGTAAACAAATTGATTTCGTATTTTTTTGATGTTACGTTTATGCATGGAAAAGAATCGATACATTTTTCAGACATTAAAATAAACGAGATATATGGAAAAACAATTCACATAGTTGATTGTGAATTAAAATATCTTTTTAGTATACATTTTTTAGGCTTTAGATTTAAACTTGAAAAAATGAGATATAAAAACCTTGAATAACCTACTCTTCCATTGTTGTATTCCATTTGAGAAATCTGTAAACAAATTGATTTATGTATTTGTTTTTGTTACATTTATGCATGGAAACAAATTGATACATTTTTCAGACATTAAAATAAACAAGATATATGGAAAAATGGTTCACATTGTTGATTGTGAATTAAAAGATCTTTGTTAGTATACATTTTTTAGGCTTTAGAAGTAAACTTGGAAAAAATGAGATATAAAAACCTTGAATATCCTGCTCTGCCATTGTTGTATTCCATTTGAGAAATCTTGAATAGTCTCCCTTGCAAAATCATTGTATCGAAAGCTATTTCTTCTTCTTTCTTCTACAAAATCTCTTTATCTTTGTATCTCTCCTACTATCAACAACTATATCTTCTTATTTCTTCTCCAAAATATTTGTATCTTCATATTTCTCTAGCTACATCTATGTTCTTCGTCTTTCCCTAGCTAAATCTCGGAATGAAAAAATATTGGTCGCAATAGAGAAAAATTAAAACCCGATTCATTCAAAATCATTATTTTTATAATGTACTTGGCCAAAAAAATTGCCTCATAAAAAAGAGCACCGAAAATTCAAATTTTGAATCAAACCTACCATAATAAATGAAAATTATGAATTACCTCCCAAAAATAATATTGGAAAATTTAAAATTTGAATCACACTTACCATAATAAATGACCAAATCTAAAAAAAGAGCACCAAAATTTCAAAATTTGAATCAAACATACCTTAAATGACCATTACAAATTGCCTCCCAATAATAATCACCAGAAAATTGAAATTTGAAACAATCGTGTTGGTATTATTAAAAATTAATTAATCAATAACAATAAGAAATAATAGAAATCAAAGTGTTTCTAATCAAGATATGATATTAGTAATTAATAGTTAATCAATAACATTGATTAATAATAGAAATCATAGTGATAATATAATATTAGTATTAATTAATAAATTATTAATGTTATAATTTATTAGTATTAGTGCTAAGTTAAATAATTAATTACAAAAAAATTATCATATCAATTAATATTAACTACAAGAATTAATATTACTAATAAAATTCAATTATTATATTATAAAATAGCATCTAAATATATTATCAAAAGATTAAAAAATATTTTTAAAATAATTAAATAATAATATAAAAATATAATTAAACTTTATAAACGTAATTAACAACTTAATCACCATTATTAATAATGCTTAATTAATTATAGTGCATTTTTAAAATAATATTATAAAATTATAAAAAATATAATAAAACATTATTTGAACCCATTTTAATACCTCTATAAAGGATGTTAGAATGTGTTATCTCTATTCTTCGTCTATGATTCCTATATCAAAATAGGCATATGACAATTCTAAAAATATATCATTAGAATCTACCCTATAAAGGCTATGAGAGTGAACAACATCCCTTATTCTATCATTCTTATATGATGCTTGTTGCGAGAATGAAGTAAGCTTTATTTTGAGAGAAAAAAATACATTGGATTCAAGACAAGATGAAAAAAATGTTAGTTTGTTTGTATGAGAAAATGGGCAAATTTGTTGGTGTGTGTGGTTGTCCATTCATCGTCCACATCACCTAGGTGAGTCATCTCGCCTTCATGAGAGTCATAGGTCTTAGGAAGTCAAATAAAAAGTGTCGATTCTGTCATAGAATCTGACATTGTCATTTGCGTCAATGTGTCATAGGAGTTACATTCCCTATTTGGAATTGTAACTCCACTTCTAGTGGCGTCAAATGCGTAAGTGGCGTCATTGAGTTCTTTCCATGTTTAGGCATGGGAGTTACACAACACCCCTATTTGTACTTCCTATTTTTCAATCTATGAGTATGAGCAGACCCATTCTTCTTACTTGCAATCTTCTTTCCATTGTTTCAAATCTTGCATATTGCGTTGGCTTGACGTTACCATCGGAGTTTAACTTCGTTGTGGTGCATCACTTTTCGACATCGGTTCTCGTGAATCCCTCTTTCAGCAACTACCTAGTCTTAAACAAAGATTGAGTAAGTAAATTTTATCTCTCCATTAGCCTCTTCTATTGTGGAGTTAGATATGATTAATATAGAAGTGCTAAAATAACAAGAGTTTTCTTCTATTACTCACATTATAATTGAATGGTATGAATTTCTTTTATTAGACTTATTAGAAAAACTACATTGTATTCATGATAAGTTGAAAAAATGTTTATTTGTTTGTATGAGAGAATGGTAACCGCCCATTCTTAAATAAAGACAAAGTAAGTAAATTTTATCTCTCCACTAGCATCTTGCAGTGTGGACTAGCTATGAGTAATATTGAAGTACTAAACAAATTAATAAGTTCAATATTGCATGTATTAGAATGTTTAGAATGAGCATATGACATTTTAGTTCAATATTGCTTGTATTAGAATGTTTAGAACATGAGCATATGCCCATTGACAATGGGCATATGCCCATTCTAATATAGGAATCATAGAGAAAAATAAGCATAAGGAAAACTACATATGGGCATTTGTCTACTTGAATGGGCTTGACATGAAGATGAAGTGTGTCACTCCCCATTTTGTGGAAGGAAAACCAAATGTTATTCTTCACATTGAGAAGAGTTATAAATATTCATTTTTGTTTCAAAATAAATTTCCTTCATATTCTTCATGAAAATAGAGAGAGTCCAAAAAAAAAGAATAAACAACAGTTCGAGATAGAGGCTTTATCCCCTTTTAAGGGTATGCGGTTGCACCACTAGGCTATGCCATTGATAGTCCAACCAATATGATATAGTTATTAACTCTATAAAACTATCGAATGTTTGTACACTATAATTCTTATTCTAATATGGTCTTCCTTCCATTGCAATGTTCCTCCTTCCATGCAAAATGGGAACAACCCAAAGAAATAAATGTTTTTGGTTCAAGGTTGGACAAATTCCCATATTTCTAAATAGTGCGCACAAGACAATCCACCAAAAATATGGCAAAAAAAAAGTTAGAATGTCTAGAGAATGAACTAATTGATATTCTCATTATTACTCCTATATGAGAATGGAAAGAGAATGGGCATCTGCCATTTCTTAAAAAAATAATAGAACTGCATAATACGAGAATGGACATCTACCCAAGGGAATGTAGTGCATCAGTTGGTGGATCCAAGATGTCCATTCTTAAAACAAAATAATATAACTATATAAGTCTTGATCCCCCTTGAGGGTATGTAGTGCAACACCTGGCATAGATACAAATTAGATGTGCTAGGGTTAGTCCATCCAAAACAATAAAATTGTATTCAAGAAAAAATGAAAAAAATAATTGTTTGTTTGTATGAGAGAATGGGCAACTGCCCATTCTTAAACAAAGACAAAGTAAATTTTATCTCTCCACTAGCATCATGTATTGTAGAGTTAGATATGATTACCATAGAAGCACTAAAATGACAATAACTTTCTTCTATTACTCATATTATAATTGAATGGGCATATGCCCATTCAATTCGTATCAATTTATTGTATTTGACGTATTAGAAAATTTACATTGTATTCAAGATAAGTTGAAAAAAATGTTTTTTTGTTTGTATGAGAGAATGGGAAACTACCCATTCTTAAATAAAGATAAAGTAAGTAAATTTTATCTCTCCACTAGCATCTTGCATTATGGACTAGCTATGAGTAATATATAAGTACTAAACATACTAAGTTTAATATTGCAAGTATTAGAATGTTTAGAATGAGCATACGACATTTTATTTCAACATTTCTTGTATTAGAATGTTTAGGACATGAGCATATGCCCATTCTAATATAGGAATCATTAAGAAAAATAGGCATAAGGTGAACTATATATGGGCATCTATCTACTCGAATGGGCATGACATGAAGATGAAGTGTGTCATCCCCCATTTTTCTATGGAAGGAAAACCAAATGTTATTCTTCACATTGAGAAGAGTTAGAAATATTCATTTTTGTTTCTAAAGAAATTTCCTTCATATTCTTCATGAAAAGAGAGAGATCCCAAAAGTGAAAGAATAAACAAAAATTAGAGATAGAGGCTTGATCCCCCTTTAAGGGTATGCAGTGCAATACTAGGCTCCGCCAAGGATAGTCTAGCCAATATGATACAATTATTAACTCTATAAAGGTTGTTAGAATGTTTTTACACTATAATTCTTCTTCTAATATGGTCCTCCTTCCATTGCAATGGTCCTCCTGTTGGTAGCCAAATTGATTCTCCCTTAGAAATTGAGCAGCATCATAGTTCGATAGGAATCTTAGAGGCAAGCGAAACAGGAGTTTGTGCCATTTTCTAGCTAGGGAAGAAATGTGGCTTGCTCTTTGTCACTCAGATGTGGAGAAATGGGTAACACCCTTAAGAGGATTTGATCTATCCTCACTACTTTATGGTTGTGCCTTTCAACCAGGGTGAGAGGACCCTTTTGTAGCCTATTGTTTTTGGAGGAGATGGATATGTCCTTCGTTGTAGAGTTATTGAGAAGACCTTGAAGAAAACATGATCAATATAGCAAAATCTAACCATCACAAGTTCTCACCTAGATAATGGAGATATTTTCTTAGCAAGGTTCAAGCTACTAAAGACAATGAAAACCTGATTGCTTCTGCATGTTTTGGTAACAAAAATTATGCATTTGTGCACACATAGGACAAACAGGGGTAGTATGGGTATGATTAGTTGTTTTTAAATGAATTTTTGTGGGAGGTGAGGTAGAGTGGATTTCAAATCCCTAGATCTTTGAGAGATTTTAGAAAAATGGAAGGCTTGACCAATGAATGCTTCGAAACAACTAGAATGTTTCTTTAACTAGAATGGTCTCGATTTCAAGGAGGCCCAGATCAGCAAGGTTTCACACAAACTTTAAGGATCCAAAATGAAGGCTCAAATTGAAAAAATTAATTAAACATTATCAACCTCTATTTAATCACGCCTAAGATACCCTCAAAGGCTAAAAAACAATCTTAATCATCATGCTAGGAGTAAAGTGATTTTAAACTTGTTTATTTTACTATCTCTTCGTAAATGAAATTGCAAGTGCCACCAAACTATCACAAGGCTAAGATCTTGTGCGATTCACACACAGATTGCAATGAGAACAAGAAAAACTATTTTCAGATTTTCAGAAATGAAGGAGACACAACTTTTCTCAAAATCAACACATATTTACTCAAATTTGATTAAATTTATCAAATAGGGAAGTTTCTAGAATAATCTCGAGCTTGTTAATTGCTAAACACGCGCAACCACCTTGACATGATCAAATTTAATACAAAATAAATAAACAGGTTCCTTAGGTAGTCTCTCATAAAAGATGGGCTCTGTCAAACTTTTTCTCTTAGGAATTAGCTCCCGACCTATAACACTCCAACCATTTGCGCAAAATTCCCGAAATTTATAGTATTTCATTTACAACATAGTTTTCCCCCAAAACCAAAAACATTCAAAGCACCATTGCATGTTACGACCTTGATCGTGACTCCTAGAATCAGATTTGCAAAAAATTGTTAGGTGTGTAGAGGGAAAATCTCTCCAAATATTTCTAGCATTCAATTCTTCACCTGGTAAGTCATTCTTCATCTTGTGTGCCAACTACTTCCTCCTCCAATCTATCAAATTTGGTTCTTTGCATGCCAAGGAAGGAAAAACTAGAAAATCAGATCGAGGCCAATAGTCAGATCACATCTTAATGGTAAAAGATGTTTTCAAAAATTTCCCACCAAACCAAGATATCAACAGGTCTCTTGCGAACCAAGGAAATAAAAAATAGGTCAAATCCAATAGCCGATAACATCTTTAATGGTGAAATATGTTTTCAGACCTTTCCCACCAAACCAAGATATCACATTAATGCTCCTATTCATTTGGCATGTAGGAGACTCCAAGAAATGATAAAAACCCATAAAAACTTGCATCCCCAGGAGCTTTGGAGCAGAAATGGTGAAAAATCAGATACAGATGCACAGCTTTCCATTGATCTCTCTTTTGAATCTGGACCATCCACATGGGAGATCCAAGTTAAGATGGGCCTGCGTGTCCCTTTTAACCTTTTACACCCTTTGGAAATAATGCATAATTTATCAATTTAATTTGCCCCTTCGCCTTTAAAAATGGGCTTGACATGTGTCCCTATATGGGTCCCAAAGGAGCCATGGCTCAATTATGCAATTTGACCTTATTTTGGAAAAAGGAAAAATTTCCCATTTATCCCCACTACTCTACCCTTTTGTGGTTGAATGAAGGAAATTTTGACTATTCTCTCATTGGGCTTGCTAGTCATTTTGATGACTTTAATCTTTTCAATAACAACGGGAAAAAAACCAAGTTTCCCCGATGGCTGTCTCCCGCCTCTTGAATTTTCAAACCACCATGCGTCTCAATGGTGCATCTTGAGATGGTCCCCAAAAGTAGAGACCTTGAATGATTGTGGGGTCACCACGTGTCTTAATCTGGAAGAGTCTACTAAAAATATTGAGATTTCAGCGAAAGGTGCCATGTGTCCAAGGTCCGAGATAGTATTCTTTTGTCGTTGAAATGTCCAAGAAAAAGGGAGAGTGAGTGGAAGCCTCCAAGTGTCCTCCTAGCGCTTCTTCAAAATAAAACTCAAGGACCGGTCCCCAAACATGTGTGGTCCCTCCACATGTCTTAGGCCCTTTAGGAAGTTTTTGAAAAGTTTAAATAAAGGAAGACCCAACGGAAATCTCCACGTGTCTTTATGTCATAACTTCAAGATGGTACCCAAAAGTGGAGACCCCGAATGAGCGTGGGCTCACCACATGTCCCAAGCCTTAGAAAATTTATTTAACAGTTTAAGTCCCTAAGCAGTCGAAAAATCTTCCACCTATCCCTCTGTCACATTTGCTAAGGTGGGACCCGATCAGATCTTCAAATGAGTGTCAACCCACCATGTGTCCACAGCCCATCAAAAATGTACCGATTTGCATGAAAAATTTGTCTAATTCCGAGAAAAAGTAGCGGAATCCTCCACATTTCCTCTCGGTGTTAACTCCAAGGCCAAACAAAAAGGTGAGTCTTCAAATGAGTGCCATTTCTCCATGTGGACAAGTTTTGGGTTAAAATGATCCGTAAAGTTTTAGAGTGCCCCACCGAGCAAAGATCCAACCAAAAGGGCCACGTTTCCACTGATGTAGAGATTTAAATTTGATGGGAGAAACACACCCGTCAAGCTGTAAAAATGTAGGGAAACCACTTGTTTGAGCCCGAAGATGAAATTTTCTTTAAGGAAAGAGAATTTGGAAATGTTGTAAGGTTCACACATGACCCTCCGAGTTATATCCATTCACATTTCTTCAAGTACCTAGGACTAAAACGGAAGGGATAGTAACACAAGACTACGGAAAATAGAAGGCAAGGAACATCCCAAGTTTTACGCCCAATTAAAAGACACCTTCAGATGGAAAGAGGAACAAATCAACAAATTTCTGGTTTTTAAGTGACCTTAGACCAAGGAGGGACTAATCATGACAACCAACTTGAGGATGGAGTCCTCAAGTACAAACACGGGGAGATAAAAATGTGACAGAGGCCGAAAACTGAGGGATTTTAATGGAAATGGGGTGAGACTAGTTTGAGCACCAACATCAGCTTTGAATCGGGGATGGGCACTCCTTGTGAGTGCCACAAGAACCAAATAATAGAACAAGTGCCAAAAAACATCCATTGGGAAAAGGATTTAGCTTATAGAGCGTAAAAACCGTAACCATCTCCTAAAAGAAAGCCGAGGAACTAGAAAAACCAGGTCACTAAGGACCAGAATGAGAAAAAACACAAAAGATAGAAAGAAACCAACAAACTATACACTATAGAAATGATGCTCACCTTGATTTTGAGGAATTAATCCAAGAAATGTTTCAAGTGCCTGTCATTAACAGGAAATTCAAGCAATTCACCATCCAAGTCTTTTAAGAAGAGGGTGTGTTCACGAATCCGAATGTCAATGGAGTAAGGGCCCATCCATAGTGCATCAAATTTACCATGTTTTCCCTTGTCTTCATGTCTGCTGCTATCCTATAACAAAGACAAGATCTCCAATGCTGAAAGCTCTAGGAGTGACCTTCTTGTCAAATAATTTCTTCAATTTTTCTCTAAAATTCACTTGCCTTTGGTGGGATGCTCTCCTTTCTTCATCAAGTTCAACAATATGGTTAATACAAGCATCATATGGGCTAACTTCTTGATCTTATAGTTGTTGAATGAACTGATATGAGGATAATTGCATATGTAGGGGCAGCAGAGCTTGAGTGCCATACACCAATTCAAATGGAATTTTTCTAGTATCTCTTTTAATAGTAATTCGATCAGCCCAAATAGCAAACTTCAACTAGCTCACCCCATTTCCTTTTGTTCAGCTCCAAGGTTCTCCTGATGATTTTTAATAAATTTTTATTGTTGGAATCTACTTGTCCATTTCCTTGGGGGTTATAGTTGGAGGCATATGTCAAATTGATCCCATATTCTTTACACATTGCCACCAAAGGTTTAGCTCTAAAGCTCATGGCATTGTCAGCAACAATTTTAACTAGAACTCCAAACCTGCAGATGATATGGTTCAACATGAATTCCATGACAATTTGGTGTGTTTCTCTCTTGGTGGGGATTGCCTCCACCCACTTTGTGAAGTAATCAAAGGTGGCTACAAGAATCCACTTATGGCCAACACTTGAAGGGTCTGAAATCTCACCAATGAAATCCATTCCCCATTGCTTAAATGGTGCTTCAATTGATACAAGTTGCAAAGGAAGGGAGCATGAAGCTTCCAGTCTTCCAGAAAAAACGTTGGCAACTCTCACATCTTCTAACCAAAAAATTTGTATCCTTGAAAAGAGTTTGCCACCAATAACCAGCCCTCTAGATCTTGTGTGTTGTGACTCTTCCAGCAAAATTGCCCCCACAAAATCCTCCATTGAGATCATCAATTATCTTAGGGACTTCATCTTTAGTAATGCACCTTAAGAGGACTCCCTCAGGGTTCTTTCAAGATAACCCAAAATCAGTAATGACATATTTCTAGGAAGCCAACTTAAGAGCTATTTTCTGATTTTTACTCAAATACTCAGGGCTAGTATAGATGTCTGAGATAAAAAATTATATCTTTGTACCATTCATAACTCACCAAATTTTCAAGGACATCCACCCTTCCTTCTTCTACCTCATTCACCTCAATAGTTTGCAGGTTGCTCTCAGCCATAAGTTTAGCTAAGCCCAAACCTCTTACCAATTTTTTGGTTTGGATATCCATGTCATATTCCTGCAACTTGTTCACCCATCTGCATCTTTTTCTTGATACCTCCATCTCTAATAAGAAACCTTTCGCCATGGTGTGGGGAACATAAGCAAAAACTTTAGAGCTCAAAATGTAAGGTCTGAAGACCTTTGTTACTTTTACTAAGGAAAATGCTTGCTTCTCCATAATGGTGTACTTAAACTTATCCCCTTGCAGTGCCTTACTGAAAAAGGAAATTGGCCTCTCAGCCCCTTCATCATCCTTTTGTAACAAGACAGATGCAATAGTGTTCTCTGAAGCAAAGGAAAACATTTGGAAAGGCTTCTTATAATCTGGAGCTGCTAAAATAGGGGCGTGGTTTAATGCTTCTTTGATTCCAAAGAAAGCTTGAATGGCATCTTCTTCCCACTTGATTACTTGGTTCTTTTTTAGCATGCAAGTAATTGGAATGGTTAACTCAAAGAAAGTTTGATATCAATCTTCTGATAAAATTTATTTTTCCAAAGAAGGACTGAATTCCCTTCTTGGTTCTTGGAATTGGGACCTTGTTGATGGCCTCTACCCTCTTAGGATCAATCATGACACCATCCGTTGATACAATGTGACAAGCAACTTGGCCTTTTACACTTTAAAATGGCACTTCTTTGATTAAGTGAAATTCCATACTCTTTGCATCTTATCAACATCTTTTCTAAATGTTGCAAGTGATCACTTCTCTTCCTAGAGAAAATTGTCACATCATCCTAATACACAAAAATGAAGTCATTTATATATCCTGAGAATGCTACATCCATTGCTCTCTGAAAATTAGCTCCAAGCATTCATCAGGCCAAATGGCATCCTCACATACACATAGGTACCCCATGGAGTAGTGAAAGTAGTTTTGATTCTCTCTTATTGCTTCACAACCACTTGGTTATACCCAGAGAAGCCATCCAAAGTAGATAACAACTCAGAACTAGTGACCAATTACAACATGTTATCCATGTTTGGTAAAGGATAATTATCCTTCATTGATGCTCTGTTCAGATTTCTAAAATCCATGCATAGCCTGATATCACCATTCTTTTTTCTAACTGGCACTAAGTTTGCAACCCAAGAAGAATACCTTGTTGGCTGAATGATCCCTCCATCTCTTATATTTTCTAACTTGTCTTGCATCTTCATAGAGAGGAGTGGATTAATCAGCCTCCTCTTTTTCTGAATGGTTTTGCATTAGGATCCAAAGGAATTTCATGCTGAAACAGATCCTCTTTATATACCTTCAACTCTGAATAAGACCAAGCCAAGCAGTCCTAATACTTCTTCAACAATTGGACATAGGATTATTTTTTCTCCTTGTTCAGATTGCTTCCCAACCAGATCTTCCTTGGTTTCTCCTTTGTACCTAGGTCATGCTCTTCAACATCCTTGAGGGCTGTTATATGCATGTTAATAATGCAATCAACATTATCAAAGTTTGATTCAAGAGCAACCAATCCTCTAGGGATGGTATTAGTTTTCAGTTGAATGATATCCTTGCCAAAAAAAGTTTCTTTACCCTCTACTGCACATACCATTGGCTCCAAATCAATATGCTGATGAGTGAACTCCTGTTTATTTTGCAGAAATCTTTTGACTTGAGCATCATCATCAAAAAATTTCCAATTTTTAATATTGTCAGGGACAGATGGCCTTGTTAACACTTCAACATCATATTCACAATATGGGGACATTACACAAATATCAAACTGAGATCCCAACATTGTAATCTTCTATGCCATAACATTGAACTTCCTATCATGATGCACAATGTTAAATGAATCAAACATCTCAATCAAGTCCTAGACTAGGTGCTTTTACTATTTCATTCTTTGATTTTTCAGTAGCATACGCTTCGATTTTTTAACAATTAGTTTTGAATCTCCCTTAACAATGATGTCTTTAACATAGTATTTCCAAGCAATTCTCAAACCTAACAACAATGCCTCATATTCAGCAATGTTGTTGGTACACTCAAAGTTAAGTTTGAAAGAAAAAACAAACTCTTCCAAGCTTGGAGAAATTAGAACTACACCAGCGCCATTTCCAAATTTGGAGCAAGCTCCATCAAAAATAGATTCCATGGAGAGCCTAATTTTTCAAGATTCTTACATTGATCCATTTTTTTCTCCTTCCCATCAGCAAACCCAATAAAGTTATCAGCATCAACACTTGTGTACAACACTTCATAAGATGCATTATTGGGGTCTTCAATGAGGTGCAACATCTTCTTTTCTCTATACAACTTTTGAAAATACTTCCCTCAATTGGGATGGTGGCATAGGACATATCCATTTGAACACTCCCACTAACACTTATAGCCCATTTTCTAGACAACAACATACCCCACTTGGTTGGGAAATCAACAATAACAACATCAAGTTTCAAGTTCCTACCTGGATAAGCTATAAGTTGTACCACCAAACCTTTCACACATCCCACCACTAGCACCTCTCTGGAATCCATGGCAGTGCACTTCCCATATGTTGTTGTTACTTTGATATTTAGTTCATTCATGACTTCCAGAGGCATAACATTACATGATGCCCCCGAATCAAACATACAATTATGCAACAATCTATCCTTAATGATCAGAGTGGTGAAGAATGGATCCACATTTAGCTGAGACTCTACCAAGGATGTTCCCAAATAAACCTCAGGTGGTTCATCTATTTCTTCTAATGCTGGTGGTGTTTCTAGCTCTTCAATGATTAGAGGAGTCTCCACAATGTTTACATTTCTACCTGGGGTACTCTTCTCTTCTTTCAATCCAAAGTACTCAAATTCCCTCTTCTTGTGCTCAGGAATCCTAAGCAGCTCAAAAATTGGAACACTAACTTTGATTTGACTCAAAACTTGGGCAATGTCATATGGAGCAGACTTTGGCAAGGTAGCATTGGAAGGGAGATTGACAAACTCATCAGATAGCATGGGGTTTTTTATAGTTTGGGCATGAGGAGAAGTATGAATCTTTTTCGGGACAATAAGGCCTTTGGAGGGTGTATATTTCTTAGGAATATTTGAAATCACTGGAGTTTTAGGTTTGTCTTGAGGCCCTACTCCTTTGACAACTCTACTCCTAGTATTATAATCCTTTTCTTGAGCAACAACAACGTTCATCAATAACTGCATATCCTCCTTAGATGGGATTCCTCCATCATACTTATTTATCATTAAATCTATTAAATATTCAAATTCATTACTATGAAATTCAAAAGCTTGTACAATATCTATTTCTAAAGTGTGAGAGGGAGGAAGAAGAGGTACCCGGTGAATGCAATCCCAAAAATCATCAGCAACTCTAGCACTTATTACCTCATTTGAAGTTTCTCCTTGTTGTGAGATTGTAAAGCACTCCATCATGCATGCATCATCATCTGTGTTATCATCATCAGCTTCCTTTCCTACTTACTAATCTATTTCACATGCATCATGGGGCATGAAACATCTGTCACACCAATCAATTACATTTGTTTCTTTAACAACAACTCTGTAGCCAAAGGATTAGGCACCATTCTATTTTCCCTAGCTTGGGGATGTCTATTTGTAGATCCCATGGGTCCCTTGCCTCTGTCATCAGATCTCTTCTCATTTCTAGGATGATTGGTAAATCTGTCTTGGCCTTGTTGCTTATGCTGACCTTATGAAATTTTCCCAATTCTTTTCTCTACTTGGGATAATTTGTATGAGATTTCTTTGACAGCCCCTGCCAGAGTTTTAACAACCTCCTCAAGATCCACACTCTTGCTTTCTTGAGGTTTTTCTAGGTTTATCAGTTTAACACCCTCCCTCTTAGGAGGTTTTCTAATGGCCTTAATGTTGTTCTCAATTTGCATAGCCATAGTAAAGGCCTGCCTCAAATTGGTAGGGTTTTTGTCCCTCAAATAGTAAGAAAATTTCTTATCAAATGCATTTGAATACTTTATAAGACAAGATTCATCACATGGCCTTAAACTTATAGGAAATCTCCTCAATGTCTTATTAAATCTAGTGTTAAATTCATGCACTGACTCATTAGGATTCTTTTTAATATTCTCAAATTCTGACAAAAGAAACCTAGGATCCGTTCTGTCACCATACTACAATCTAAATGAATTATTTATTTTGGTCCACGAATCAATGGAATGATCTGGAAAAGATTTATACCAGTCCCTTACATCTTCCTCCAAATTATGGATAAACAGCTTGATATATACATCTTGAAATTTAATCTCAAATTCCTCCATCATGTTAATAAAAGCTTTAAGTGTTGATCACCGCTTATAGCATTTTTCCTTAAAAATTTGTTAGTCTACTTCTTACATCTTGGGGAACTACATTTGGATAACCGGCCATCCCTCTAAAATTTATAGGACCAAAAGTATTTACAACAAATGGAGGTTTGGGTGGGGGATGGGCCATGTTGTTTTGAGGAGGTGACCTTGGAGGAGAATCAAACTAATAAGGGACAAGGGTCTTTGAAACACAGGAGTATAACTTCCAAAATGGATATCCCCTAAAGGCTCTATCTCTTGGAAAACCCTATCAACTTTAGAAAACACAGGAGCAGAATGAGAAGAAAACTTTTCAAATTCAAATGAAGGCCCCTCTCTAGATGGAGAATTTAATTCCACAAAAATACTACTTGATTCAGAAGCACTTGAATGGCAATCTTCAATGATAGGCTGATCAATTTCATCAATGGAGATCTCTTTTCTTGATTGTTGATCTCCAACAACTCTCCAGGCTCTTCTTCCTTCTAACTTTGTTTTTCCTAGCTCTAGAAATAATGTCCTAGTAGGATCCCTAGTGAAGAAATATCTTCTTCCTTCTATCTTTGCAAAGATTAGTAACAAATCTTACTTGATAGAGGTTAAGACACTGGTATTTATCAAAAAATCATATTAACACGAGTCACCACTAAGGAATTCCACCTTAGTTGTGCAAATGCACTAAAAAATATGATTTGTCAAATGTTTGTCAACACTAGAAATTGGAAATGGAATAATCAACCTTCCTTTACCCAGATTTATCAATAAAACTTAGTGCAATAACTACAAAAACTGGAAATATTACACACAACACTTGTAACTTTGAACACTTCTTATAGGCCCGAACCTAGGCTGATGTCAAAACAATTTACTAGCACTTAGAGCATATAAGAAATTTTTACCAGGGCCTGAGTATGAAGAACTGACAACATATCAACAAATCCATTTTAGTAACACAAATCAGTTCCCAACAACATAAATCACCCCTAGAAATGGTGCTAGAAATGGTGTTGGTACCTAAATTGATTCTCCCTCAGAAGCTGAGCAGCATCACAATTTTGACAGGAAGCTTAGAGGCAAGTAGAGCACGTTGTGTGTCATTTTGTAGCCGGGGAAGAAATGTGGCTTTCTCTTTGTCACTCAGATGTGGAGAAATGGGTAGCACCCTTAAGAGGATTTGATCTATCCTCACTAATTTATGGTTTTTCCTTTCAACCAGGGTGAGAGGACCCTTTTGTAGCCTATTGTTTATGGAGGAGATGGAGATGTCCTTCGTTGTAGAGTTATTAAGAATACCTTGAAGAAAACATGATCAATACAACAAAATCTAACTCTCATGAGTTGTCACCCTAGATAATGGAGATATTTTCTAAGCAAGGTTCAAGCTACTAAAGATAATGAAAACCTGATTGCTTCTACATGTTTTGGTAACAAAAATTATGCATTTGTGCACACACAGGAAAAATAGGGGTAGTATGGGTATGATTGGTTGTTTTTAAATGAATTTTGGTGGGAGGTGAGGTAGAGTGGATTTTGACTCGCTAGATCTTTGAGATATTTTACAAAAATGGAAGGCTTGACCAACATAATGCTTCAGAATAGATAGAATGTTCCTTTAACCAAAATGGTGTGCTTTCAATGGAGGCCCAGATCAACATGTTTTCACACAAACTTTAAGGATCCAAAATGAAGGCTCAAATTGAAAAACTTAATTAAACACTATCAACCTCTATTTTATCACACCTAAGATACCCTCAAAGGCTAATAAACAATCTTAATCATCATGCTAGGAGTAAAGTGATTTTAGACTTGTTTATTTCACTATCAAATGAAAGATCTTCTCGGTAAATGAAATTTTAAGTTCCAAAAAATTAGCACAAAGCTAAGATATTATGTGATTCACAAATATTTCAATGTAAGATTGCAATGGGAATAAGAAAAATTGTTTGCAGACATTCATAAATGAAGCAGACACAACTTTGCTCAAAATCAACACAAATTTACTCAAATTTGATTAAATTTATCAGATAGGGGAAAGTTTCTAGAACAATCTCAGAGCTTGTCAATGGCTATACACTCGCAACCACCTTGACATGATCAAATTTAACACAAAAGAAATAAACATGTTCCTCATGTAGTCTCTCAGAAAAGAGATGGGCTTTGTCAAAAATTTCTCTCAAGAATTAGCTCTCGACCTCTAACACTCTAACCATTTGCATGAAAAATTCATGCAATTTATAATATTTCATTTACAACAGAGTTTTCCCCCAAAACTAGAAACATTCAAAGCACCATTGTGTGTTACGACCTTGATCGTGACTCCCAAAATCAGATTTACAAAAAAATTACAGGTGTGTAGAGGAAAATCTCTCCAAATATTTCCAACATTCAATTCTTCACCTGGTAAGTCATTCTTCATCTCACGCGCCAACTACTTCCTCCTCCAATCTATCAAATCTGGTTCTTTACGTGCCAAGGAAGGAAAAACTAGAAAATCAAATTGAGGCCAATAGTCAGATCACGTCTTAATGGTAAAATATGTTTTCATATTTTTTCCCACTAAACCAAGATATCAACAGGTCTCTTGCATTCTAAGGAAAGAAAAATCAATTTGAATCCGACAGTCACATTACATCTTTAATGGTGAAAGATGTTTTCAGACCTTCCACACCAAATGAGGATATCACATTAATGTTCCTCTTCATTTGGTGTGCACGAGACTCCAAGAAATGATAAAAACCCGTAAAAATTTGCATCCCTAGGAGCTTTGGAGTAGAAATGGTAGAAAATCATATACATATGCACAATTGCTATTGATCTCTCTTTTGAATCTAGACTGTCCCACATGGGAGATCGGAGTTAAGACGAGCTTGAGGGTCCCTTTTAACATTTTACACCCTTTGGAAAGAATGCATAATTTCTCAATTTTCTCTCGCCTCTCGCCTTTTTAAAGTGGGCTTGACACGTGTCCCTATGTGGGTCCTAAAGTAACCACAGACTCAATTATGCAATTTTACCTATTTTGAAAAAAAAGGAAAATTTTCCCATTGCTCACCGCTGCTCTACATTTTTTTCCGTTGATCAAGCAAATTTTGACTATTCTCTATCGGGATTGCAGGTCATTTTGATGACTTTAATCTTTCAAATAACAAGGGGAAAAAAATCCAAGTTTCCCCGATGGCCTACCTCCCTGCCTCTTGACTTTTCAAACTGCCACGCATTTCAATGACACATCTTGAGATGGTCCCCAAAAGTAGAGACCTTCAATGAGTGTGGGGTCACCACGTGTCTTAGTCCTCGCGAGTCTGCTAAAAATATTGAGATTTCAAGAGAAGGTGCCATGTGCATAAGGTACGAGATAGTCTTCTTCGGTTATTGAAAAGTCCAAGCAAAAAGGGAGAGTGAGCAGAAGCCTTCAAGTGTTCTCCTATCACTTCTTCAAAATAAAAATCAAGGGATGGTCCCAAAACATGAGTGGTCCCTCCAAGTGTCTCAGGCCCTTTAGGAAGTTGTTGAAAAGTCTAAGTAAAGGAAGAACCAACAGAAACCTCCATGTGTCTTTATGACACAACTTCAAAATGGTCCCCAAAAGTGGAGACCCTGAATGAGCGTGGGCTCACCACGTGTCCCAAGCCTTAGAAAATTTCTTTAAAAGGTTTGAGTCCCAGCAGATCCGGCAGAAGCTTCCTTCTATCCCTCTATCACATTTGTTAAGGTGGGACCTTGATACAGATCTTCAAATGAGCATCATCTCACCATGTTTCCACGGCCCGCCAAAATTGTACCAGATTGCATGAAAAATTTGTCTAATCCCGTAGAGAGCAATGAAATCCTCCACATGTCCTCCCGACACAACTCCAAGGCCAAACAAAAAGGTGAGTCTTCAAATGAGCGTCATTCCTCCACGTGGACAAGTTTTAGGTTAAAACGATCCAAAAATTTTTAGAGTGCCCCACCGAGCCGCATCCAACCAAAAAGGGCCACGTTTCCACTGATGTAGAGATTTAAATTTGACAGGAGAAACACACCCATCAAGCCGTAAAATCTAGGGAAACCACTATTTGAGCCCAAAGATGAAATTTTCTTCAAGGATAGAGAATTTAGAAATGTTGTAAGGTTCACACATGACCCTCCGAGTTGTATCCATTCATATTTCTTCAAGTACCTGGGACAAAAACAACAAGGACAACAACACACAACCTGTGGAAAACAAAAGGAAGGAACAAACCGATTTTTACGCCCAATCGACATAAACCTTCGATGGACAAGAGGAAAAATCAACAAATTATGGGTTTTTAAGTGACCTTCGACCAAGGAGGGACTAATCATGGCAACCAACTTGAGGGCGATTCCTCAAGTAGAAACATGGGGAGATAAAAAGGTAATAGAGGCCACAAACTAGGGTATTTTAATGGCAAATGGGGCAAGACTAATTTGAGCACCAACACCTTCCATGGAAAATGGGAACAACCTAACAATAAATCTTTGTTTGTTTGAGGATGGAAAAATTCCCATATTTATAAATATTCCAATACAACTAACCAAAAATATTGCCAAGACAAAATGTCAAAATTTCTAGAGGATGAGCTAATTTCCATTCTCATTATTACGAGTGATCCAAGACTTGTTTTAAAACAATTACCTTTAATCAATAAATACAAGGTCGTATATTTACATGCTAGTCTTGATATATCATGGTCTTAAACAATAAATGTTAATTACTCCTATACGAGAATGGGCATATGCCATTTCTAAAACAAATTAGTAGAAATACATAATACATGAATGGTCATCTGCCAAAGGGTATGTAATGTATCACTTGGCAGAGCCAAGATGCCCATTCCTAACACAAAACCCACCAAGTTCCCATTCCTTAAACAAAATAATAGACCTACATAAGGCTTGATCTCTGTCAAGGTTATGTTGTGCATCCCTTGGAGGAGCCATAACTTGGCTCTGTCAAGGTTAGTCTAACCAAAATGATACATTGTAAACAAGAGTCACAATGCTACTAATTCAAGTTGTAGTCAAAAACATGTTTAAATATATGAAGTTATCTGAAATAAAACATGAGACCCATATTTTATAAAAAAATTACCAACCATGCTTTAATTCTTTAATATGGTATATTTGTTTAGACCCATTTAAATGTTTTCTCGAAAGGTATTATAATACTTAAAAATAAACAATACAATACTTTAAAATTTTAATGTTTTAATATCTTAATTTTTGAACCATTGAAATTTTGTTAGAGAGGTATTAGAATAATGAAAGTAATTTACATATGCTTAGAATGGGCATATGTCAATTCTCATATAAAAAAACAATTATGTCTTGTATTGAATTGGAAGTTGCACATGCTCACAGGACTTTATAGACTTATGAAAATATTTTAAAATAATTTCTTTCATTTGAACGTTTAGAATGGGCATATGCCAATTCTCATATAAAAACCTTTTTGTCTTATTTTATATTGATATATGCTTGAAATTGAATAATAAACAACAATCAACAAACATGCTCCCGTGTAATATCATTTTGGTAAATCTTCCCATAGATAAGAAGTTTACCGTCGTCAAAAACATTAAATATCATTATTATTAACTTGTGAAAACAGGGAGAAATTATAACCCATCATGTCAAAGATTGGGTTGGCTTAAATTAAATTCTTAATGGCTTTGTGTTGGTGTATATTAAATGGTCAATGACATTGGCTAATGTGTGTTGTCTTTAGGTTAATTACTTTTGGCCTTGGCTCATGTGGATTGAATTTAAGTATCCTTCCTCGCCCTCATTCAACATTTAGACTCCTCTCCCTACTTATTTCTGTAATCATGGTGGCTCCCTCTCTTCGTCCCATTTTTCCATGAACTAATAGAAAATAAATGGCCTTCTTCAATTCCATTTCTCATTCATGTCTCAAGCAGGTTTTCAGGATTGAAAATTCATGTGTCTATGAAGCCATTGAACATGTCCTTGTGTTTCACTTGATTCTTAGACATTTCTTTGAAAGTGACGAAACAAATAGGGTAATGGGCATAGGAGGAATACATGTTGAAATGCGGGTTGTTTCCCACGTATGACTTCTGAATCCACAACTGATCGTGAGAGCTTCCTTTTGTCTACGAGGAACTACCTGAAATGGAACACAATACCACCAGAAAGAGTTAAACAATATGTGCAGTGAATTACCTAGTGTGTGCTAGATTTGGGAAGTGTGATACTTCCTAGATGACTATCAGTCCACTGTTTAAAACAATTTAATGCTTTGGTAATGAAGTAAATCCTATTGTAATTGAAATGATTTAGGTATCTCATTAAAAACACAATAAGAAAGATCTAATCTAACAGGATAGGTTAAAATAAGATCCGAAGGTCAAGTAGTTGGTTCTGGTTCTCTGCAGGTCTGACAAAGGTCTCAGGTAGGTCACAGGTGATTAAGGGTGATGTGAGAATAGGTGGGTAGGTCATTGTTATGGATTGTATTGGTAAATACATAGAATGACACCGTTAAGGGTGACCGATGCCGATTGGAGAGAACCAGGTCTTGCAGTTCTTATGGAATACTTGGAAATACCATAGAATGAGATCTGGATCTCCCTTATGATTACACAAAGGACTTGGTTTGCTAAAATGAGATATTAGGCTATTTGGATGGGATTTGGTGACGTTTTAATGGGTGTGTGGAGGGGTGAGTATTAAAGGAGGTCAATGGGTGGCTAGGAGAATAAAGGATGAAGATATAATGATTAAACGAATGAACCATAGGAGTAAATTGTTCTACTTACTTGAAATCTGGTTCTGGCTGCCAGTGAGTGATGGATGAAGGTGTTGGTAAGAGGTTGAATGCTATTGAGGATCACCAAACATTGGAAAGATCCTGCATGGGCTGCATGTGCATTCATTTTTTCCTAGTTGGATCAAATTTGTGTTGGGTGATTGTTGGATGTCTGCATGCAATGTACAGAAATGCTTGATCTCTTTCTTTACATGCGTGTTCTCACAGAAACTAGTTCTCAAAGATGTGATATCTCTTAGGGATGTGCCAACATTTTTTCAACCTCAAAAATAAGGTTTTTTTGGGGATTAAAAGGTGACCGACAAAGTTCCAGCACTTAAACGGCGACGGTTAGGGTAGTAACCGGCATCGGTCAAGGTGTGATTTCCTAGGTTTACTAAACTAGGAAGATCCCCTTGATTTTTGGGATCTCGTGTCGTTAACCCATGGATTAAACTGGAAGCTTCTTGTAAGCATGTGAGAATGTGGTTAGCGGGAATGTAGGCATTGATTTTTATGTTTTGGGTAAGACTCGATTAGTTATGGCAACTTACTAAGAATAGGTCTTAGGGTGAGGTGGCTAGATGAGTTGTCTAGGTAAGGTGTATGTGTAGGCATTATTTAAATTAAGATATTTAAATAATAAATATTGTGTGAGTATAATGAATTAAATTAATTAAATTAATATTAGTAGGGTGAAGGGGGCCATGGTTAAGTGAATGTATTTAATGGTGTTTATTTGTCGAGGGATCAAAGGGGAGTGTGACCTAATTTTAGTGTCTACATTTTGCCCCTTTTTGTTGCATAGCTTGTATTAGTAAGCGATGCTAACAAAAATAAGATGTGGTTGCCCCATGTGTGGGTGAAGGTGATCCCCCTCAAACCAGGAATTGATGAGGCAGAAGGTAGAATTGGTGAGTGGTTTGATAAAAGGTAAATGTGAGAAAGGGAAAGGTGGGGAGCGGGTGGAAAAAGGAAAAAGGTTGACTCGGAAATCTAGGTAATGGGTCAGGGTCAAAGGTAGGAACAGTCAAACGCACACACACATATAAACTACAACACGGTACCAGTTTGAAGAGTAGGCAAACTCTACATTGTCTAAGGTCGATAGGTTTATCCAAACAAGGTTGAAGTGATTCTGGTATCCAAGGTATAGGATATGGTCAAGAAACACAATGTAGGTTAGGTGCAGGAATGTTTTGATATGTTATGGTACACCAAAGTTAGGGTTAGGATAAACAATCACAAAGAATAGGCGAGGTAAGGTCATTAGGTCAACAATACAGGTAACAATGCTACAAGGTATAACGAAAACATGAGGTCAAAGGTCACTAGCGATGGTCCAGGTCCAAATATCTAGGTCACGGCACACGTAAGGCCGAGGTATGGGTAAAATAATGAGTCCCCAAAGGAGGACGAGGGTAGGTAGTAAAGGATGAGGTCGGGGAGGGTGAGGTATATAGTCGGGTAAAGGTTGGTTGCAAAAAAAAGTAGGGATAGGCGGGGTAATAGGGTAAAATTTAGGGCAATGTGCTGAGAGGGTGACCGATGCGGTCAAGGATAACCAATGTCGGTATAGTGTAACCGACCACGGTAAGGTAGGGCACATGACCGACGTCTTGTTAAGGAAAACCGACATTGGTTAGGTCGGGTTTATTATTAAAAAAAAAATCCATGTTTTTGTTATCCATTTATCGAATAGTGAATTGATAAAACAAAAAAGAGAGATAAAAGAGGGAAAACTATCCATACAAAATGGAGTGTTGAGGTGGTGGTCCGACGGTGGGTGATTAGGTGGTGAGAGGTGGGTCCATAGGATCGGTGTGTTTGATTTGATCAGTTGGAGACATGGGTAGATATTTTGTGATGGCGAGAGGTGGAGAGGGATCGGTGGGCCACCGGAGTAGTGGCTGACATGCCACCATGATAATGGCACCATGATGAGGTAAGCATCCAACTTTAGTTATATTTGGTTAGATAGATTAGGTGATTTGCAAATTGGTTTTTAGTTTTTATTTTGGGTTTTTTGTGGGTGGGGAAAAAGAAAATTTTGAAATGGGAGGGTAAATTGGGTAAAATAGGAATGGGGAGAGAGAGAAATGGGAGAGGGGGAGGGGATGAGGTGTAAGGGGAGGTGTAGGTGAGTTTAGGTGGGTAAAAGGGGCAGGGTGGGAAGTTTTTGAAAAAGGGGGTTTGGGGTTGAAGGTTTTCGCCGCGATGCATGATCGCGCGTCGGTCGGGTTGAGCCGACGTCGGTAGGGTTAAACCGGTATTGGTCACAAAATAGGTGACCGATGCCAGTTTAGGGGTGACCGTGGTCGGTTAGAGAGAACCGACACCGATTAGGTTTTGGAGGGAAAGGGGTCAAAAGTGCCACAAGGTTGGGTGATTGAGATGGGTAGGGGTAAAATAAGGTGTTGGAAAATGATAGGGGGAAAGTATGGGTGTGATAAATGTAGATTAATGTGTTGTTTATATTGGATGTAGGGGAGAGATCAGTTATGCATGCGGGACAAGGTTCCACCCCTGCTTGTGACAGTTCACGGCACAACGACCCCTAAGGAGCTGTAGCATGTAGAGGTGGTGGGCCTGAGTGGGGTCTAACGCTAGTGGCATGCGGTCCCGCAACCTAGTCTGATGGTCACATTCATCAATAGATGGGATTTCGTGACCAACACGTTCCACCTACCGATGGGTGAGATCATTGTCACCCTGGAGGACATGTTCAAGATTCTATGGCTACCCATATTGGGTACACAGGTCTACTCTATCTCCTCCGAGGCCTCAGAGGAGCTAATGCTAATGATGTTTGGAGAGGGGATGGCCGAGCTGACATTCCATAGTGCCAACATTCACTATGGAGAGATGTACCTAGCCCGAGGAGATGAGGCTAGTAGTTCTATTGATGGAGGCAGTGTGTTGCTTTGCAGACCGCCGGATGTAGAGGGTGGGCGATTTCCGATCGTTGATGGGGGTGTAGACACCTATAATTATGCCCAAGCAATTTAAATACTTAAATTGCAATAATTATCCCCTTTCTCACAAATCAATGACATATCATCAAAAAGTGCTCATATTCCCTCTTATCATCATTAATTAATTACACTAAGCTAATTAATTAAGTTGCCTATCCAACAAATAACCTAATTAATGACCTTCCGTTAATAAATCACCCCTTCTACCTAGACTAATTAATTATTATTAATTAATTAGCTTTCCCTTCCATTTAACCAATAAATCAATATTTAATTGATTTAATCCCCTTATAATAGACTAAATCATACTAATATTCCTCTAATTATCTTTTATAAGCTTACATCTACCTATTAGTTAATCACCTTTAATTAATTAAAATACCCCCCAACTCCCATGACTTGCTAAACATGTATTAAACCCTTCTAAAGTAAGGTTACCTTTAATAAAGTCAATCGACGATCAAAAAAGGTGATGAAAGAAGCCGATCGACGATCGAAAAAGGTGAGATATAGATAGAAGAATGGGAGGAGGCAGGATGCCCCGATGAGAGAGAAAATTAGGGGTGAAAGGGAAGTGAAGTAGAAGAAATGAGGAAGAGGGGAGAGAAGAGCTTAGCCTCTAGCCGCTTATTTATTTGGAACAAATTTGATGTCATCATATTGCCATAGGAACTACATCATCGGTCCTTATGAAAAATATAAGCATATGACAAAGGTAGAATGACATGAAAAGCCATACTACGAACAATTGTCCATTGCTGAAAACACTAACTCCATGCAACATACAAAATGCAATGCAATACGAGAAAGTAAACAAGCTAAACTAACAGAGAAACATAATGTAATGTTTTTATTATCAAGCTTCAATTACGACCTGTGCAAATTAATGACAAGGGTTGATGATGGTGCCCCAAGCAAGGATACATGTGAGGGGAATAACGGAGGACACTTGGGTCTGATGGAAAAGTAATGTGCACTACAAAATAGTACCAGGCAACTCGTTGTGCCCCAGAGTATAGACGAAGTAAGCAGCCTAGCTTTTGTTGATGGAGGTAGATCAAGATGATCCAAAAGTCGCACACATGAACAAGTGAGAACCAAAGAGTGACATTTTGTAGGATGATTTTCAATTTTTAGAATTTTTCTGAAACATATTTGAATTTTTTGGTTGATTTTAAAAGTTTTATGAAACTATGTACAGAAAACGAGAAAGCGTGGATGCCCCTAGTGATAGATGGGATGTACAAGGGCATAAGGCCACATGCATACCAGAAAGGTGAAGATGCAAAAATGTCCCAATAATAAGGTGGGAGTATTCAAAGGTAAACTCTTCACAGGTAGAAGTGGGACCCAAGGCCATTATGGATAGGTTCAACATGATGATGAACATAAACCAATGAAATGTTGGGAAGAAGCAAGGATGCCCCTAGCGTAAGTTGGCCTAAGAGCACGTGATAGAAAGGAAGGAGAAGATTATTTTTGTGGAAGGGGACAAAGGTTTCCACAAACATGGAAAACAAGTAATCTTATACACATGGATGTTCTGAATGAAGTAGAAGAACGATGTGAATGATATGAATGTAGCTTAGAAGCCTCACAATGAAGAAGTGATTAGCCAAAGGCATAAGTCGTGAGACGAGATATGGACTAGAGTAAGAGTCTGAACAAGGTCCAAAGCACGTGGATTTTATTACCTCTTAAAGTGAATATTTAATAGACAACAAGTGAAGAGACCCTAGCCAATGTGTAGGAATGATTTATTTTGATAAGTGATTTTGTGAATGGAGGGTGAAAGGATAGTCGTACATTTCTCCACTACCAGCCAAGCGTCCATAGCCCCAATGGAGATGTATTTGATTCTAATCACAACATTTCTCTACTACCAATCAAGGGCCCATAGCCCCAATAGAGATTATTGGAAATACCCCAAGAGAGAGTTATATATTAATTTGCTTTTGCTTTGTAGCTTTTAGCTTTTGAGTTTTGATTGATTTTGATTCTTTTGCTTTCTGAAAACTTATTTCAGCTCTCTTGTTTGACAAGGGGTTAAGAACCACTAATGGCTTGATGGAAGGAGGTGGAAGTGATTGTGATGACGACATTGGCTAGTGTCAACAAATATGTCCAAAATTTCTTCACAACAAGTTTATTAGATGTTTGAATGTGATAGGATCTCCATGAGGTCAGTCGTTCTTTAATTTACCAAGGTGATAAAAGACCAAGGGAAAACATATACCATAGAGATAAATGTCACAAAATGTGTGTGAATAAGCTAACCAAAATATCACCGAAGGGATAAAAATGGTATGAAGACTTGCAGAAGAATAGCAAGGAAGGGAAGAAAGAAATATACATGTGTACGCAACACCTGATTGCAATGTTTGATCTTTGTACCTTTGATTTTTGTTGTTGTTTTTTTTTTTTTTTTTGTATTTTTGAATTGTTTTTTTAGATTTTGACAGTTTTTTGGACCATTGGGACTAACAAAGTCACTATGTGTGATAGGATCCAACAACGATGTTTGTGACTTCCTTGATAAGGGAGACTAAGCGTGTTTGTTTATCAAGAGTCATGTTTTCCCTGATCTCGATGATCGTGGTGAGTTCACACTCAACAAAGGATTGTGATTTATCCTGAAACATGGATTTTGTATGTGGGAGCTTGAGTTCCCTATCTAGAGGTTTATGCACTTTGCACCATACTTGATGGTTACGTTGATGTGCATTCTTGAATCACGCTTGATTTAGAATTTTGAGATTGTTTGAGTTGTTGGGTGATTTTGAGCTCTTGCAAGTTTTGAACTGAGCTTGAAAATGAACTTGTTTGGGTTTCTTATAAGCTGACGTGTGACTTTTTTGATCCCGAGAAGGAGAAGAAAGTGAAATTTATGATTGATGATAGGAATGAGAGAAATGATGGTGGGCTTGCCCCGGTCATTGGTAGAAGGATGATGTGATTGATGAAAAGGATACGGTCCAAGGATTGAAGAAGATGGGCTACTGGGAGGTGAGCCATAGATAGAAGACGAAGGGCTGCTAGGATGTGGCCCAAGAATAGAAGAATAAGGGCTACTAGGACATGACCCATAGATAGAAGATGAAGGGCTACTAGGATGTGGCCCAAGAATAGAAGAAGAAGGGCTACTAGGACGTGACCCATAGATGTAAGATGATGGACTACTAGGATGTGGCCCAAGAATAGAAGATGATGGACTACCCGAGGGTGATCCATACCTAGAAGACAAGGGGCTAGTTGGGCATGCCCCAAGAATAGAAGATAGTGGACTACTCAAAAATGTCCCACAAATAGTAGAGGGAGGGCTACTAGAAGGTGACCCACACCTAGATGAAGATGAAGGGCTACTTGGCATTGACCCCATAAGAGATTGTGATTGAGGAATTATGATAGACAAAGAGTTATTGGGTGATGAGAAGATAGGCCATGGATCAATGAAAGACCATGGAGTTTCATCACATAATGAAGAATGTGAAGATGGAAGAATAAGTGGAGGGTCAAGTTGCATGACCTAAGGCTCTTCCTCCATTTCTTGATAAAAGGAATCAACCCTTTCCTCACAATATGTAGATGCATTGAAGTCTAAAGAGAATCCTTTCTCGTAATATTCTAAAGGAATATCTTCATGTGCCCCTATAAATGCCCTGATTGTTTCTTCATTCTGAAAGAGGTCAATCGGTATGATTTTTTTATCAATCCCTAGGGGTTTATTGGAAGAAATAGGTTCACTTGGTGTGGAAGACTTAGAAGATGTTTGATGATTATTGATAGAAGAAGATGATGTGGGGATGAAGAATATGCATAGCTAGATGTCTCGGGCGCAGAAGAAGGTGGTGTGGACCTACCTATACAATGGTATGTCATATGTAAAATAGTAGGATTAAGTCCAAAGTCTGTAGATTGTGACGCATGGGTCGATTCAGATGTTTGTCTCAAAGGACTTTGAGTCACACGAATCTTCACAGAAGGAAGATTTTGTGGGGGTGATTGATGAAGAAGGTCCTGCAAAGAAGGGGAGGACTATGATTCAAGAATCACATTAGATGAATGATGACAAGGGTCCTGTGAAGAAAGAGAGGACCGTGATTCAAGAATTGTATTATACTTCTGATTGGAGGGATTTGGAGTCATGTGTATCTTCAAAGGAAGAAGACGTTGTTGGGGCGACTGATAAAAGGGGTCCTACGAAGAAAGGGAGGACCACGACATAAGAGTCACATTAGATGATTGATGAAGAGGATCCTACAAAGAAAGGGAGGACCATGACTTAGGAGTCACATTAGATGACTTAGGAGTTGAATTAGATGAATCCGAATAGTAGTTTGGATATGAATCCTCAAAAAATTCAGAGGAAATATTTGGATTGGAATCCTCAGAAGAAGAGGAAATTTTTGGAATAGAATCAGAAGAAGAGTGGGGGGAACTCGAATAATAATTTGGATCAGATGTGTCCAAATCATACCACCGACTATGAGATGAAGGTGGGGAATGAGTTACCTGTATGGGCTCTCTAGCATGAAGAACCAAACGAGGTTTAGTTGTAATGGGAATCTTTTGATTTGAATTGCTAAACCTAGGTTCCATATTTTTGTAAGTATGGGGAACCACATGATATTCAATCATTTTTGGTGTTGTTTTAAGCATAAATGTCTAGATTTAGATAGTGTGATGGAACTCCTTCAAACGGAAGGAAGTGACATGTCAATTTGGGTAGCATAAGGATAACCAACTTGACATTGTGTAAGTATGGGGATGCGTGCATGATTTTTTGAAGAAGGCCTAAGGAAAATAGACATCGTGACGACGTAATATCGATGAGATAAAAAGGGATTGTCCTAGAAAATAATTTTTTAAATGAATAATCACAAGGAACAATCATGCGAGTGTGAAACCCAAAGCCAATCAATAAGGAAATACACCATATGAAAATGTGATGCAAAGATGATCAACAAGATGTTTTCACTTATGCCAAGTTCAAGGAAATGAACAAAACGTAAGTAAAAACAAGAAGTCAATGCGATCTCCCAATCAAGATATACAATGAGTGAGCTCAAACTTGATTAAGACCTATATCTCAAAAAGTGCCAATTACAATTTGCGAATGACACAACAATATCACCAAGATATGTTAACCCACTTTGCGAGAAAGTGAAGTATTGATATCGAGGTGTTATTGATATAACACGCACAAATAGTAACACCTAGCACTCTTTGAAATTGAGGTAATAATAGAACCGAACTAAAAATCTCAAAGTATAGCTAGGAATAGTTAAAAATGTGTGCAACGTAACCACACAATATAGGTATTTATGTCGAGTTTACAAGAAACAAGACGTAAATATCGAAATTGTAATGATACGAGACAAAAAAGCTAACTCCTCTATGGAAGTCCGCGATGATGAACAACGCCTAACTACAATAACGATCTTGATGTGGGTATTAAGATCACAATGGCTACCAAATGACGTGAAAATGCCTCCGCTCACTTTAGACGTTTAACGAACCCACCCATGAAACATGGATGGGTGTAAATGGACATAAAAGTGAGAGAAACAAATGAATGACAACACAAAGGTAATCACACCTCTTTTGATCAACAAAGTGTCAAAAGAATATGAAGGAAATAAATCAAGAAAAATGACAAAAATGCTAGCCTCACTTCATCATAGTTTCACCTTTCCCTAAGGCAAGTAAAAATTAGGTGAAAGTAATACGTCACACGTTTCTCAAAAAGAAGTTTCAGAACTCAACACTATTTTAAAAGGGTCAAAGTGGGCTCTTGGACAAAGTGTATTCTCCTAGGTGGTTCTCTCGCCTAGGTGTTACAAAGTTTCCATGAGCGGGCACAATTTACCCAAAAAGTTGCACCGACTAAGTTTGGAGTATCTCAACTTTACTTTACCCCCTTCAAGAACAAGTGAAGCAACTAGTGCATCTACGTGTACCATCATTGGGGTCACCACAACGGACAACCTATAACGCTATCTCACAAAGGAATCACTAGTCAAGTAGGTAGTGTGGAACACTTCCTATTTCATCCACAAGATTCCCTCTTATGTGGACTACTTTGGGGTTCTGGAACCACCCCCATTGTTGTATCTTAAGGCATTATGCCAAAGGGATTATGTCCCGTTGAGCGGAGAGACGCGTACCCTTTCTGAAAAACTTGCAATACAAGTGTTTTGAATAAGTTGTTCTTTTTATCTTGTCTAATTATGTGTAGTTTTCTTGAACACCTTTTGACAACTCATATAACAACCGTATTAGTAGTTTTGATTTCATTTTGATTCCTCCTTTCTTTGACAAACATTTTCAGGTCCTGCACTCAAGCGTTAGTAGTTCTCTAAGAAAATAGCATTATTCAAAAGAGGATTAAGAGTTTCTTTTGATTATCAAGATCATCCAAGGATGCAAGAGAAGAGTGTACACAACAAATAATCCAACTAAAAAGTAAATAAAATCTTTTCAATCAATGAACCATACAAAATTCTTAATAAATGTTCATTCCCCTAAACCAAAAGTGAAAGATGAAGTTTCCAAGTTACAAAATGTTATAAAATGAAGACTTAATTTATTTTTGATTCTCAAGATCACCCTGAGGTGTAAGAGAAGAGCATACACAAACTTTATCCCAACTATATAGAAATGGAAAACTTCAAATCAAAGGACTATTGAAAATTGCTTTGTAAAAGGTTAATTCCCTTAAACCAAAAGTGAAAGATGAAGTTTCCAATTTACCAAATGTTATAAAATGAAGAATAAAGTTGCTTTTGATTCTCAATATCACCCTAAGGTGCAAGAGAAGAGCATACACAAACTTTATCCCAACTATATAGAAATGGAAAACTTCGAATCAAAGGACCATTGAAAAATGCTTTGTAAAAGGTCCATTCCCTTAAGCAAAATGAATAATCAAATTTCCAAGTTTAATCCCAATGTTAAAAAGATATAGATCAAAGTTTTTTTTTATTCTCAAGATCAACAAAAGGTGCAAGAGAAGAGCATACACACTCTTTGATCTAAATCAAGGAAGCATGGAAGTACAACATTCATCAAAACATTAGACATGTTAGAAAATGACTAGTTTTAAACTAATAGAAAAACCTACAATTTTGGTAAGTATAAATCCTAAATTTATGTTTTCATTTCATATTTAACTTCAATACCTTTCCAATGCAGAAAAAAAGGAGTCATTTTGAGTTCGGGATAAAAAGTTATGGCCTTTGGAAGATGGGTTATGCATATGCTCTTATGCTCACAGGTATGCACTTGACATTCACTCAAAAAATGTCAAAAAAAAGTCTCTTAATCTACAAAATGGGAAAAAATTTCCAACCAAGATTCAATTTTGACAACAACCCATCACATCAATATATTAATAGAAGACTCAACGCTATCAAACATTAACATACATGCTCAAGAATTTAAAATTTTCAAGAAATTGACAAAACTGGCATGTAGAATGATGAAAAAGTAAGTTCTAAAAATGAAAACATGATGAAATATTGAAATTTTCTCACCAAGATAAAATCTTTATAGCAACCCACCATATTAATATGTAAATAGAAGACTCAGCACTATCAAACACTAGCCTACATGCTCAAGAATTTAAAATTTTCAAGAAATTGACAAAACTAGCATGTAGAATGTTGAAAAAGTAAGCTCTAAAAATGAAAACATGGAGAAATCTTGAAATTTTCCCATCAATTCTGATTTTGACAGCACCTCACCTCCTTTATACCTATAAGGAAGACTCAACACATGCAAACTCAACAAAATAAGTTAAGAAAAACAAGTTAGATCAACATGTGTAAAAGAGGGTTAGTAACTAAAAATGAAACTTAACTACAAAAAATCAAAATTAAGTGCAAAGGACAATGGAGTAACTCCCACCGGGCATGCCATATGTGTGCAAGTGTTGTTTTTAAACTATTGCTAATGTAAACAAAGGCTAACACCTAAATAGTCTTAATTAGAAAGAATTAAACAACATCGTGAACACCATCATGATAAGAATTAATCAAGGGTTAGATGCTAACAATTATCAATACAAAACTATGAAATCAACTATGTTAAGCACCTAAATATTCTCTATTCTCTAATAACATATAAATGAAGGAACCTAGGTAGGTTCCATGGCTATCAAAAACAATTGTCATTAATGTTCCAAGAACCTAGGAATGAGGGCTAATCAAAGTTGGGCTACAAGACCCTTTTGACACCTCCCATATGACCCAAGCATTTTAAGAAAGAGGCTTAACTCTTCAAGATGATAAACTCTCAAGAAAACAAGGTGCAAGCTCTTATTCTCTTTGCTATATGCTTTGCATTTTCTATCTAAGGAGTTTAGGTGTAACTAAAAGGTAGGTGGAGGGCTCTTTATATAGCCCAAAGAATAAAGGATTCAACACATTCTCATGAATGTGGGATAAAGGTAAAACATGATTAGGAATGGATAAGGTTGATTTATCAAGGTAACCTTATCCATTCCTAATCATGTTTTACCTTTATCCCACATTCATGAGAATGTGTTGAATCCTTTATCCTTTGGGCTATATAAAGAGCCCTCCACCTACCTTTTACTTACACCTAAACTCCTTAGAGAGAAAATGTAAAGCATATAGAAAAGATACTAAGAGCTTGCACCTTTTTTTTTGAGAGTTTATCATCTTGAAGAGTTAAGCCTCTTTCTTAAAATGCTTGGGTCATATGGGAGGTGTCAAAAGGGTCTTGTAGCCCAACTTTGATTAGCCCTCATTCCTAGGTTCTTGGAACATTAATGACAATTGTTTTTGATAGCCATGGAACCTACCTAGGTTCCTTCATTTATATGTTATTAGAGAATAGAGAATATTTAGGTGCTTAACATAGTTGATTTCATAGTTTTGTATTGATAATTGTTAGCATCTAACCCTTGATTAATTATTATCATGATGGTGTTTATGATGTTGTTTAATTCTTGCTAATTAAGACTATTTGGGTGTTAGTCTTTGTTTACATTAGCATTAGTTTAAAAACAACACTTGCACACAAGGGGTATTACACAATATGATGATGGACCATACCCACTTTTCTTGGGTGCCAACATTCCTGGTGTAGCTATACAGGAGTTATGGGCATATGGATGGCTGCATAGGTTCAACCTGTGTTGTACCTTTTTACTACACTATTGGACATATGAGCACATTGTCAGTGTGTGTCTAGTGGGGATGCCCCGAGCAGATGCATTTCCACCGAGATTTGTGCAAGAAGGGTATAGGTGATGGGTGCCTGTTATTGGAGAGTGGAGATCAGATAGGCCCACACATGATGTGGCATATTTCTGGTGTTTATTGAGGGGTTGTCTGGAGTGGACATCATATGGAGGCCATATGTGGGATTCCCCTCATATAGGCATATGCATGATGAGCTAGTTGAGCTCTAGCTATTGAGATGGATACAGGGTTTTCGTGTGGGAGCACAAGATGATCTCAAATTGATAGAGTCAAAGCGATAGTTTGGGCTATTACAGAAATACCTCTACCGTTCCCGTAGTATAGGAGAGATGACATGGAGAGGCCCTTACCTCTACCATAGCTGAAAATGCCCATAGGGCAGGAGGAGAAGGTAGTTGATCGGATTGATGATGTTGGGGTCACGAGACAGAGATATGATAGTGGTGGGCGGCTCATTTATGAGCCATACCACCCAAACCAGTAAGGCGATGGATCTAGCTACCATCATGGTGCGAGAGATGCCCTATAAAGTAGGTGGCTACATTGATAACCCAGTTAGGTATGGTGCAGACATAGCTTACGAGCTCAAAGGTAGAGGTAGCGGAGCTACATGTACAGGTGTCCAGTCTACAGCCCAGATGGCCGAGGGTGGGGGTGAAGATGGAGATGAGGATGATGGTCGAGTGGCAGCCTTACAGGCATAGGTGACAGGTCAGCATGGCCAATTGTGCCATAGCTTACGCATAGATTGGGGACTTATAGGCCCAGATATAGGCACAGGGGAAAAGGGAACCACCACAAGCACTGGGACAGGCCCAGCCACAAGCAGGAGCAGAAAGGGTCTCGCAGGACAAGTACAGGGGCCGAGGCCTATGGGACCACCACAGACCATGCCTATATCTAGGTTACGGGATGCCCTAGGTGAGTCTAGATACTACCATGACTAATTGATGGCTGCTGGGATAGATTTCCTATTCTATAGAGTGTATTGGGCATAGTAGGTGTCAAGTGAGAGGACTAGATCCCACACTCATAGGGTAAAGAGCACAGCAGCCCATCGAGTTCGAGGCCAAATCATGGAGAGGCCACCATCTCATGGAGACCAGATCTAGGTGAGGCGCCAAAGCAGAGACCCGAACTAGGGTCGAGGAGGAAGAGGGTACAGTCAACATAGATATAGAGGATGTGTCTTGAGATGCCCGATATATGGATCCCGATTATTGATGTATTGTAGTCATCATTTTTTTGACATATATCACCTCGCATGCCAAGATAGTGAGGATGTATGAGAGTTTTTGTATATTTTTAGTATATACCGGCATGCATGCCGAAGATATCTTGTATTTTTTATTATTTTATTGTATATGAGACTCGGCCTGTGTCTGATGACATTTTATATCGAGTATCACCGTGTGTTGACGATTTTGAGATGAAAACATGATTGATATCTGTGTACATTGTTTTGATCCATATTTATTTATATGATGAGATGCTTGATTTGTTGGTGTTTTTATGAGACTTTTGATTTGTTGTTGTGATATGGATAGAAATTAGGTGAGTTAGGCATGATGGAGTCAGGTTGGTTGTAGGCATGGATCGAGTCAAGTTTGGTTAGGCATGGATCGAGTTAGGTTGGTTTAGGCATGGTTGAGTTAGGTTGGTTTAGGCATGGATCAAGTCAGGTTGGTTTAGGCATGGATCGAGTCAGGTTGGTTTAGGCATGGATCAAGTCAAGGTTGGTTTAGGTATGGTGGAGTTAGGTCATAGGTATGGTTAAGTCAAGTTTGTTTAGGCATGGTTGTGTTTAAAGTAGTTGAAGTTGTGATTCATTATTTTGTGCAATGAATGATAATATGGGTCATGTGTGAGATGTGTTATAATATACACATGATGATGGTAGAGAAATGGTAGTCGTAATAAATGTATGTTGTGATGAGGATTAAAATATTAAGCAACTTGTTATGTATGTGGTTTAATTTCCAATTTTGATATAAAAGGAAACTAAGTGGGGTATGATGTAATGTTAAGAAGATGAAAGATGAATTGGTTAGGGTAGGGAGTGGCCGAGCTAACCTCCAAGGGCCCCATGCCCTCGAGTGCTGCCTACATAGTCCCAATGAAAAGGGACCTCAGGCCGATGTAGTTCTCCCATGAGCTAGGGAAGAATATGATGAGGTATGAAAATGAGTTAGTAGGTTTTAGGCATGTTGTGGGTTTAGGTCTGTTAGGTGTGGGTGGGTTATAGGTAAAGTGATATAGGTGATGTCAATTGTGGCAAAAGAAGAAGATTACCCCAAAGGTAAGTGTCGAGGACCAAATCCTGTATAAGGTAATCAAAACATAAATAAAGATGGTCAAAAGATAAGAGGGGGCAATAAAGCCACTTGATTGGTTAGGATTAGACCGAATAGATCATACCTTGGAGGAGGTGATGAACGTAAGACCCTAAAGACATTGCATGATTGATTATTCTAAGGTGAAAAGTAGTCACATGATCACCAAATGTCTTGGTTTCCAAGAGGTCCCTTGAGGTGGTAGAAAATGGGAGTGGGAATGGTGAGAAGGGTGAAAGGTAGTTAATTTTTTATATGGTATGAGGTGGCATGCTCTTTGGGTAAGAGATCCGAGGTCACAATGGGCAAGTCCATGACTAAAAATTTCTTTGTTTTGACTTGTATTTGAGATAGACTGATCAATGTGGGAAGTCTATATGGGATGATGAAATTAACTCCTTGAGGTCTTTGTGAAGCTGATCGATGCAGGAAGCTTCAAATTCTCTCACTTTTTTTTTGAAACGCTTTACATAGCTATCCTTCAAGGGAGCAGTCTATTTACAAAGATCGATTGCTGAGAGGAAGATGTCTTTTTGAGGGAGTCATCTTTTTGTTAGAAGTTTTACTCAAGGAGTTGGGTCCCATGTGGGGCTTTGAAGTCATGGACAAGACTAAGGTGAAGAATAGGATTCTTGTTCAAAAAGTAGGGTGAAACAACCATGGGATCTCATCTAAAGGTAGACAAAAGTATCCATGAGAATCATGCTATGTGCAACGTCGTGGTACACATATTCAAGAGAAGATAATATGTGACAGATACTCACATGATTCTTGTTTAATCGTTGGTGAGGTGTATGACATGGAAAGCGCTCAAGGGATAAACATGGAAAGAGGTAAAAGGTGAGGTAGGACTAAAATTCAACAATAGAATGGTCGAATATGCAAGGCGTTAAGGGGCTTAGGTTCAACTTTACCATCGAGTGAAGATAAACGATAAGCACCTGATCCATAAGTATGAGTCATGATGTATGGTCCAAGCCAATTAGGAGAAAATTTTCCTCATTTACATTTTTTCTCTTTGGTTACATGTTGATTTTCTTTCAGGACAAGGTCACCAACTTGGAAGGTTTGTTCATGGACACATTTTTCATAGGCACGTTTGATACATTTTTGGTAAACTTGAAGGTGATCAAGAGTGTTAAGATGACATTCATCTAATAACTCAAGCTATGCTAAACATTCTTGATGAAATTCATCATCATTAAGCATGTCATGGAGAGAAATGTAGAGTGAGGGAATCTAGACTTCGAGAGGTAGAACAGCCTCGGTACCATAGACCAGAGAAAATGGTGTGGTGGCAGTGGAAGTGTGAATACTAGTGCGGTATGCCCATAAGGCAAAAGGAATGTGTGTATGCCAATCCTTCCCAATATCATTAACCACTTTCATGAGAATTTTGTTTAGGGTTTTGTTAGTGGATTCAACTTGGCCATTGGTTTGTGGGTAATAAGGTGATGAGAAACTTAGTGAATGCCGAAGGCGCACAAAAGTTTTTACGTAGGTTTTCTTTTGAATTTTTTCCATTGTTAGTGATGAGGCAATGAGGAACACCAAAGTGAAAAATGATGTGATGATTGATGAACTCACATATTTTCTCATCTTTTGTGGAGATGAGTGGTATGACTTCCACCCATTTTGTGTACTATTCGTGCAGCAGTGATGATCCATTGATGGCACTGGGAAGAATGGGGTTGATCTCTCCGACAAGATCCAAACCCCATTGAGAGAAGGGCCAAAGGTCACGGGTGACCTGTAAGACATGACAAGGTGTATGATGAAGGTATCATGTTGTTGGCATTTTACACAATGTTCGACGTAGTCACAACAATCAAGGTTAAGGTTCAGCTAGTAATATCCTAGGCAAAGGATACACTTAGCAACAACAAGGCCACTAAAGTGACCTCCACATATGCCATCATGAACTTCCTAATGGTATAAGGAATTTATGAACTCATGAGGCATCTTAAGAGAATACCATCAAATCCGTGCTTATAGAGGAGGCCCCCATGATGACATAACAAGAGACCTTTTTAAGGAAGGCACGTTGTCCATTACGGGTGAGATCAGGGGGTAAGATGGAGAGAGAAAGATAGTCGAGTATTGTTTATACCAAAGGTCACTCGGGTTAATGGTGACAGTTCCAATGGAGGAAACATTTTGAGGTAAGTAAGAGGTGATTGGAGTCATTGTACTATGACAAATATTTTAGAATCGGTGGGTGAAGTGGGTATTTGAGAAGCCAAGCAGGCCATGGTATCTGCAAATTTTTTGGTTGAACGAAGGATAGTTTGTATCGCGTAATCAAAAGGTGGTCAAAAGTATGTCCACATGATGTTTATACTTTTGAAGTATCTCATTATGGCATTGGTATATACCATTGACTTGGTTTACGACCAATTGAGAATCACCAAAGATGTTGATTGATTTGACATCTATGGCATAGGCGGCTTGAGACCTAATATGAGTGCTTCAGTATTCGATGATATTGTTTGTACATTCAAAATCGAGTTTGAAAGACAAAGGCATGGGTTCACCATCAAGTAAAATGAGGATAATACCAGCCCCACCCCCATGCTAACACTTGGAACCATCAAGAAGAGTGTCATTTGATATGGGGTTCTCCTAAGGAAAGGGTAGCATTGACTCATCCGAAAGTCAAAATTAGAGGGTTGATCCCCGAAAGGTGTGTGTCGCCAATTGGTCGGATAGCTTAGACCTTGATGGACTTTTGATGAATGAATTTGAGGTCGAGGTCAGCTAAAAGCATAAGCCAGCATGCAACACGTTGATTTTGATAAGGCTTGGCATACATGAAGTGTAAGGGGTCGGTGTTGGTCACAACATAGGTTTTTGGTTGAGTAGGTAATGGTAGAGTTTGGTGGCAATGAAAACTAAGGCTAAGAAAAGTTTTTCGGATGGGTGTATTAGGTTTCATATTCCAAAAGAGTACGGCTTATGTAATAAACCACCTACTCCCTGTGTTGTTCATCATGATGAGCGAGCATTGCTCCCAAGGAGTGATTGGTAGCTGAGATGTATAGGTAGAAATGTTGATCTTCTTTAGGTGGAATGAGTATGGGTGGTTGGAGAAGGTATTGTTTTAGGGCCTCAAAAGATTTGTGGAATTCATCATCCCATTTAAAGGAGACATCCTTCTTGAGTAGATGATGAAATGGTTGACACCAATCAGATAATTATGAAATGAAATGGTGAATAGACTACAACTTACCTTGCAGGCTACAAAGTTGTCTAAGGTTAGTAGGTGGAGGCATTTCAAGAATGGCCTTGACTTTAGCAAGGTCAAATTCTATACCACGTAGGGAAATGATAAAGCCCAAGATTTTCCTAAGAGGACCGAAGATGCACTTCTTAGGCTAAGGTGAACACAATATTTAATGAGACCGTCAAAAATGGTTTTGAGGATGGCAAGGTGCTCGGAGCAGCATTTAGATTTGGCTAGGATATCATCCACGTAATCTTCCAATATACAATGCATGATATCATGGAAGATGTAAGTCATAGCCCATTGATATGTGGCACCAATTTTTAAGGCCAAAAGGCATGACTCGATAGTAGAAGGTCCCCCAAGGGGTGATGAATGCGGTTTTATGTTGATCCTCTGGGGCAAGCAAGATTTGGTTATAACCCGAGAAGCCATCCATGAGTGATAACATCTCATGACTAGCGGTAAGGTCAACCAATTGGTCAATACTGGGTAAGGGGAAGTCATCTTTTGGGTAGGCTAGGTTGAGGTCATGGAAATCCATGTAAATGTAGAGTCCCCCTATCACCTTAGTGATAGGGACAATGTTAGAAATCCAATGAGGATAATCAATGGGTAATATGAAGGAAACAGAAAGAAGGCGCTAAAGTTCTTCTTTGACGAGAAGGGAAATGCAAGGGTGCATTTTCCTCAGCTTTTGTTTATGGGTTTGACATCGAATGGTTACAATATTGTGGACCACTATGGTGGGGTCAATACTGAGCATGTCTGCATAAGACCAAGAAAAATCATGGTTATGATCTTTGAGAAAAGAAGTGATGGCTTCCTGCTCAACTTCAAAGAAAGATCAAAATATTGGCCATCTTTAGGATGTGCGGGTCATCCTGAGTATGAATGTTGATTTCATAGTCGATTCATTCAACATGGTTTGTGTCTCATAGGGTAACGACCGATGAATATATGAGTCTTCTTGCACCAAGGTAGGTGAGTATAGATTCATCATCCTGACATTGAATGACATTAATTGAAGGTGTATCATCATCGATCATTTCAGATATAAGAAGGGAAGAGAGGAAGGAGCCTCGCCTCACGTTGATAAGTCAAAGGCCCCAAGGAAATGGTGTTTATGAAAAAAAAAAGTTAGGAGGGATAGATTCAGATCCATCGACTCCATCGGCAAAGGGGGTGATGAAGGCGGAGTGGGTGAAGAAGGTGGAGAAGGGTTAATGTCCTCGATGAGTTCAATGCGGGCTTGTTTGGTAGGTGGTTCAGGAAATCCGATACCACTATGGTTGTTATGTTTGCAGGTGGTACATGGAATAATGGTATGGTGGCCTTGCTCATAAAATCCAAAACCAAAACCCTTCCACGCACATCGATGCAGGAAGGTGTGGGAAAAATGGTGATTGGTGAGAGACTAGAAGTCAGCGGAAAATGGGCGGGTTTTTGACGGTGGTTCGGGTGTGTAAGTGGTAGTATCAAGTCCCCCATAGGTGAGACTAGTACGAAGATGAGGAGGACCATAAAGGAGGTGTTCTCCTATGTGGTGATCATAGAGGGTGTTGGTGAAGACTTCCATACTCTTGTGGAGTAAGGAATGTGTTGACACTATATAGGCGGTATTCCCCTAGAGTGAGGTGTTGAAAAACACCTTCCAAGGGATCGGTGGTTGGTATGTGGGTAGCGGGAATAGATGATGTGTCGAGGTCGATGCGGAGGTGGAGTTAATGGATTGGGAGACTGATGGGTTGGCCGTGGAGGTTGTGGCGGTGGTAGGAGTGGAAGAGGCATGTGTAGTGGAGGTGGCGACTATACTAGTAAGTGGAAGTGTAGTGAAGCAGTAGGGGTCGTGGGAGGTAGATGCCTTAATGGGTATAAGCACGTCATTAGGTCGGTAAAGCATGTTGCATGTTTTAAAAGGTGATGGATCAGCTAGAATGGTATAGGTGTGTCCTTCATGTTCAAACTTTACACAACGATGCAAAGTGGAAGGAACGTAACCCATGACACAAATCCAGGGTCTTCCAAGCAACAAGTTATATTGAAATTCCCCTCCAAGACGTAAAATAATTTTAGGACAGTGTGGGGGCCCACACAAACATGGAGGATGACGGTGCCTAGTGTAGAGGTGATAGCATCATTGAATGAACGCAACATGACAAGATGTTTATGCATGTAATTTTTCGTATGCACATTTGAGTGAATGCATGGGATGAAATGATGTTAATACTAGTGCCCCCATCAATCATTACACATCGTATACACGTATATCATCGATGTGGACAAAGATGAAGAGGGTTGGGTCTGGGTCATCCATTTGGTGTGGTGCGATCTCTTCCTTTGAGAAGCTAAGGGAGGCTATTTGGTGAGTAGGGTGAGGTGTGGATAAAGGTGGCAATTTGGTGAGAGAGGCTACATGATGGGGTGTGATAATGGAGGCTATGGGTGTAGGGTCATTAGGTAAAACCTCAATAGATTAAAGAACCTCCATGAGAGCTTGACGATGGGATTCTAAGGTTTGGATGAGGTCATATAGGGACATTTTGAGGGGAGATTGGTGTAATTTTTTGAGCATGGTACGATGTGTGACCCCATTAGAAATAGGGTATGTGGGTCCATGATAGTAATCTTAGGTGTGGGTGCAGATGGTATGTTGGGTATAGGATTGGTCGGCAAGTCAGTTGCCTTTTCTTTTCCTTTGTCCTTCTAAGCACAGGTAGTAATGTGGATCATGTTGATCTAAGGGGAGTTGGAAAATGGAGAAGGTGTAGGATGAGTGGTATAATGACATGACAAGAAAAAACCTACTGGAGGAGAAAATCCTTATGAGGTGAGCTGAGCACAACAACATTTAGGTGATGGTGTGGCAAGTTCTCTAATGCGAACCATGTTAATTTCAAATCTTGAGGTGGCTCTAGAGCTGTGGGGTGGAGGTCATGGTTGTTGAGTGGGAAGTGAGGGAAGGACTATGGGAATGGGTGTCGATGAAGCAGGTCCTCATCGAAGGTCATCATCATCAAAGTTGGCTTCCAGAGGACACAACTGGATAAGGATGGTTTTCAAGGCCTTGCAGTTCTCCACATCATGCCCTGACACATGATGGTAGGCACAAATTTTAGTGTCATCAAACCCTTTTGGCTTGGGTTTGAGGGGGTCATAAGGTCTGAGTGGCGGTAATGTGATAACATAAGTCTCAAGGAGGTTGGTTAATATTTTGGCATAGGACCCGCTAGTGGATCGCAATGGGAAGTGAAAGTGGGTTTGGGTGTAGTATGGTCTGATTTTTGAGGAACGGTCCTTGCAGGAGGGGGAGTGGGTTGAGCCATGGTTTTGGGTGCTGGAGTAGTCTTGGGTGTTGGTCATGTTTGTTTGGGTAGGGGTATGGTAGATGAATGGGCAGGAGGGTGTATGGTTGCTTTGACTACCTTATTGGAGGGTTGCGGATTTTTGTTTTTGTGTTGCACCTTCTTGGGTAAAGGTGATATGGGTGTACGAGATCTAGAGGGAAAAGCAGATGGGGAAGAGGGTGAGTTACCCATGGGGATAACGGAGGTGCTATGAAGGTAGATGATGCGGGTCGAGTAGGGGGTGTGAGAGATAGAGACTGAAGTGTAGTGGGTAATGAAGAAGTTGTTGAGGTTATTGGAGGTATGGGTGGTAAAGATGTCAGTAGGTGTAGGTGTAAGTCATGTTGGGTGCTTGGGTAGGTTAGAGGTTTGAGGAAGGAGTGGGCTATTACATTTTTGGTTTATTGATGGGTGGAAATTTCTTAACCATGATGGGAAGCTAAGGTCCTAAGATGAATGGGACAAGTACATGTGTGATTGCGTATGATGCCAGGGTATGAGTTCTATGGATTTGGTTCTTTTGTTTGGGTGTCGAGTAGGTGTGGTGTTGACTTTGGAGGATGTAGCTAAATCTAGTTTGATAGGTGGATGAGTAAGGTTGGTGGTTGGGGTGACCCCTAAGGTAGTGATAGGTTTAGTCGAGGAAGATGATGTAGGTGCGGGTTTGGATTTAGATGTAGGTTGGGTTATGGGTAAGGGTATGTGTTGAGTTATGATGGGTGTCATGGAAGAAGTTGTGATAGAGGTGGTTGTGTTTGGTTCGATTGGTCAAAATATTTTTGGGTAGATAGTGGAAGTATCAACAAGTGACATCTACATTTGTGTTGAAACAGAAGCAGAAGATGCCCCCATAATAAGGCTTTGTCTACATAATCTAGGTGATCGGCCAAATGTGAGAATGACACGTCTGTAGGTGATGTTGATGAGGACCCAATGGCTATTCCCATAAAATGTGTCTTAGAGATGGGAAATTTGTTAGCTTCAACTTCCATGGGTAAGAGATCCAAAAGTAGGTCTGCAGGATCTTGGGTAGCTGATGGAGAATGCTCACCAAGAGGCAAAGGTATCTCTATTGGGTCTATGATAGGTGGAGGAGATGATGGGTGCTCCTCTATAGGTGGAGGAGATGATGGGTGCTCCTCTATAGGTGGAGGAGATGATTGGTGCTCCTCTGTGGGTGAGGAGGTAAACAAGTATCCTCCATGGAGTGAAGAAGTATTATGGGTGATGGTTCCCTAGGTGGAGAAGCCAAAGGTGAAATGGTCTCGATATTAGTGAAGGGCTCCTCCATGGGTGAGGAAGGAGGTGAAAGGTGTTCCTCTATGGGTGGAGGAATAGGTGAGGTAGGTTCTAATGTAGAAGGAGGATTTTGAGCTAGAATTTCCTCTATGGAAGGAATATGGGGTAATTGGGAAGCAACAGTGCATCACTAAAAATAGCATGGACCTCGTGGGTATGGGTATCATGAGTTGAGGTCTCACCGGTTTGATCAAATGAAGGGGCATGATTGGGAAATGGTTTCTTGAAGATGTGTAGGTTTTGATTAGCAGGTGCATTAGGATTATCCATGGTTAACTCACCTTTCTCGAGCATTTCTTGGACAATATTTTTGAAAGTGATGTAATTGTCATCACTATGACCCTTTACTCGATGATAGTTACAGAAGTCATGTTCTTTATACCATGCAGGCATGGGGTGAGCAGGGTCAAAACTAGTGTGTGGTTTTATAGGTGGAAGGGTGATGGCCCTAGCTTTGATGAGATTTTCTAAGACATAAGAGTAGGGCTCCCCAATTGGGGTGTATTTCCATTGTTCTCATCTGAATTGAAAAGTCTAGATGGGTGAGAGATTAGATGAGGGGGTAGCTTGATTTGATGGATGAGCCGGACCGGCTTTGAGTACCACGCATGTTAGTGGTGCCCTTAGCTTTTGAATAATTACTCTGTGGTTTGGAAGAAGAAGAGGTATCATTCGGCTTGAATGTCGAATTCTTACTTGCATAATTGGATTTTCTTCTCTTCGATGGCCCGAATCTCTAACTTTCGTGCCATGGTGAATGCTTCATCAAATGTTCGAAAGTCTAAACCTACAAGGTCGGTGAGATATGTCTAGCACAAGCCCATGTGTGAAGAGCTCTATGAGTTTTATTTGTGGCAGTTGGAAGGTGAGTTTATTGATCAGGCTATGCCAGCAAGCAATAAATTTGTGATAGATTCGTCATCATACTGACGCATGGAGTATAGGTCAGTCATGGTAACCTTCTTGATGATATTGATGGAGAAGTGATCCAAGAAGGCTTGGGCTACCTGATTAAATGAAAATATAGAGTGTCTAGGTAACCCACTATACCAATCTAACGCAGGTCCAATCAGAGACATGGGAAAGGTCCTCAAGAGCAAAGCATCATCATGAGCGATTAGGTAGCACCCATGTTTGACGACCACAAATGTTGTTGGGTCTTCTTTTCTATTGAAGTGGTTAAATTTAGGCATCTCCCAATGCACGGGTATGGATGAATAGGAATGGATGGGTGGATAGGCTCATTACAAATCTCATCATAGGTGAGAGTGTTATGGGAGCTAGAAACCGATGCCTCCAATGTCTGCATCTTATCCATCATCAATTTGATTAGGTCATTGGTAGGTTGCGATGATTGGGTGCCTCCTGTAGCGTGAGAGGGTTGGTTTTAGGCATATAACAGGGGTGGCATTCTAGTATATGGTGTTTCCATGTAGGTTGATTGAGAAGAAGGTAGTGAAATAGGGGGTACATACCCAGAGTGAATAATAGATGAAACAGAGGTTACTGATAGTACATATATGGAGGTGGAAGGGTCATGGTAACCCTAGTGGCAATGGGGGCTAACGATTGTGGAATGGAAAGGACCACATTCTGAAAAGGGGTAGAGGTCACCAACACCAGAGGTGGTAGTGTAGCTACGGGTATATGCGAGACATTAGGGGTGGATGAGGTTGCGTTTTGGGTGGTTGTCGAAGGTATGGTGGATGTGGCGGTGTCATGGATGTAGTAGACATGGCAGTCATAGCGGGTATAGGCCCTAGCTGCAAAATGAATGGGGGTAAGGTAGATGTAGGTAGCGTGGAGCCAAATGGGGCTGACACAAGAGTGGGAGCGAGAGTTCGGGGATAGATACGGGCATGTCATATATCAACTGACCCGAGGCATCTCGAGTGGACGAGTGGGAAAGATAAAACTGCAAGGTGGTAAGGGGTTTTGGTCAAGGAGTCATGTGAACTCTCATCTCTAGGTAGCATAGTGATAGGTTGGATAGGATCCATGGCGGGTGATAAAATGGAAGGTGGTGAAGGACTAGGTGGGAGTGGTTGAAAACTAGCATGGAATACGAGTGCACTTGCTTGTCTTCGGTCAGCACCATGTGAACAAGTACTGATCAGGTTAGGCTACTTCTCATAAATGACACAGAAAAATAGTAGGAATAGGTGAAACAGGTGGTAAAAAGTGGATTAGGTACCAAATGTCAGCTGAAAATGACATAGGGTAACCGATGCCGGTTAGGGTAAACCGAACTGATCATAGGTAACCGCGCTGGTCACACTGGGGAAATGGACAATTGTTTCAAAAACAAGGTATAAGGTCAAATCTGATAGGTATGCCAAATCTGATGAGTTTTACAAGGTCAATGGGAATGATAGTAGTGACAGGGACTTTGAATAGTTGAAGAAGGTGAATAAATGTCCTTTTGGGTAGGTTAACCAAAATGATCAAAGGAACCGAACCGACAACGGTTGGGTATAACCGATGACGGTCGACGGTGGGGTAATCGATGACATTCTCTGCTGACCAACACCGTCACTATGAAATTGAAACAATGATGAAAGAAAAGTGGTTGTGAATTAAAATCTGATGTGGAATCAAACCCAAAATTTTGAGAATGATGAGAATATGGTCCAGAACACTCAGATGAAGCTGGAATACACCAACTATGATGAGGAGCAGTGCAAGGAGAAAAAGAAAATGAAGAACGTGACCTCTCACCTCAAAATGCAAGCCAAACAGAAACACTAAGAAAAATGTGATCCTAAGAGTGCCTTTTCTATTATGTTTGTTTAGCTTATGCTATTTAAGGATTGACTCATGAACTATAAAATAGATTTTTTTGGTGAGGATGGCTTCCTACAAAGAAGGAGATCTAAAAGGTGAGGTTTTGGGTATGTTATGGTGGGGTAGGCTTTGCTCTGAAGTATGACTCAATAGAGCAGTGAGTTGAGGAGTACCTTCCAATCCTCATGTCATCAATGATCGATCGATGTGATGCATTCTCTAGGAAAGATGTTGTTTAAGAATATGTATTTGTTTTGAATTTGTGTAATTTGGCAAGACTCGAGAGAGAGAGATGTGCTTTACTGATCATTTTTTGTCAACCATCAGCTGGGAATGACTTCCAACATATAGGTTGCCCTCAATTAATGTGAGCTAATGCAATAAATCAGAATGCAATGCACTTATTTTAAGCCCAAATCAAAATATGAAGTTCGATGACACAAATGGATGAATAGGAAGAGGGATGCTCTTTCACTAAAATGCAAAAAACAAGAAGAAATGATTCTTTTTAAGTACACCAAAAGAAAGGTTTCTTTTAGAGCAAATAGAAAGAAAAAGAGGGTTACCAAGGAAGAAAATTAATGTGTATGCTTTTCAGAAGGGAAACAAACACACAACTTTTCCTAGGAATGAATAAAATGCAAGGAACCTTGGATGGGTCCCACCGAGCGTGCCAAAATGTTTCACCTGATTCTTAGATGTTTCTTTGAAGTGAAAAAACAGATAGGGTAATGGGCGTAGGAGGAATACCTATTGAAATGCTAATCATGGGTTATTACGCGTGTATGACTTCTAAATCCACAGCTGATCATGAGAGCTTCCTTTTGGCTAGGAGGAACTACCTGAAATGGAACACAAGACCACCAAAAAGAGTTAAACAATATGTGCAGTGAACTACCTAGTGTGTGCTAGATCCGGGAAGTGTGATACTTCCTAGACAACTGTTAGTCCACTGTTTAAAACAATTTAATGTTGGTAATGAAGTAAATCCTATTGTAATTGAAATGATTTAGGTATCTCATTAAAAACACAATAAGAAAGATCTAATCTAACATGCTAGGTTAAAATAAGATCCAAGGTCAAGTAGTTGGTTCTGGTTCTCTGCAGGTCTGACAGAGGTCTCAGCAGTCACATGTGATTAAGGGTGATGTGAGAATAGGTGGGTAGGTCACTATTATGGATTGTATTGGTAAATACAGAGACCAATGCTGGTTAAGGGTGACCGATGCTAGTTTGAGAGAACCATTTCGGTTATTGTGGAAAACTGGGAATACCACAGAATGAGCTTGGATCTCCCTTATGATTGCACAAAGGACTTGGTTGGCCGGAACGAGGTATTAGGCTGTTTGGATGGGATTTGGTGAGGTTTTAATGGGTATGTGGAGGGGTGAGTATTAAAGGAGGTCAATGGGTGGCTAGGAGAACAAAGGATGAAGATATAATGATTAAATGAATGAACCAGAGGAGTAAACTGTTCTACTTACTTGAAATCTGGTTCTGGGTGCCTGTGAGTGATGGATGAAGGTGCTTGTAAGAGGTTGAATGTTGTTGAGGATCACCAAACATTGGAAAGCTCCTACATGGGCTGCATGTGCATTCCTTTTTGCTTGGTTGGATCAAATCATGTGTTGGGTGATTGTTGGATGTCTGTGCAAGAGAAAATGCTTGATCTCCTTCCTTGCATGCGTGTTCTCATGGAAAATGGTTCTTAAAAGATGTGATATCTCTTAGGAATGTGCCAACGTTTTTGCCAACCTCAAAAATAAGGTTGTTTTGGGATTAAAAGGTGACCGATGGTGATTCTAGATTAACCGAAACGGTTAGGGGTAATCGGCATCAGTCAAGGTAGGATTTCCTAGGTTTACTAAACTAGGCAAATCCCCTTGATTTTCTGGGATCTTGTGTCGTTAACCCATGAATTAGACTGGAAGCTTCTTGTAAGCATGCAGGAATGTGGTTAGAGGGAATGTAGGCATTTATTTTTAGGGTTTGGTAAGACTCAGTTAGTTATGACAACTTACTAAGAATAGGTCTTAGGGTGAGGTGGCTAGATGAGGTGTCTAGGTGAGGTGTATTTGTAGTCATTATTTAAATTAAGATATTTAAATAATAAATATTGTGAGGATAATGAATTATTTAAATAAAATTAATTAAATTAATATTAGTGGGGTGAAGGGGGCCATGTTTAAGTGAATGTGTTCAATGGTGTTTATTTGTCGAGGGACTAAAGGGGAGTGTGGCCTAATTTTAGTGTCTACACCTAGGTGATGCCTATCTCTCGTGATTCCAAAATATATCCGTCAACTCGTAAAATTTATTTGGTGTTTGTTTCAAGTCTATCTGGTTAGCCATAACAAATTGGAAGTTACTATGATTTCCCATTTTTTATCTTGCCCTTTCATAGGGTTGAGAGGGTTGGTTTGGATGAATAAATCGAGAATTGTAATCTCAACACTCTATCTATGTTTTTGGGTCCTAATGTAGAAGTTGGTTGGATCCATCATTCTTTGGTGGAACCTTCAACAGAGAGGAACCGAGGCCTTACCTACTTTTTGCAAGTTGTCTTAGAAATTTTTACATCACCAGACCCACCGCTTCTTCATCTTCCTCACATTTATTTAACTGAGATTCATGTTCCGTTCCTCCCGAGTCGGTTGGTGTTTCGTGTTACGAAAGATGTTGTGTCTTACCAAATTCATGTTAAATATTTCTCACTGCTACTAGTGGTTTTCTTCGTATGGCTACTCGTGGTACCGCTTATTAGTTCTTCATTCTCATTTGCTAATGTCAAATAAGATCCAATAAATATTTCTAATGGTGACTAATCTAGACTATTAATTCTTCTATAGTATTTTTCGGTAAATTAAATATGCATTTTGTATTTTTCTCTCTATGTGTTTCCTTTTTTGGTCACTGCTAATTTTTATCCCTACAATTACTTATCTTAAGTTTCTATGTTATGTTAAATTAGATAAATTATTGATCTTGTTATATTCCAATCACATGTATAAATCATCATCATCTCTATTAGCATAACCATGTTTTAGGTTATTTTCATTTATAAGTAAATGGTGGTAAATGATATATTTTCATGGTGGTCTCGCTATGACATGGTCAAGAACAAATATAAATTTAAACATTAGCATATTAACCCATTCTCAAAACCCATTCTAAAATTGTAAATTATATATATATATATATATATATATATATATATATCTAAAGAGAGAGAGAGAGTAAGATGAGAACTACATAAAGTTTGATCCCTCTCAAGGGTATGTAGTGCAGCACTTGGCTCTACCAAGGATAGTCCAGCTAGTATAATACAATTATTAATAATTACAAAACAAAAAATGTTATTGTCACAATGCACAAATTCTCATTCTATCTTCTATAATCTTATATGAGAATGATCATATGCCCATTCAAAATATCTATTATTATTCTATGTTTGCTAAATGTGAATGGATATATATATATATATAGTAAGATGAGAACTGAGAACTACATAAGGCTTGATCCCTCTCAAAGGTATGTAGTGTAACACTTGGCTCTCTACTGGATAGTCCAGTTGGTATAATAAAATTATTAATAATTACAAATTAGAAAATATGATCTCACTTTCCCTCCAACGAGTGGTCAAATACTTGTTTTAAAACAATCACCTTTAATTAATACATAAAAAGTGGTAAATAATTCCCTCCAACGAGTGGTCAAAGACATGTTTTAAAATAATTACCTTTAATTAATAAATAAACGGTGTTAAATATATATAATATGAGAAATAATATATTTTAATGATAAATGAGAATGGGCTGAGAATGGGCATCTTCCCATTCTAAAAAAAACTAATAGAACTATATGATATGATGATGGTAAAATATTGTGGTGGTAAACAATATATTTTAATGATTCCTATATGATAATGGGCATCGTCCCATTCTAAAACAAAATAATAGAACTATATAATATGAGAATGGGCATCTTCAATTATAAAACAAAATAATAGTAGACAAAATGAGACAAATATAAACAAAGAGATGCAATGCTTAGTCCAGCCAAAATGATTGAGTTCAACATTTCCTACCCATTCTAAAACAAAATAATATAACTACATAAGGCTTGATCCCTCTCACAAGTATGTAGTGCAACACTTGGTGGTGCTAGCACTTAGCTCCACCAAGGTTAGTCCAACAAAAATGATACAATTATAAACAAAATAATAGAACTACATTAGGCTTGATCCCTCTCATGGGTATGTATTGTAACACTTGGTGGTGCCAACACTTGGATCCACCAAGGTTATTCCAGCTAAAACGATACAATTATAAACAAAATAATAGAATTGCATAAGGCTTGATCCCTCTGGGCATATAGTGTGACACTTGGTGGTGCCATCACTTGGCTCCACCAAGGTTAGTCCAGCCAAAACAATAAAATTATGAAAAAATAATAGAAATACATAAGGCTTGATCCCTCTCACGGGTATGTAGTGCAGAACTTGGCGGTGTCAGCACTTGGCTCCACCAAGGTTATTCCAACAAAAATGATACAATTATAAACAAAATAATATAACTACATAAGGCTTGATCTATCTTACGGGTATGTAGTATAGCACTTGGTGGTGCAAGCACTTGGCTCCACCAAGGTTAGTCTAGCCAAAATGATATAATTATAAACAAAATATTATAATTGTATAAGGCTTGATCCCTCTTGTGGGTATGTAGTGCAACACTTATATCTACCACGGATAGTCCGGTTAGTATAACACAATTACCAATTACTTCAAAACAAACAATAATTTTTGTATGAGAATGGGATTATGTCCATTATAAATGTGCACAATTTCTATAAAGCTCGTCACAAAGCACAACTTGCCATTACTTCCTATTGGCAAGAAAATTTTTTCGGTAGACAAACTTGTGGATTTATTTTCAACAATTTGGGAGTCTAAGTACCTCTACTTAACTCAATGCAAAAGAGAAGCTTCAGTATATGCATGTCTAATTAAAGGTGGATTTTCCTAGTGGCCTTGCATCCGGGATCAACAGGGACACTCTAGTGACCACTGTGGCAAAGCTAGTAGTTTATTTCTAGAGAGGAATTTTTCAAGAGAGCGGGAAAGGGAGTGAGAATATGAAGTAGGGGAACTAATGCTTTGAAGTAAGAAATCGAGATGCTTAGAAACACTAGTTAGAAGTTTCATCACATGCATTAAAATTGAGAATAAATAAATTTACATAACAAGAAGAAAAAATATCATTTAATGAACATAAAGTATCACTAAACTCCTTAGTCAAAAAGGATAAAATTCCTTCTTCTTCTATTGATGCTCAAGAATAAATTGTACATAGTATGAGAATAGAAGACATTGAGAATAGGGAAAATTTTCTAACTCTTTTCACCCACAAGTACGCAAAAAGCTCTCTCATGAACTTACAAGAATAAAACCGGCTAGAAGAATTTCATAATTAGAACCCCTTTGAAAAAGCATCTCATTAAAATTTACAAGAGAGGAATGAATCTTCATCTTCCTAGTGACCTTCCATATGTCTTATCTCTTACTTTAGACTATTCATATTCCTACAAAATATTAAGTCCCTTTTATAAAAACAAGGTGACTTAATTGGAAAGAGAAGAGAGAGAGAGAGAGAGAGAGAGAGGATGTCACTCTTGATGAATTCAGATGATCGTTATTGATGGAAAGCTCATAATGTGATGAAATTTTAAATCTTCACAATCTTTACACTCTCCAAAAATACTTCAAAATGGCTCACGAATGCTTTGGAACAAGTGTTAAAAAACACTTTTGAATGGTTCTTTCGATTACCACAAACGCGACTCAAGAGGATTCCATCAGAAGAGATAGGAGCTCAAAACTGGCCTTACCAAGTTGAATGAATTGTTTCATCCGATGGCCGCTAAAAGGAACGATAACCATATCATAGCGAGCCAAGAACATAGATGCTAATCAAACACCATGATAAATAAAATGAAAGTAATTCTCCAAAATAACTTTACATAAACATTTGCAAACAAATGACCAGCAATATCATATATTATTATGGAACTCAATGAAATACAATGAGAATGGGCCTTGCTTATATATGTAAGGAATAACAATCTAAGAACCAGTCAAGGTCATAGATCAAGCCATAAATCATGGAAAGAACTAGTCATCAAAGAACTAGTTAATTCTATAGATTTATGAGAGAACTAGACATCAAGAATCTAGTCAATACTTGTAGATCAAGAAAAGAACTAGTCAATACCATAGATTAAGGAAAGAACTATACCTAAGAACTAGATAATATCCACCTAATATATAAATAAATAAAAGTAAATATCCACATGCATAAGCAAGTGAGGATAAATACAATATAGGTAAATAAATTACCTAGGTGAACATGATCTAAGGTAAATACCTACTCTAAAAAACCCCCTCAAGTGAAGCTAGGGGAAAAAATAGAAGTGGCATGTCCATAGTATGAGTCCCGACAACTAGGCCTAATGAGGTACTCATGTACAATATATCCATGAAGAAATATTGAACCAAAAGAAGGAAATAATCCTGCTAGAAGGAAAGAGAAAGAAGAAGAAGAAGAAGGAAGATGTTCTCACGAACAACCCCAAGAACAAATTTTGAAACCCCAAGCATTCCACGCAACTCAAGGTAGCGAGGTGATGTAAAAGGCTTCATAAAGATGTCTGAAACCTATTGCTGAGTTGGAATGTAATCCAAGCAAAGAACTCCATCCTAAATGTGTTGATGAATGAAGTGGATGTGTATCTCAATATGCTTAGTCCACTGGTGCTCAACTGGGTTACTAGAAATGTGAATTACACTTTGGTTTTCACACAAAATTATAGTCGGTGAATCTTGTGGGTATCCAAACTCTATCAATAATTATCAAATCCAAAGAATCTGTTGACTCACCGTAACTACTTGCCCGTATTCTACCTCTCGAATATGAAAGTATATTAGCTTGTTTCTTTTTACACGCCCAAGCAAGCGGAGAAGAACCAAGACAGAAAAGATAGCCAAGTGGAACGCTTGTCATCACTAGAACATGACCAATATTTATTTGTATACCTAACCAACCGAGTAGAACCCCTAGTGTAGTTTAGGCCAAAGTGGGAAGTGTCATCCAAATAGCGGAAAAAAATTAGCGAACATCGGTGACTACTATGAGGAGAATGTGCAAACTAAAATACAAGTCCTACTACAAATGAAATATCAGGGTGAGTATGGGTCAAGTACATGATACTCCCAACTAACTACCTATACAATGTAGGATCACAAAGTGGTGTGGTACATGTGGAAGTAAGACTAACTCCGAATGAAAAGGAGATGGAATTGGATTGCAATCAGCCATATCAAAGTACCTAAGAAGATCATGGGTGTACGTTTTTGACTCAAATGAATCCTGAATCTATCCGAGAAATATACAAATGAAGGAAATAATGCAATAGCCCAAGATCTGTCATGTCAAACTATGTAGAAAGATCCCTCTGAATACTCTAAATGTGGGAAGAAGAGCTGCCAGTAAGTAACAAATCATCAACATACAATACAAGTATCACAATATCCTTACCAACATGTTGGAGATACATTATATGATCAGAGTGGCAATGAACAAAACCAGTAGATAGAATAAAAGAATCCATCTTCTCATACCAAGCCCGAGGGGCTTGTTTGAGACCGTAGAGAGACCTTTGGAGCCTACAAACAAGAGAAGAATCCTAAACAAATCCAATCGGCTGCTCCATGTATATTTCCTCTTGTAGATCTCCATGTAAGAAGGCACTCTTCATGTCCATCTGGTATATGGGCCACCCCTGTGATGCAGCAATATCAAGTACAAGGTGTACAAAATCCATCTTGGCAACAGGTGTAAAATTCTTAGAATAATCAATACCCTAAAATTGTGAAAAACCCTTTGCAACAAGACGAGCCTTATACTTGTAATTAGACCCATCAACTACGTATTTGGTTCGGTATACCCACTTATACCTAACCATATTTCTTCATTTAGGAATAGATACCAAATCTCAAGTATGATTCTTCATCAAAGAATAATACTCAACTGCCATCGCATCATCCCACTCCTGTATCCCATGAGCCATTGAAAAAGACTGTGATCCTCGAAACTAAGCGACACAAAATTCTAGAACCTTTGTAATGTGCATGATGATTCCTAGTGGGTGGAATATCCTCTATGAAAGGTGTTGCCTCAAAAACTATAGTACGAACCCACTTAGGCATAGTGAAAACATCAATGGGAATAGGATCCTCAATGACATCTATAACCTCCTCATAAACCTCCTCAAAGAAAGGATCCTCAAGATGAGATGAAGAAGAAGGAGGCATGGAAGAAGATGAATAATCATGAGGAGTGAAGCACTCATAAAATTGAACATGTGTTCGAAAAATAACATCATGAGTATCAAAATCTAGAAGTCGATAAGCTCTCATGTCCTCACAATACCCTACAAAGATCAAGGGTTTTCTCTTCTTATCCAAAGCTTTCCTTTTCTTCTTTGGCATAAAGTCCCAAGCATGGATCCCAAAGACTTGAAAAAATGATACATTTGGCTTAATGTTGGACCAAGATTCATCTGGATTCAAATGCTCAAGTTCTCTGTGAGGTGTGCGATTCGAATGTAGTTAGCACAATTAATCTTGCTTCTACCTAGTAGATAGGAGGTATATCTCTAGAATACATCATATAGTTAGCCATTTCCTTCAAATTTCTATTCTTCATTTCTACTTGGCCATTCTTTGTGGAGTATGAGGAACAAAATGCTGGTGAATAATGCCTTGAGTTGCCAAAATTTAGAAAACTCATTGCTGAAGTATTCCCCCATTATCGATACGAAGGTTCATTATGCTACTAGAAGATTGTTTTTCACCAAATCCTTGAAGACTTTGAAGTGTGAAAAAATATCACTTTTGTACTTGAGAAAATAAGCCCAAGTCCACCTCAAGAAATTATGAATAAACGTAAGTGCATACTTAGCTCCATTGAAAGATGGGGTAGGAAAAACCATCAAGTCACTATGCATAAGCTCAAGAGGTGAAGAAGCTCTCTTAGAAAAATTATTAGGAAAAGGATCTTGGTGTTGTTTCCTAATGAAAAACAATGAAAAACTCCCCCAAGAAAAGAAAATCTAGGAATACCATCTACCATACCATGAGTGCTCAACTCCTTCAAATATCTATAATTGAGATGTCCAAATCTTCATGCCAAAGCTTACTCTTTGAATCTGCATGAGAAACCAATCTTTTCCCTATAGAAGAAATGTCATCAAAACCCTCAAAGTGATATAGTCTACAACTATGATCAACAATACCCTGAGCAAGCATTGAATGAGGCTCTAAAAAAGTTCATATTTCTGCTCCATGTGGTGTAAAATTCACTATTTTTCCTTGACTAGAATGAAAAATTTGATATATAGAAATAAAATTTGTAGTGATGTTAGGAACATATAGTGCATCTTGGATACTACCACCATCAATTTTTATATCACCTTTTCCTTTAACATAAAGTAAGGAAGAATCTCCAACCTCAATTTTAGAAGTAGAAATCAAACTTAGAGAAACAAAAGACTCCTTGGAAGAATACATGTGATGAGAAGCACTAGAATTTATAACCCAACTATCTACAAGTGGTGAATGAGATCTCCCAACAACATTAAGTGTTTTTCCATGCTGATTAGAAGGAGGTGGCATGGAGATAGAAATTATTTGTTTCTTGATTACATCCTCTAAGGCTTACATCGAGCTTATAACACATATGTTCTTCATGATTACTACCCCCACAAAAAGAGCATGAACAACTAGACCAATTCTTGGATTTAGAAGAATCCTTGGGTTTTGAGTTGTTTTCTTTAGGTTTAGGATCATTTTGAGATGGAGAAGGTGTGGATTTGGTTTTATTGTTTGGTTTTTCCTTGCCCTTAGGATTAGATGCAGCTAATGCCTTTTGGGAGGTGGGAGACTCAAGGTGAGACAATTTAGATTCTTCACTAGTAATTCTCTCATAAAATGTTTCAAGATAGGAATTTTGAATGTGTCGCCTAAGGCATCCATGCTAGAGAAAAGGTAGAAGAAAAAAATTTTGAATGGTCCTCTCGAACTTGGATATAATCAAGTAAACACACTCTTGATCTTTCTTATCTTTTCCACTCCCCTTCAATTGTGTGAACAAATACTTGAACTCAGTAAGATAGTCTATAATTGTTGGAAAATCTTTAGGATTAAGAGAGGTGATCTTGATTTCAAGTTACATGGCTCTCATATGATCCACCTTACTAAATAAATCCTCTAATTTCTCCCATATTTTTATAGGAGAGTCACACTTTTCCAAATGAAACAAAATACTATCACTTACATCAGTTTCTATCAAACCCATAAACTCATCAAATTTGCACTTTACTGAAATTTCTCATATTCTCTAGTGAACACTAGTTGTTCGAGAAGAAGTTAAAGCCCATAATCCTTTCTGCTTGATTATTGTTTCCATTCTTGGTTTCCATGTGTGGTAATTATATGTTGTTAATGGCTCAACATGATCTAATGCATAAGTAGATAAATATTCCATCCTAAAATAATCACCAAAATAAATGCAAGAACCAAGCAATACAACAAGACCCCAAACAATGCAATAAGAGCCCCCCCAGATTTTGGCACTTTATAATGAGTGCATGTTACAATATGGCACTTTATAATTATAGTGTGATTCTCAAAATAAATATTTCCAATGGAAAGAGGATAAAAAAAAAGAACTTTTACAAAAAATGGAACTCAAAAATGAGTTATCGATCAAAAGATACAAGTTTTTAATATTATGCTCTACTATTTATTTTAGTTACCACTAAAATAGAATAAAATGCTCTTGCCTTCACCACACAAATAATATGAAAGGGAGCTCGAGTTAAGCACCTACTAGTAGGAATCACAAGATTTAAGCCCTCATATGACCATACCGTATGACTAAGGACTAAGGATTTCAATGGACATAAAAGGAACGATAACCATATCATACCAAGCCAAGAACATAGATGCTAATCAAACACCGCGATCAATAAAATAAAATTAATTTACTAGAATAACTTTACATAAACCTTTGAAAAAAATGAATAGAAATATCATATATTATTATGGAACTCAATGAAATACAATGAGAATAGGCCTTGCTTATATAGGCAAGGAATACCAATCTAAGAACCACCAAGGTCGTAGATCAAGCCATAAATCATGGAAAGAACTAGTCATCAAAGTACTAGTTAAGTCCATATATTTATGAGAAAACTAGACATCAAGGATCTAGTTAATACCATAGATCAAAGAAAGAACTATACCTAACAACTAGATAATATCCCCTAATATCTAAATAAATAAAAGGAAATATCCACACACATAAGTGGGTGAGGATAAATACAATAAAAGTAAATAAAGTACCTAGGTGAACATGAGCCAAGGTAAATACCTACTCTAACAACCACAACTTCCACTTGTGACCCAAACCATGTAGTGAGTTTCAAAGACACTATCAGGGTCTCCCGAGATGAGTTCTGAAAGATCCATGAGAGACGCTAAATATGTTTCTTGTAAAAACTGTTGCGACCCACAAATGAATATGAAATAATGAAGAGATGGGCATTGAATCTTAGTGAAGGAAATATTCAATGACAATGCCCATTCTATAAACTTGAGTCCCACGCCGTCTCTTGACACTTACTATTTCTGGAAAAATCAACTTATTATTTTTAGTAAGTATGAAAAATCAGCTCCTCCTATGCTCAATGGGATGTTGCAACTCAATTCCTCCTTCTCCCTATGTTTCCCTCATCTTCTAGACCAATTTACTATTTTTAGTAGGTGTTATTGGTACCACTTAGTATTTTTAGTAATTGTCAATTCTTGACCAAGATGACCATTTCGATGAAATTTCGACTACAATACCTCTTCTATGTTAACCTTCTCCTTCATATGTTCTTGATTAATGGCTTTCCCAAAATAGTAGTCCCTTATGCAAAAGACTTGCTATTTTTAGAAAGTGATCTTCAGTGATCGGAACACTTTTTTATATGGTTTTTGTGCAATATTGCCTCTCTAAAATTTGGCACTTATCCGATCAGTGGTTTGGGAGATTATAAAGTTTCAAAATTTTGACCTAGCGGCACTTTTGAACATGACAACCATTAATGGACCTTGAAAGTTACAGGTCTAGGTTCTTCTCCATTTGTGACAAAAATTACATTTTCATTGTGTGTTTTTGTTTCTTATTCCACTAGTGAATATTTCTCTTTAAAACGCGATTTTTTTGGTTTGAAAGGAAATTTGAATTTTGTCTTCATTGAGCCGAGGGGAAGCTTTCTTCACTGTGAGAAATTTATACAATGAAAAGGAGATTTGAAGATTAGGTTTTAATTTCCTTTGAGCGAGAATAGCATAGTATAAAATGGTTCTTCGTTTAGTGCACTAGTTAGCAAGATATGTTTAGATCTTTGTCTCATGGAAATGGAGTCTTTCAAGACGTTTTCACTTTTCTCCTTTGTTATTTGTTCTTCTCGGCTCTTTCACAATATCTCCTTCAAAATATTTGCATTATCATGGATTTTAGGGTTTAATTTCTGTATTGGAGCTGGATTGAGGTACAATAATGGTGTATGGAGATTTTGTACAAGTTGCGAGAGAAATGACAAACTATAGAGAGTAAGAAGTTAAAAGCGGAACGTTAGGTGTGAAACAAAATTTAAAAAAATTCTTTAAAACCTTGCATGTCGAGGATTAGGCATAATTTTACATCCCTCATGTCCCTCAAGCATTAATGTACATGACGGACATCAATTTGCACTCGGTGCCTCACGAAAACACTTGGCGAAGATCTTACTTTGTCGGGATTTTGGCCAAAAGCTAGCTAAAGCACTGCGGGGCTGGAAGATGGTCGCATGGGGGACCAAGAGCCATTCCTTAGGCTAGGTGATTTTTTATGTCCCTAATTTCCCCCATCACAGAGTGACATGAGGGTCATCAATTTTCACGGTGTGCCTCAGCTTGACACTTGGCAGTGATATGACAATTGAGGGTTTGAGCTCATGTAAGCACCTGGGGGATGAACTTACGATCCAAGAGGTTATATGGGTGACCAAAGGAATTATAGGGGCTAGGATTATTTTTATGTCCCTCATGTTCCTTTTCTTAATGGATGAAAGGGACATGAAATTGTGTCAAGCTCTGGATTTGACATGTGTCCTCATCAAATTTTGACTAACTCTTGAACTCGCTCCTTGAGGGCAACTTCAAATAGTGATATCTTGAGCTCCCAATGGAATTGTATGGAAAAACATTATGTTATATCGACTGCAAATGGCATTCTTAATCTAATGGTGGCGTATGAGTCTTTATTTCCCTACTTGATTCTTGAAAAAGTGGATTTTTGATCTGGTACTTTATCTACGCTTGGAAACAACCAGTTATAAACTTATTTCTCCAAAGTCTTGTGAAATATATGATTTCACCATCTTGTAGGGGATGGAATTTTATTTCTGAATATGTATTTTTTGGTTCTTAACTCCATCCAGAGCTCCCGGAATCACTTCCCAAATCTCAGTAACTCTTTTGACCATATGCACTTTGCTTACACTGTGAACCTTTTTTTTTTATCAAACTGCTCCAACTCCTCCAAATCCTTCCTAAATCTTCTTAAATAATTTCCATGATTTTTCTAGGCCTGTAATTCACCCCCATGTTATATTTTTCTCCTTCGTTTCACTCCAAGGGGTTGCTCCACCATGGGAAGACCAATGATAGCCCTTCCCACAATCGCCCAAAATTTGCATTTTCTAAGAACTTATAAAATCAAGTAGGGGTTCACTTTAATTTATTAAATCACCTAGGGAACTAAGTTAACATCATCCGGGAGGTCATTGGATTGAATTTTTAGACTTGGGGTGCCTCGGTATGATAAAACTGAAAACATTAGTAAGTATGCAGGGTATCGTTTTCATGCTTGGAAATTCTCAATTTCCATGTTGCACATCTACATAAAAACACTTCCCATGTTAAAATAAAGTAAATATAATATGTTGAAATTAAATTTATCTATATTCTTGTTTTATTAGATATATAAGATATTTCTATTAGGTATACATGAGAATGAGCAAAATTATCTCGTATTCTTCTTCTATTTGTTATGTATGAGAATTGGCATCTGCCCTTTTAAAGAAGAAAGTATTCGGTAGAGAGAGTAAAAGTAGGATAAATATTTTCTTCAAATCTTGTTGAAATAGTTAGAATACACATCTTCCAATTCTATTCTATAATTCTTATATGAGAATAGGCATATGCCCATTCAAAATATATATTATTCTTCTATGTTTCCTAAATATGAATGGATGTGTGTGTGTGTGTGTGTGTGTGTGTGTGTGTGTGTGTGTGTGTGTGTGTGTGTGTGTGTGTGTGTGTGTGTGTGTGTGTGTGTGTGTGTGCGTGCAAACTACATAATGATTAATCCATTTTAAGGGTATGTACAACATAATATGCCCATTCTAAACATCTAATATTATTTAATCTATTACTCAAGCCAAAAATGGTTAATAGAGCATAATATGCCCATTCTAAACATCTAATATTATTGAATCTATTACTCCAGCCAAAATGATATAATTATAAACAAGAAATTGAACTATCCATTGAATGATTTCCCATTTTTGTAAGTTTCAAGATGGGGTGCAGGAAAACATGAGCAGCTAATCATTTCTTCAACAAGGAATATTCAACTAGCAGTCACAACAGAATTTTATCATTTAATATTGAATATGTGATTCATGTTGATGTTTGGTAATGCAATACCATTATGTTCTTGAATAACATCTTCAGGATGAAATGCTTCACTTCTATTACTATCTTGATGCTTCACTTTGTCTTCAGAATAAATTGTTACACTTCTATTACTACCTTGATAAACATCGGTCTTCAATATGATGAGAACTACATAAGGCTTGATCCCTCTAGAGGGTATGTAGTGCAACACTTGGCTTGGCTAGGGATAGTCCAACCAATATGATATAATTATAAACAATTAAATAGAGTAGAGATAAAATAATTTGAATCACAAAAGAAAAATATATACATACAAATAATTTGAATCACATAAGAAGAATATAGATAAAATTTAATATGATCATATTAACCGTATAAAAATACAAATAATTGTGTGTGTGTGTGGATATGATTCACCTGCATTGAATGATTTCCCATTTTTCTGTGTAGTTAACCATTCAGGAGGGGGTGCAGGGAAACTAAGCTTTTAGGAGGGGGTGCTAATATAATACAATTATTAATTATTACAAAACAAACAATGTTTTTTTGTATGAGAATGGGCTTGTGCCCATTATAAACGTGCACAACTTCTATAAAGGTTGTCACAATGCACAACTTCCCATTCTAAAACAAAGTACCTTCCCATGTTAAAATAAATTAAATATAATATGTTGAGCTTAAAGTTATCTCTATTATTCTTCTATTAAATTAGATATATATGAGATTTCAATTAGTTATACATGAGAATGAGCATATTTATCTCATTTTTTTATTAGTTAAATGTGAGAATGGGCATCTGCCCTTTTAAAGTGGGAAGGATGAACAAATAAAGTGGAGAGAGTAAAAGTAGCATAAACATTTTCTTCAAATCTTATTGAATCATCACAATGCACATCTTCCAATTCTATTCTATAATTCTTATATGAGAATGGGCATATGCCCATTCAAAATATATATTCTTCTTCTATGTTTCCTAAATTTGAATATATATATATATATATATATATATATATATATATATATATATATTGTAAGATGAGAACTACATAAGGCTTGATCCTGTTAAGGGTATGTAGAGCACAATATGTCCATTCTAAACATCTAATATTATCAAATCATTACTTGAACCAAAACGATATATTTATAAACAAGAGCTTGAGTTATGCATTGAGCTATGCATTGAAGTATTTCCCATTTTGTAAAAGTTTTGGGATGGAGTGGAAAACATGAGCACCTAATCATTTCTTCAACAAGAAATATTCAACTAGTAGTAAAAACAAAAGTTTATCATTAAATTATGAATATATGATTCATGCCAATGTTTGGTAATGCAAGACCAATATGTGCATGAATGATATCTTCAGGAAGAAATGTTTCAATTCTATTACTACCTTGATGTTTTACTTCATCTTCAGAACGAAATGCTACACTTCTTTTACTACCTTGATAAACATTGGTCTTCATTATGTTGAGAACTACATAAGGCATTATCCGTCTAAAGGGTATGTAGTGCAACAATTGGCTCGAATAGGGATAGTCTAACCAATATGATACAATTATAAAAAATTAAATAGAGTAGAGATAAAATAATTCAAATCACAGAAGAAGACCAGACATACAAATAATTTGAATCACATAAGAAGAATATAGGTAAAATTTTCTATGATCATATTTACCGTATAAAAATACAAATAATTGTGTGTGTGTGTGTGTGTGTGTGTGTGTGTGTGTGTGTGTGTGTGTGTGTGATTCATCCGCATTAAGTGATTTCCCATTTTGTCTGTGTAGTTAACCATTTAGGAGGGGTACAGGGAAACTAAGCTTTTAGGAGGGGTGCTAGTATAATACAATTATTAATTATTACAAAACAAACAATGTTTGTTTGTATGAGAATGGGCTTGTGTCAATTATAAATGTGCATAGCTTATACAAATGTTTTCACAATGCACAACTTCCCATTCTAAAACAAAGTACCTTCCAATGTTAAAATAAAGTAAATATAATATGTTGAGATTAAAGTTATCTCTATTTTTCTTCTATTAAATTAGATATATATGAGATTTCTATTAGTTATACATGAGAATGAGTTGATTTATCTCTATTATTTTTCTATTAGTTAAATGTGAGAATGGGCATCTGCCCTTTTAAAGTGGAAAGGATGAACAAATAAAGTGGAGAGAGTAAAAGTAGCATAAACATTTTCTTCAAATCTTGTTGAATCTGTCACAATGCACATCTTCCAATTCTATTCTATAATTCTTATATGAGAATGGTCAAAATATCTATTCTTATTCTATGTTTCCTAAATGTGAATGGATATATATATATATATATATATATATATATATATATATATATATATATATATATATATATATATATATGAGAACTACATAAGGCTTGATCCCTCTTGAGGGTATGTAGAGCATAATATGCCCATTCTAAACATCTAATATTCTTGAATCTATTACTCCATCAAAAATGATATAATTATAAATAAAAAAATTGAGCTATGCATTGAATGATTTCCCATTTTGTGCAAGTTTTAGGATGGGGTGCAAGCAAAACATGAGCATCCAACCATTTCTTCAACAAGAAATATTTAACTAGTAGTAACAATGGAAGTTTATCATTTAATCTTGAATATGTTATTCATGTTGATGTTTGGTAATACAAGACCATTATGTGCTTGAATCACATAATGTTTCACTTCGATTACTATCTTGATTTTTCACTTTGTCTTGAGAATGAATTGCTACACTTCTATTACTACCTTGATAAACATCGGTCTTTAATATGATGAGAATTACATAAGGCTTGATCCCTCTAGAGGCTATGTAGTGTAGCACTTGGTTTGGCTAGGGATAGTCCAGCCAATATGATAGAATTATAAATAATTAAATAGAGTAGAGATAAAATAATTTGAATCACATAAGAATAATATACATACAAATAATTTTAATCACATAAGAATATAGATAAAAATTTCTATGATCATATTAACATTATAAAAATACATATAATTATATGTGTTTGTGTGTGTGTGCACGTGTGGAGATGATTCAACCGCATTGAATGATTTCCTATTTTGTCTGTGTAGTTAACCATTTAGGAGGGAGTGCAGGGAAACTAAGCTTTTAGGAGGGGATGCTAGTTTAATACAATTATTAATTATTACAAAACAAAAATATTTTTGTATGAGAATGGACATGTGCCCATTATAAACGTGCACAACTTCTATAGAGGTTGTCACAATGCATAATTTCCCATTCGAAAAGAAAGTACCTTCCCATGTTAAAAGAAAGTAAATATAATTTGTTAAGCTTAAATTTATCTCTCTTCTTTTTCTATAAAATTAGATATATATGATAATGGGGTTATTTATCTCTATTCTTTTTCTATTAGTTATATGTGAGAATGCACATCTACCCTTTTCAAGCGGAAATGTTGAAAAACAAGTGGAGACATTAAATGTAGCATAAATATTTTCTTAAATTTTGTTGAAAATACGAAACTTGCAAATTATACAGAGTAGAAGTAACATAAACGACCATCTTTCATTCTATTCTTATGTCTTACATGAGAATGGACATTGACCCATTCAAAATATCTATTCCTTTTCTATGTTTCCTAAATGTGAATATATATATATATAATGGGCATATTATGATCTACATGCCCTCAATGGGAATATATAATGGGCATATTATGATCTACATGCCTCGAGAGGATCATGCCTTAGGCATTTCAATATATATATATATATATATATATATATATATATATATATATATATATATATTGAAATGCCTAAGGCATGATCCTCTCGAGGGTATGTAGATCATAATATGCCCATTATAAACATCTATTATTCTTGAATCTATTACTCCAGCCAAAATGATATAATTATAAACAAGAACTTGAGATATGCATTGAATGATTTCCCATTTTGTATAAGTTTCGGAAAACATGAGTACATAATCATTTCTTCAATAAGGAATATTCAACTAGCAATCACAACGGAAGTTTATCATTTAATCCTAAATATGTGATTCATGTTGATGTTTGGTAATGAAATACCATTATGTGCATGAATCACATCATCAGGATGAAATGCTTCACTTATATTACTACCTTGATGCTTCACTTTGTCTTCAAAACAAAATTCTTCACTTTATTACTACCTTGATAAACATCAGTCTTCAATATGATAAGAACTACATAAGGATTGATCCCTCTAGAGGGTATGTAGTGTAGCACTTGGCTCATCCAGGGATATTCTAGCCAATATGATACAATTGTAAACAATTAAATAGAGTAGAGATAAAATAATTTAAATCATAGATAAGAATATACATACAAATAATTTGATTCACCTAAGAATAATTTAGATAAAATTTTCTATGATCATATTAACCGTATAAAAATACAGATAATTATATATATGGAGATGATTCACCTGCATTGAATGATTTCCTGTTTTGTCTGTGTAGTTAACCATTCAGGATGGGGTGCTAGTATAATACAATTATTAATTATTATAAAGCAAACAATGTTTGTTTGTATGAGAATGGGCTTGTGCCCATTATAAATGTGCACAAATTCTATAAAGGGTGTCACAATGCATAACTTCCCATTATAAAACAAAGTACCTTCCCATGTTAAAAGAAAGTAAATATAATATGTTGAGCTTAAATTTATCTCTATTCTTCTTCTATTAAATTAGATATATATGAGATTTTTATTAGTTATACATGAGAATGAGTTGATTTATCTCTATTCTTTTTCTATTAGTTATACATGAGAATGGACATCTGCCTTTTTAAATCCAAAATGATGAATAAGTAAATTGGAGAGAGTAAAAGTAGCATAAAAATTTTCTTCAAATCTTGTTGAAACTCCGAAACTTGCAAATTAGACAAAGTAAAAGTAACATAAACGACCATCTTTCCTTCTATTCTTAAGTCTTACATGAGAATGGGCATCGTCCCATTCAATACAAACAAACAATTATATCACATGAGAATGGGCATCTGCCCATTCAATACAAACACGATAATATATCATGGGTAGATGCAATCATAGAAAAAGAATAGAGTTTAAAATGGGAAGTTGCACATTATCACAACTTGTTACTTTTATAAAAATGTTAAGTCTGCAAATATTTTGATATAAATTACACTAACAAAATTTGTAACAACAAAAATGGATCTTATTACCACTACCCCATACAAGGAAATTTCTTTTTTGATGGTGCAAATGACTGGGAAAGAAGGGATGAAGAATGGTTCGTTGAAGTTCACAACCTCAATAATTATTACAATGATCTGTGGTTGTTTCATTCCTTGGGATACCAACACACACCAATTGGCATTCTTCTGAGCATAAAGTGTATAACATATACAATTGTATCTATTCAAGTGGAAAAAGTGGACAACACATCCAGAACATGCTCAATACATAAAATGGAATTACATGTTTCTCTTTACAAAAAATATGGCATGGAAAGGTCAGAAAAAAATACAAAAATTTATGTTATAGTTATAGTTGGAAAATCGAGCCATACACTGAAGGGGACAAGAGTGGTGTGAATAATAGTGAAGCTATTTGTGCAAAAAATTGCCACCGTATTCAAAATTTTATATCAGTATGCATTCACTTCATCTATTACCTACCACTTGAATATGGATAAGGAATTAGTCCAACGAAAATTACATTAAAAAATGTTTACCAAGCTCAAAAGAAAAAAATTATCTAAGCTGGAAAAAGGCATATTAGAATCACATTTTCAAGAGGTTAAGCGATCTATAAAAGAGAAATTATTTATAAAACAAGTTGAAACTGAATTTTAAAAAAGTGTATCTACATTATTTGAAGAGATTCATATTTTTGGTTTGATGAAAAATCATTAAAAATTGATATTGGTCATTTCCATGTAGCTCCTACAAAATACCAATACATATCACTTGATTTAACAAGTGTCAATCTCCTTGTCCACTCTATGTTATGTAACCCGGTACCTCTTCAGCGGGATGTAATTTTTCTTCCTTTCAAAAAAAATAACTGGTGTTATTTTTAACATGGAGTTTGAGCATGAAATTCATGACATTGAAACTCATTTCTATATTATTGATGGGAAACATACAATGGAAGCCCAAAACCAATCCTTTCACATCCTGAATTTTCATCTGCTCTGAATAGAATCAAACAAAGGTTTTCCCACATTCTGTCTTCCAAAGAAAAAACTAAACAAATAATCAATATTCTTGCTCTAATTCCCATTCTCACAACCTATTCTAAAAAAGTATAAAATTTTATAATTATGTATATATGTATGTATGTATGTATGTATGTATTATGATGAGAACTACATACAATTAGATCTCTCTCGTGGGTATGTAGTACAACACTAGGCTCTTTCAGCGATAGTCCACCTAGTATAATGCAATTATAAATAATTACAAGGCAAAAATTATTTTTTTGTACTAATGGGATATGTAGTGCAGCACTTGGCTCTACCAGGGATAGTCCAAGTAAGTATAATACAATTATAGATAACTACAAGACAAAAATTATTTGTTTGTATGATATTGGGCTTTTACGTATTAAAAACATTCTAAGTTATGGAAGCATTATAAAACAAAGTAATATTTATTTGTTTGAGAATGGGCTTGTGCCCATTATAAACAAGATAAGGTTGTGAGAATGCACAACTTCTCATTGTAAGACAAAGTAAATTTTATCTCTATTATTTAATTGAGAATGGGCTTGACATGAAGAGTTAAAAGTTTATTTTTTTTACAATGGGAAATTATCCAACTTGAAAGGGAAAGGAAACTAGATGATATTCTGAATCATGGGTAGAGTTAGAAACAATCATTCATGTGAATGTATTGGTGTTTATAATCAAACAAATAGATTGATTGCAATAACATTGTGGTGAAGCTTACCATCTCTAAGAACTCCACTGCCTTTGAAAACATTAATTACCAATAAAATTTCCTTTGTTGCATGGATAAGCTCGTTGTACTAAAAAATTTTAACCACTTCCTTTTAATAGAGGTTTTAAAATGATTTAGTTCAATATTGCATGTATTTAATGGGCATGTCCATTGTCATATATCAATCATATATTCTTCCTCAATGATTCTTATAGAAGAAAATGCATCCACACATTCAATACAAGATTGAACTTAATCATTTTAATACCTCTATAAATTATATTAGAAATTAAAGAGAATTACTAGTCCAACTAATATAAGACAATTATGAAAAATTAAAGAGAATTACTAGTCCAACTAATATTATTATGAATAATTAAAGATAATTTCATAAGGAAAAAATTGCAAGTTTTGAAGAGTGGAGACCTAGAGAAAAGTATTTATTGGCCAAGTAAAAGGTAGTATTTTAATTCTTGGATCATTCTAACCTTGGTGATAGATTGCAAGTGATTTAGGCTCTGTATTAGACTACCTAGATTACGTAACGTCTATCTCATATTAAAAAATAAATTTATGCAACATTTTATTCTTCTTTTATGATTCCTAAATGAGAGAAGGTATATCCACCTAGTGAATACAAGATTGAACATGTATTACACTAAATAGGTAACCTCCCATTAATACAAGATTGAATAGGTATTACAGTGATTAAGTGAGAATGGACAACAGTCCATTGTTTACAATTTTTACTTTACATTCTAAGTATTTATGTTCATTGGCAACAACTATTGATCCCTTACAAATTATTATGAGTGGAGAACAAAGCGCAAGCCATGAGGTTAATCCATTAGAGGAAGATATTATTCCTAACAATAACATGATGTTGTCCAGCCAACAAGAAGTTACCTAACAAAACATGCAAATCGATGGTGATTAATACTAAAGCTACATCAAACCCTTCACCATCAATTATGACAGTTGGCTCATGAACGATATCAAGTATTATTTAAAAATTAATAATATTTTTACTTGTCAATATTAGTTGGAATCAATTTGATAAATATATCCTAAATGTAATTTTTATGTGTAGATATAGTTGGAGAAAATCCAACAAATATATGTAAATAAATAGGTAAAAATATTAATCTTTTTATTTGTCAATATTAGTTGGAATCAATTTGATAAATATATCCTAATTTCAATTTTTATGTGAAGGTAAAGAAGGATAAAATCTAGAAACTATGCAACCAACAAATATATGTAAAGAAAAAGGTAAAAATATTTTGTGAAATATTATTATTGTATTTGAAATACATACAAGTTAATAATGAAGTTTAATATTATTTTTTTTGCAGTGCCTCCAAAGAGACATTTGCTTGTTCTTGAATTAGAAGGATTGTTAGTTCAAAAGTTGAGCCCTTAAATTGATGTCCATACAACAAACCATTCTCAAATAGATGCATAATAGAAATATAGACACAAAAATAAGAAACTTGAATCTAATGGGGTATAATCAAACCTGGAATGTCCACAATATAAAATAAAAATTCTAAAAAGGAAAATACATTTCAATTGAACAATGAGAACGTCCTACCACAAATGTCTATTTCCCAATTTCTAACTTCTATGTGTAAAGAGTTTCATCAAATAACATTCTAGAATACGGTGGATATAGATGCCAATGTAGAAAAACTAACAAAGAAACTATTACTCGGAGTTAAATTGGACGTGCAACCTTTGTTTTTATGGGGTATGTAGCATTGCAAAAAAGAGGGAGACAAATTTATTAAAAATTTGAAAATAATTTGAAAAACACCAGAATTTCCATACAAATGTGAAACTACGGTTGTAGTTAATGTATTCAACAAAGGAGTTCCTGAAGAAAAATTTTGGGTGTCTCCAAAGGTTTCTAACAAAGACTTTAACAATAATAAGTGGCTTATGTCATCGTTGTTTACATAACTAGCTCTGGTAGGGGTTATAGATGATGTAAGAGACATCTTAAAGGGATGTTCTCTATTTCAAACAATAGTGGAACAAATCAATATATAAAATTATGTTTATTACATTTTTGTAGTTCTTTTGTGTTTATTACATTTTTGTAGTTCTTTTTCCATTTTCCATTTGAAGTGATTATTATATACTCTTTAATAAGATGTTATTGATAGTTATTAGTATGTAATGCTCAACATGTGTTTATTACAATTTGTTATTTCTTCTTCACATTTCATCCAAATGATGTGATTAGTATATAATGATAATTTAGGATGTTATTGATAGTTTACCATTTAATGCTCAAAACTAGCTTTGATAGGTTTATACAAAAAAAAAAATTTATCAATAAAATCAAATATTATCATCTATGATTTAATTTATTGAAAATAATTTTTTTATTGGTTGGTTTTTCATATCTCATTTTCCATGGAAAGAAGTTATTGGTTTTGGGGGTAGAAGAATTTCTCTTTGGAGTTCCAGGCTTACTTGAATTTAGATCGTTGACCATACAACTAGAATTTACATATGCATGCTACTGATATTTCGGACATATAATTAGCCCCAATTTTTAAGGATATCATGGTAATATTTTGATATCGATTGTGGTTTACATACCTTTATTCAAGAGAACAACATGTATTCATTCAACATTCTAGTTGGCTAAGAAATATTGAATTCATTTTTTGCTAGGGCATAACAGAGTGTGAAATTATTAACAAATTTTTAAGATCGAAGAAGGGGAATATTGTGCCAATTTACAAAAAAATGCAATATGTTCTCGACAAGTACACCCAAATATATGGAGTAGAAAACATGATGTTCATAGGTGAATTTTTTTGTTAATGATAGAACTTAGGTGCTTTTATTTGGATTGCCTTATAGCTAGAAATTTGATGACACAATGCATTCCAATAAAAAAATTCACACATTTATGTACATGGTTAAATCATGTGGGTCCACACCCAAATTTACATTGGTCTTTGGAAACATTTAAAAATAATTATTGAGATTGATTGAATTTGCTTTATATATATATATATATATATATATATATATATATATATATAGTTTTTCCCATAAAAATTCATTAATATTGGTTTTTTTAGTCTATTTCATAACAATGGATTTATTGTCATCATTTTATGCAAAAAGAATTGTGACTTGTACTTATCTCATAACATGGTTGAGTTTACTTATTACTATTATTACTATTATGTTAAATATTTATGTTGATTAATAAATAAAAATATATTAATATTGGTTTATTTTTGTAGACTATCTCTTAACAATTCATTTATTACCATCATTTTATGTTGTATTTATCTCATAACAACACATTTCCTACTTTCATTCTATGCAAATAAATCAATGTTATAATTAAACATTTGTCAATTTTTATTGATTTCATAAATTAGAAGCAATATTAAACACAAATATATATGATCAAAATATGTAAAATATACAACATGCAAATGCACATGACCCCATAGTTAAAATAAATCACAACCAAATTTTTCTTTCTTTCTATATTATGTTTATGAGAATGGGCATATGCCCATTCTCATCACAATGATAAAAATCTTTGTTCGTATCAGAAATGGCATATGCCCATTCTCATCACAATAATAAAATTCTTTGTTTGTATGAGAATGTGCATATGCCTATTCTAACCATTCTAACTCATTGAAGCAATAGTGAACTTAATCATTTTAATATCTCTATAAAGGATGTGAGAATGGGCAACTCCCGTTCTAAAACAAATTAAATATTACCTCTTTTTTTCTTCTATGATTCTTATATGAGAATGGGCATATGCCCATTCAATACAAGATTAAAATGTTTATTTGTATGAGAATAGACATATGCCCATTTTGTCTATGTGTATTTTTCATCTATGATTCTTATATGAGAATGAGCATATGCACATTCAATACAAGATATGAATGTTTGTTGGTATGAGAATGGACATATGCTCATTCAATACCAAAAAAATGTTTGTTTGTATGAGAATGGACAATATAAGTATTTTCTATTCATTGCAAAGTTATAAATGTATTATTTATTCCAATTAGTATTTCCTATTCTTACTAAAAAATTGTAAACCCTTAAAATGGAAATCCCTCATTCATGATATATAATTTCAAATAAAAATTTTATCGAATGACGTTTGACTCAATGGTGAAGATGTTGGCTCTTAATGAGCCCACCAGGGTTCAATTCTCACTGTAAGCGAAGTCAAGAGATACTATTAATAAGGGATGAGGCCGAGATCATGCCCCAGGCGAATTTGGCGAATGGATACCCCTCAGTCCTTGGCAACTAAGCCTAAGAATTTGTGCACCTAACCCGTGCAATTATTTTAGATTCAATCAAAAAATAAATTAAAAAAATTATATATATATCAATATAATTTGTCTAAATATTTATATAAAAATGACAATCATATTTTAGATCTATAAAATGATAGAGATCTCTACATTTTCAAACTATTTGATGACCTAGAACATGAAATACGTGTATACAACTGTCAAATTTAAGTAGTATCGTAAGGATCTCTTTTACCTATGTGTGAGCTATATAGGTTCAAGTTATTATACTACCAAAGATGATAGTATAGCCTTCAAGAAACTAATTAATTATTTATGCTTTGTCCAGTTTTATTTTGCCAAGTGTTATTTACTTTTTTAATATAAAGTTTTATAAAAACAAATATTTATTTTCTTTTTACAAAATCTTTAATTCATTTTTTTGATTGGCTGAATTATTTTTGTAAGCATATTAACTATTTTTCATTAGTAAAAACATCTATTTTTCTTATCAACCAATATAAAAATGACATGTGACAAATATTTAATTTTTCTATAGTTTGGACATTAGCCAATTTTCTTGAGAAGTCTTAAATGATTTTTGCATTGAATGCTCATTGGACACATCATTGTACTTGAAAAGTGTCATTGTTTTCATTATGATGGCATTAATAATTATTTTTGTTTTATTCAACTTTATTTTGCCAAGTGTCAATTGTTTTATTTAACATAAATTCTCATAAATATAAATATTTATTTGATTTTTTACAAAGTCTTTAATTCAATTTTTGTAGTCATATTAAATATTTATTATTAGTAAAAGATATTTATCTTATTAACCAATTTAAAAACATGTGGCAAATATTTAATCTTTCTATAGTTTTAACATTACATTTTTTTAATAAGTCTTAAATGATTTTTGACTTGGATGTTGATTGGACACACCATTGTACTTAATGTGTCATTATTTTAATTTTCATAACATTATTAATTATTTTTACTTTGTCCAATCTTATTTTGCCAAGTGTCAATTGTTGTCTTTAACATAAAGTTTCATAAAACTAAATGTTTATTCGTTTTTTACAAAATCTTTAATTCAATTTTTTGATTGGCTAAAATATTTTTGTAGTCATATTAAATACTTTTTATTAGTAAAAAAACAAATTTTCTTATTCACTTCTGTATTTTTTCTTCACAAATATGGTGTCTTCGAATTTTTGGATCCCAAAGTAGATCTTGAAATTTAAATGTGCAAATTAGAAACATATATTATGTTTACTTTCCCTATAGTGCAATAAATGGAGATTTGTGGCAAAGAGATAAAGAAGGCTTCTATGAAATTTGTATATATATCCATGAGAATCTATATCTAATTCATAATTTTTTTGTATTGATATTACATGACAATATTTTCCTATTAAATTTATATTCTTCCACCACGAACTTGTAGCCTTAAGACAATAGCTTCAGAAAATGGTCGTATTTCGACAATGCAAAATACTTGTTTGGTGTGCCTTTTCCTTTTCTTCTAAGTTTTGAACTTTCTCCCTAGTGGGAAGCAACAGAACCCTCTATCACATTTCTTAAAGTTTACCATGTCAAACTTTCGTGTTTATTGAACACTTCTAAAAGGCCCCCATGCAGTAGTTGAGCTTATAGATTACTCTGATACCTTGGAACTCCAACATCCACTAAAAGGAATTTTGGGCATGATCTTTCATTTAAGATCTCCGGTCCCAACTAAGACGAAGCTTTTCCTTGCTTGCACATCTAAAATCTTTGCCCAACACATCTTTTTCTGTAAAATTCATTGCAAAAGTAAAATACCTTTACTTTAACACTTCTTCGGCAATATATGTCATTCATGGCCTTGTTTTATCTATAGGAATTAATAAGTGTAGATATGCTTTCGTGCTCTCTCTCTACAAATTACAATAATAATATTTTTTAACAAAAAAGACGCGCATAAATTTAATGTCTTGCATTCAATGAGCTTATCAACTAAAGGTAAAAGATAATCGAAATATGATTGTCTCGAATAAAGTGATCTTACATAATAAAGGGAATCACCTGTACTTCTTCTATTTTATGGAAAAGCAAATTCACAGGAATATTTTAATGTTTTAAAAATAGATACATAAAAACATAGGAAGGAATAATTGCATATAGGTTTCTAAGCATTTACTTTAGCGAGATGGAATAAAAAGAAAACAACATCTCGAGCAACAATAAAGTTGACGAGTGGAAGATTAAGCAAAGACAAGATCATACCAATTATTCGAAACTTGTGATTCTATCTTATCTAACTTATTACACAATATTCATACATTATATTCATAACCAAACCAGGTATAAAGTTCTTTGGAATTTTGGGTTTTGTGCATAAAATATATTTGGTAGAGTCTAAGAGCTTTAACTTAGCTATGTTAAGAAAAGTGGCAATTTTGTGAATAACTAATTGATATAGTTTTCAAGATAATCAAACATGATTTTATTAAAAGTAGGGAGAAACAAAACGGGGAAAAATAAAATAGTGCAATGATAAGCCACTCGAGTATGATTTATTATAAACTATTAACAACCTACATTAAAAAAATAATAATAAAAATCTAAAATATGATTCCTCTCCCATCATTGTTTAATAGGAAAGGTTCTAAGCTAATGTTTCATAAATGGGAAGATATTGTTTTTTTATAATCAAAATTAGTTACATGGTAACAAAATTTTGTTTTCAAAAATAAATGATTAAATGTATCTTTAGTAATTTTATTTTTTTATATTAATATTTAACAAAATATATAGTCAATGAATTTATTTTATTTTTTTATAAAATAGTCACATAAAATAATACATTTGAAATGAAAGTTATACAAACCTCCCAAATTTTAAAAAAATAATATAATTATACTTATTAATATAATATACTTATACATTCTTAAAAAAATAGTATATATGTGTAACTTTATTTTATAAAATTAATTTTTAAATTTAGAATAATATTTGGAAAGAATAGTTTGCTATTTGATAAACTATTTATTATCCTACAACTATAATTATAACTAATACATGGTCTTATTATGTATTAGCATTGGTATTATATAATGTTTTTTTGGAACAATATTTTAAATTAATTGTAAATAATTTATGGGAAAAAGATAGCCCATATACAATTAAATGCTTATTTAATATAAATATATATAGATTTGAATTCAATCTCATATAAATTTGAATTGAAATATAATTAAATATTATTAATTTGTTTAAACAAAAATGATATAAAATATCCTTATAGGACACATTATATAACTGGACTATTATTCATAATTTTGTGTTTTACGATATACAATCATGTAATATCATTTTTGGTAGAGAAAAAAACTTTTTGATTACCAAAGATATATTTTTCTAAAAAAAAAAAATGTGCACCAACACTCTTATTGCCATCCATGTTTATTACTCATCATGTTGGACTCCCTTTAAGGATTCATACGATAAACTAAGTCACATAGGGAATTTTTACGAGCTAACATCAAACAAGATTGAGACTTTCATAGAGTTACATTGAATATTTATGACCTCCTTCAAGAGAAAGGAGGCATGTTTATCATTGACATCCACCACTAAAGTATCATCATTCTCTCGTGCTAAGTGGGAAGTGAGGGATGCGGAAGAAAATGATGCTTAGAAAGTTTTGATGACGCATGCATATTGACAACTTATCCTTATGGAAAAACTTGTTGGAAAAATCTCGGACTCTATACTCTTCTGATCTCCACAACACCAATTAAAATCAAGGGGTCGTTTGACCAAAAATAATTTTGAAAGCGCTTTAATTAGTTGAACCATGTCTTAAGTGGATGATGGTGACTTCAAAAATGGGCTATCTTTTAATGCCTCTAATTTGCGGTGGTGGCTTATCATGGTCTACTAGCTAGTATTCTTTTGCATAAAATTATGGTATTAAATCTCCTAATTATTTTTTAAAAATGTATCATTTCTCTATAGGATTTAGCCTCCTTTTAATAGATATTAGATCTATTGATTGACTTGCACAGAAGTTTAAGTTCTTAGTTTTAAACCATCATTGTTTCTTCATACCAAATGGCTTATAATGACTATTGTCATTAGACATAAACTTAGACTACAACCACCTTTATATCAATGGAAGGATTGGAAATGGAATTATTGTAATGCAACCTTTGAAAATTGATCCCCAGGATGTCATATTAAACTATGAGTCCATTTTCCTTGGCTTTGAATAGATTAAATAATTTAAATTATTTTCCTCTCACTCATCTCAGTCTTAAATCAATAGAATTTGGATTATTAAGATATGTACCCGAGTTGTTCCACTTCTTCTAGAGTCTAATATACTAGGGATTTCTTGTTGACAAAGGATCAAATATATTTGCATCCTTAATGCTTCGTGTCCTGAATGTGGACAATGAAACTTTTAAGCATTTGGTTTTCCCCAAAGCTCAATCAACTTGAAATATGATTAATGGCCTATTTCAACCCCTCCATCCTAATCCTTTCAATTTTCATATGATTTTCTTTTTGGGATTTTTCTTAGTAATCTATACACATTGTTTTCTTTGGAATTTCTTCAATTCAATTATTTTATGTTAACTATGGAAATCATGAAATATAATTATTTTCAATAAATATGAAACTGATTCTTGTTTATTGTAAACAAATTATTTTTGGTGATACCTTTAGTGTTTATGCAAATATAATATGGTGATGAGAAGGTGGCAATTGAATTTGAGTACCTCCAAGAATTATTCTACCATTAGAGGAGTGTTCCTACATTATGAATTGTGAACCACCCGATTAGCTTTCATATTATGTTCTACCAAAAATTCTTAGACGTTGGCATAACCAATCTTTTAGTCACTTCTCAAGTTGTCCTCAATGGAGGGTTCGATCCGGAGCGTCGACATGGTCTCTTCAATGTTAGGTATTGTTCAAGTAGTTGTCTTTGCAAATCAAGGGGCATTAATCTTTCATTGGATTCTATTGATTACACTTTTGATGAGGATGGGGGATGTCCTCCTTTGAATTAACCTCATTTCTTTGATTTGATTCTCAAGGATGATCTGCCACCACTTGCTTTTGTGTTGTTGCTTGTGTGTGATATTATTGCATTTAATGTTTTGATTAATAATATTTTTGTTTAGTGATATGTTTATGAATTGTATTTGATTTTACAGACTATGCCAACTCACCACTTTTAATTACAATTTAATGTAATTTTCTTTGTTTGAAATAATATAATATATCAATAAATTTTAATATTTTAAAAAATTATTATCACACATTTAAATAAAATTATGCTTTATAATTTCAATAAATCAAATGTAAAATCAAATCAAAATATACGTACTTCAGAATTTGAATGGAATTTACTTTATCTGAATAAATGTTGGTATAGAATTTATTTTATATTTGAAATTAAGCCAACTTAAAATTTGCGTGGATATAAAATATTTATTCATAAACTATCTTTCCCGTGAAGTAGGGTTACGGAATATATGCTTTTAGAGGATGGAAACTACAAGCTCGAGAATAGCAGTATAAAATAGACCCATGAGGGCGGTGCTCTAATCATAGAGCCCATACTATTTTTCATCTCTGTGTGAGATTCAGATTCTAAGTAGTAGTGTGCTTTTTCAGAAAGTGGATTAATGGCAGGGAGTGAAAGAGTAAGAAGGAGAATAATGGTTGCTGTGGATGAGAGCAAGGAAAGCATGTATGCATTGCAATGGAGCGTTGACAATCTGCTTGATAGAAAAGAGAACGAACAAATTATACTCATGCACGCAGAGACCCCAGCTGTATCCAAGCTTGCATTGGCAGGCCATGGTGTTACTCCTACACTCTCAATTTTATATATTGACATGATCTTAATTTTGTTTTTCCTAAAATCTGCTCTAGTGTTACTGCAGCAGCTGCATCCGCAGGGCATCATGTGTTGGACATCGCCGGAAGAAGCGAGAACCTCACCACACAGAGAGTATTCTCTCTTGCACAAGACATCTGTAAGAAGGACAATGTAAGCCATTTTTAAAAAGCTTTGGTATTGGCTTTTCTCCAGAAATTGTTTTCTGTTTTACGAGAAGATTTGTGGTGTTTGAAAGCAATGGCGATGTTGCAGGTGAGCGTAGAAACGAAGGTGATGACAGGAGAAACGCAGTATGTCATCTGTGCGGCAGCTAACGAATTGAAAGTAGATATCTTGGTTGTTGGAACCCATGGCCATGGAGCGCTTAAATGGTGATCAGTGATTTATTTCAAAATTTTATATGTAACGGTTTCGGTTTTGAAATGTTTGTGCATCTGTTGTAGAATTTGATATTGCGAATGGGTTTTGCAGGGCTGTTGTGGGAAGTGTGAGCGACTACTGCGCACGCCATTGCAAGCGCCCTGTATTGGTTGTCAGAAAACCTCAGCTCTGAGATAAAACTGCAACAATGTGGAAGTAATATTACAACAAAAGTCTAAGGCCAGAGTTTCAGCCTGCATATTTGGGAAAGTAATGATGTAGGAAACATGTTATAAGTTTACATGGAGAGTAATAAGCACAACATCTGTACTCTAAAGGGTGGGCCGGAATATACAGGTGCTAAAATCAGTTGATTTAGATAATTACACAATCCGTAACAAATATCTAATATTGATTTTCTCTAAGTAATTGCGACCATGTATGTATTGATCCCAACTATACTATTTAGTTAGCAAAAGCATCCATAGGTCCATGTCAAAGGCCCATAGGTACAATTAGTATGGAATTTATTTTCTTTAATATATTTTCAAAGATTCTCTTTTAACATTATTGTATGGCAATATATTCTTCAAAAAAATAAAAATATTGATCCTATTAATGGAAATTTTTATGGTAGTTTGGGTCACCATATATTGAATATGTCAAACATCCTATAGAACTTGAGGGTTCAAGATAATTTAATATGTTTTATACTAGCAATCGCATGTGTTTCATGAGATGTGAACACCGAACGATATATGTTATTTGTTTTAGAGGTATAATTATTACTTTTGTAGTTGATGTTGATTAGGGGTGTGATTGATTTCGTCAATTTAGAAATATAGATGGGCCACTTAATTTGAAGGTTGTTTCTACATTTCAAACTTGTTAAAAATTCGTACATGAATACATTTGATACCATTTTCGATAGTTAATTTATTTTATAGTTGATGTTGTATGTATTTAATTCATGTTTATTAGTTGTGCATCGGTTGTTCGGTTGGTGTTTTGTTGGAAAAAAATTTATTGTACAGTTGATAATGTGTGTGATTGATAGTTGTAGTGTAGGAATTTAGTTGAAACATTACATTGAAATGTTGTATGTGTACATTTAATTCTGTTACAGATTCGTACATTTAAAGTTGCATATCATATTTCAAAACATCAAATAAATGTAGATCTGCGTGCACATAATGAGACATGTATACATTTGTAGTATTTATATCATGAATGGTAGCCTTTAGTGGGCAATTTTAGTTTCAATAAACATGATTACATTTGATACCCCTTGAACAACAGTGTCACTTTGGATAGAAGAAGTGTTGAGTATAGTAGTAGTGGAGGTGCTATCAAAGCAGAGGGTAGTATTTACGACGGGTTGAGTGATAGTAGTCTTGCTTCCTCCTTTCTTCTTGCTCCAAGTGTTGGTATGTGCACCATATTTGAGTATCTCTCGAATGAAAAAGCAGGTGAAATACACAAATTTGCAAGCGAGGGAACTCTGGAGAAATCTATGAATGTCAGACCCTACCTTTCAGTGGTTCTAATGTTGACGGTTTCTCTGTGCAAAGTAAGTCCTTGTGACTTGTGGATAGTTAATCCCCAGCCCATTTTAACTGGAAATTGCCTTCGATTCCCTCTTGAAATAGGGGGTATGGGAATATGTAATGGGTTGGAGGGATCCCAACATGGGCCATTGTATCTATCAAATTTGACAACAACAAATAAAGGTAATGTTGGTGGTTGTATTGATGCATCGTAGACAATGTTGGTGATTATTCCTGCGGCACCATTCACGAGGCATGTGTCAACCCATAGATTTGCAATAAGCATGATTTTTTGTTTTTTACACAACAAAGTTTTGTGTTCCAACCGATCATCATCGGATTTCCTAGTCAATCCACCCATTACTTTCAAAGAATGGATTGGGTGATTGGAATGTTTAATGCCTTCAACATCTGTAGGTTGTGGGAGTCCACCTAATCATTTTTTGTAAACAAATGTGGTGCATCCTTAAAATTGTTGAGCTCTTGCTGAGTTAGGTGTGTGTCTGTGCTGAGACATTAAGATTTCCCAATCCTCAATTAGAGGGGTTGAATCTTGCATGTGGAGCAGTAAATTCTGGAATGAAACTTGTGCATTGGTTGTTCCTTGTTGCCAAAATATTGTTTGCAATGTAATGGAAGTCTGAAATCCCTTCCAAAGGGTTGCTCCGTAGGAATTACTTGCATAAAGAGGACTGTCCAAAACTGGTGGTAATTGGTCGAGGTCACTAAGGAGGATGACTGATATGTTCCCAAATTTAGATGTTCTTGAGTGTGGGAAAGCTTCGTGGAGCCTACTGTCAATTTTTCTTAGTAACTTTGGGCCGATGAAACTCATTTCATCAATAAGAACATATTCTATATGTTTTAGCGACTCTTGAAAAGACGATAATGCACTACCTTCAAGGGGTTTGAGTTCTTTGATTGGAATACACATGGTTGCATGGATTGTGGATGCGGAGATGTTGAATGCTGAAACAATGGTACCTTTAAGGGGTTTGATTTATTTGATTGGAATACACATGGCTACGTGGATTGTGGATGCGGAGATGTTGAATGCTTTGAAACAATGGTAGGGGCGAGCACAAGTAGAGGTGAGGGATATGTGGTTGGTGATGTGAATGAATTATGGATTTTATTTATTAGAAATGATTTTCTTATGCCATTCATTCCTTGAATTATCAATCTTAGTGGAGGTAGAAGGGTTTTGTTTGTTGAATGGTGTAGTATGGTATCAAGAGCTATTTTTTGTTCTGAGACAAAGGAAGTGTGGAAGATGGTGGTGTGGCCTGCATGTTGTTGTTAATTGTGTCTACCTTCTCTCTCTCAATGAATGATGAACCAATTATCTGCAAATCATGTGGAACGTCATGTATGTTCCAATTATTGTGTATGTCAAAATCTCATTTCCCCAACATGTCAAGACTATCTAGACCCATGTTGTTTCCTGGGTGAAGTTGTGTGAAGACCTGCCATTCTTGCAATGGTTCGTGTTGAATACGCATTCGGGATCTGAGTCAGAACTAACATCTGTAGCATGTCATGTGTCTGCGGTAGTGCGTAAAACATGCCACGATCTATAGTTGTGCTTGAACATGTCCTAAGTGTCGTTGATGTCATGTGGGGTTGAGTCAAATTCGAGGTAATATTTCAAAAACTCGATATAAAAGGAGTTCAGACCAACAGAAAAGATCATATGACATTGAATCCTGAGCTGGGACATCCACAAATCTTGGGTGGACCTGAACATTTTCTTGAAACTATATATACATATTTGTTAGAAGCATAAATCAAATAGAATCCTCGTGAATGATCTCCAATTGTTCATATTTTGGAGAGAAAATTGGGGATGTTGGCATCAAGTGGAGGTGATCTCTCGATTATTTTGGATATCAACCTTTTTTTAGGTGGTTTCGATTACTACTGCATGGAAAACATTAACAACACATTGAATACACTTAAAATATTCCTCCCTCTACAAGTGAGGCGTAATTAATGTCAATCTCATTGTGAGGAGGGGAATTATGTTTCTATCTTGCATCATATTAATTGGAGAGGGAAAATAAGTGTGTTAGTCCACCAAGATGTTCGTAGGTATGACAGAAACTTTAAAATCCTTGTCATTGCTCAGTCTAATGTCCAACTTGGGACACTTCGAAATGGCCTCATTGGGGAACAAGCCCCTCGTAACATAAAAATCCTGTCATCGACGAAGGCACCTACCCCCACATGTCACTTCTAAAAGGATTAGAGCCAACTACAATTATAAATGGAACAATCCACACCAAATAACATGAAAACTCTCTACAATAATTTTTTAGTCCATAACATGCAATAAACAGAACAACTGAATAAATAATTCAATCAGTATTGAAACCCACCTGAAGTTCATCTAGAGACAACACTCTTTTCTTTACCACCAAAGAAAGAGAATCACAAATATCCTGCAAAAAATGAAATAGGAAGTTAATAAAACTAAATGTATTCGCAAATTCAAAAGGAGGGACTCCTCATTTAAGATTATTCTATATTTTCAATTTCATTCTCAAGTATAATACAAAAACTAAAAGATTATAAAGATTTATTAAAAATCATATATTAGTAGAGGCCATACATAAGAAGATAGTAAACTGTCTTTTTTATTATGGTTTAAAATAAATTGCACAAAGGTTTCTCTACAAAAAAAAATTTCCCCATTTAGTTTTTGAGATTTAGTTTACATCCATAAACTTGAAATTCACCTAATTAACACAATATCATCTCAAAATAAGAATAGAAAAACATAACCAGCCATATCTATTTTTTATTCTTTCTAATTTACCCAAATAATGTAAATATTTATAGTGAGTACCCATGAATTTATGTTATACTCTTTGGCTTGCCTATTGTACTAAAGTTCTGTGCTGAATTCAGAACAAAAAAATGAAGACTTGTTTCATAATGAGGGCACCAACCCTACTCATTTCACTAATAAAGTCACTTTGTTCTTCATTGTTGAGCTCTTCTCTTTTGTATTAACTTGTCTTGGAACTTAACTTTTTGTCTCTGAATCCTATTAATATGAAAACTAATAGGAGATGACACTGTTGATCGTCTTGTGATATAGATAGGAACGCTACAGCTGAGACTCCACCATCTCAACCACTTGTTCCTCCAACCAGCTTACCTCCAAGTCAAGGTAATTATTCTTTGTTAACTTTACAAACTATTTTCAAAAATTAGATTTAAAAATCTGTTATCCCCCAATTTGATCCCTGTCATGTTAAAGATTGGGTACAAATTATAATTTGAAAACTTATGAGAATAGTCTCTTGAACAATTAAACATAGTTCAAGGTGACAAAAACCTAAACTTATTAAGGCTTCGAGCAGAATTATTTACATAAGTGCACAAAATTTCTCTAAACCAAGTGAAAAAATATTTAAGAAAATATTAGCCAGATATTCATAAAAATTCACATAATGTATTAGGACGTCAAAATAACATGTATTTATACTAAATCTTATGTTTTCCATAGAATTAGCCTACTTAAAAAATATTTTCCATTCCTTCCAATTTTTTATTTCTATTTTAAGAAGAGAAATGGCATGAACATCTTCCACTGCCTACCTTCACAAACCTTACATGTGATGAGGTAATTCAAATAAAAATCTATTGTAACCAGTGTTACGAAATTGGGCAAGGAAGCTTTGGAAGAGTGTATCAGGGTAATTTGAAAGATAAAGATGTGGCTATAAAGAAACTAAAAGGTAGAGGCAAAGACAATAAGAAATTAGTTGAGAATGAAGTCAACATGATGTTGGGCACTAGTGTTGAGAATGGACCTTAGGGAGGACAAGTGCAATATCTGAAATGTGGGGTCCTCCCACTAAATCGATTACGTCTTGCAGCAAGTTCTTGTAGCTTGGTGAGCTTGAAGCCAATTTCTACCAGAATAGAGCCCACAAACTGGTTGAATTCCAACCCAATGGTTTGCAAATTTGTACAGTTCAAGAGAATGGAAAAAACATCTCCCTTCATATTGTTATTGCCAAACATCAGTTGTTGTAGGCAGCCCAACATTCCCAATTTCTGGGGTACCATTCTACTTAATTGGTTGTCTTCTATTTGAAGAAAATTAAGCACCGAAATATTTCCTATGGATTTTGGGATGTTGTCATTTAGCTGATTGATGGACAGGTCCACCAATCGACAATTTGGCTAGCTTATGGCCTACATCCTCTAGAATTGTCCCCACAAACTTGTTGTGATATAGGTTCAACTTTTTCAATTCTATACAGTTCATGAGAGAATATAGAATGGATCCTCCTAGGTTGTTATTATCCAGTGACAATTCTCGTAGTTGGGAAAGTGAACCCAATTCTTGTGGAATATAGCCATACAAGGAATTAGAAGATATATTTAACTCCTCCATGAAAGAACAATTTCCTAGCACTTGGGAATGCCACCTGTAAGGATATTGTTCTTCAACTTGAGCTCTCTCAGTTTCCATAATTGACTAATCTCTTCCAGGATACTACCATTTAGTTTGTTGGAATTTAGAATTATAATTTCTAATCTGTCAATGTTGTTAATATCTTAGAAGGAATTTGTCCCTCAATCGTATTATTAGACAACAACAAGTGACGTAAATTTGTGCACTTATTCAGAGAATTAGGAATTTTTCCAGAAAGCAAGTTATTTTTTATATTGAGCACTATTAAATGCCTGAGAGCACCTAGTAAATAGAAATAATAAGATAAGCTAATTATTCCCTATAAAATATAAATAATTGAGATAAGCTAATTCACATCCATATTTTTGTATAACCAATTTCATCAATCAGATCGCCCCAAATCAGCCATTTGTTTGTTTATGAGTTGATTATCATAATTTTCATTTACTTATTTAATTTTAAACTAGGGATATTTGGGATGGAAACACAACTTTGCTTATAGGAAATCATTTATATCATAGGAGAGAGTATCATTGATCAGATATGTGGCTGACTATCTCATGCAAAATTCATAAGTAGCTTTACATATAAAACACCAAGTTGTCAACCAGTGCTTGACGAAACATGCTCTCACAATGTTGATAATACAGCTCAGATTCTTGTCTGTCAATTACATGCTCTCGCAATGTTGATAATACAACTTAGATTCATGTATGTCAATTAAATGAATACGCTACAGATACAGTATGGCACCAAACCAGTGCATACAAAAAATAAATTATTTTAAACAACAAAGATTAAACCCTAACAGTATCATCTGCAAATTCTTAAAGGAACTGTGTAAAGGCATTTGGAGCATAACTTACCAATCTAGAAGAAGTGTCTGAAACATCAATCTGACTTCTCGTGCTTCCACTACTATTTTCTTTTATTTCTTGTGTCTGTATATTCTCTGTGTCACTCTAAATTCCTGAATCTCCTTTTGATCTCCCTTTTTCTGTGTGTGTATACTTTCTTTTCTACCTCCCCTAAGCCTTATACAACATTTGCAATCTATTATTGATCTCCCTTTTTCTATTTTCAACTCAACCTAATTAAAAACAAAAGCTAAAATTGTTAATTATTAGAAACAAAAATTTTAAAAATAAAAGCTAAAATTGTTGTTAATTAAAAACAAAAGTTAAAATTGTTAATTATTAGAAACAAATTTATTAAAAATAGTAGAGATTTATATTTTCAACTCAGCCTAATTAAAAAAAAAGCTAAAATTGTTAATAAAAAACAAAGCTGAAATTGTTAATTATTAGAAACAAAATTATTAAAAATAAAAGCTAAAATTGTTGTTAATTAAAAACAAAAGCTAAAATTGTTAATTATTAGAAACAAAATTATTAAAAATAGTAGAGAAAAGCTAAAATAGGGAGGAAAAGCACAAACGTCAAGACGGACCGTCAAACTGTCAAATTTAACACAATCATAGAAACATCCACAGGGGCCTTTCCCATAGGGGGGAATGTCTTCGGTGTAATAAATAGTCATTAATTTAATTGCATTCTATTTCATGTATAATATAATGAAGATGAAATAACAGAGTTTAGTCATGAGAATATATCACATTTATTAGAAAAATCAAATTTATGCCAGTCTAAAGGACAAAAGATAGCTCAATTATCCATCAAGATGCCAAATAAGTGTTTAATTAATAATTAAGAAAGTAATGATGCTTTAAACCATGCAAACCAAGTTCTACTAGAAACAAAGTAAAACAAATCTAGCTACTTACTATGATGAGTTTACTGAAGTGAATGCAAAAAGAAGGATTTCTTTTAAAATTTAAGGAATGTTGAGAGGAAGAAAGCAAAAATTAATATAGAAAAGGAAAACCTAAAAATTATGTTTTACCTCCAATTCATTATTCACCCCTAACTTGTTTGCCAAGTACTTTTTCAACACATGTATCATCATTGTTGTGTCCTTGAACCACATTAATCATGTCTCCTAGTTTCAACTTTTATCTTTAAAAGTATGTGATGTATGCCAATGCTGACTAAAACTTGAAGAGGAAACCAAAAAGTTTGACTATTGTTTCTTCTATCTCCCTTGATTCTCGCATAATTCTTTGGAATCTATGGCAACATTAGATCTCCATTTTTGTCATGCAAATGCTCAAGAAAGTAAAACCAAATAAAGGATCCATCTCCATCATGATCATATCCAATAATATTATTGAATTTTACTATTTAATTTAATGGACCTCTTCACTTAAATATCCTAAGAAATGAAAAAGTGAACATCTTATTGATTATTTACATCCTGCAACATGAACCATAACCTATTTTCATGGCGATATAAGGAATTAGAATACTTCCATTATCCATTGATTTAGTAACAATAAATCCTCTCAAATTCATATGAACTAAAGGTTACATGTTTATCTTTGATACAATTGTATGATCTATGCATTGCTAGCACCTGAAATGAAATCTTCCATAAGGAGGAGAAATTACCATGAATGTTATTTCAGAAGTGCTTTGTCTGAATGACCATTCTACATTGATTTCTAGGCTAATGCTTGAGTTGGATTTGAGTGGTTTTTATTTTGAAAATAAGATCAAAAATATTTTAGGATGAAAATGGATTTGAAGATTGGTGTTACATGGAAAATTTACTTTAGAAAGGTCTATCGACCAAAAAAATCCCACATTCATTGGTCAGTTTGGTTTGTGGTAACATATAAACTCCAATATATCGTGATCCTTATGCCAATTGGGGTGACAACTACAATGGAGGTGGGCATAGTAAAATACCATGTACAATTGTCTCTAAATACTTTCCTTACTATCTGAAATCATATATGCCTCAAACCCTAATATATATCATTAGATCTTTATACCAATAAGGGTGATGTCTCAATGGAAGTGGCCATCTTACTAACATAATGTTTGATTGGTTGCTTCAAAATCTACAACAAAATCATGTATAATTGCCTCAAAATACATGGCTTACTACCAAAATCTTCATTGCATATTGAATTACTCAGTAGACACAAAATCACACACTTGGGTACACTTCTAGATCATAAAAGCATACTAACATTCATATGATTCATGAGCAAGAAAAGTACTAATTGATACCTATTGTTAGCCTCTTTTATTTGTCTCTTGTTTTCCATTTTGTCTAACACACCCTACAACCCAGGTTGGGATTTTATTGATTTATCTTTTATGGCTTCAGACGTTAGCGCCCATCCAGGACATAAGCACCCAAGCGCTCTTGTCCTGTTTGGGTGCTCCTGAACCTCGTCCAACTTACTCGGTATTTTTGGGCCTCTTTTATCTTTTAGTCATATCTTTTACTTGTGGGTTGGCAATCTAATTTTAAAATATGAAATTCAAAGAAGGGAATCATATAAATACATAGTTGTGTTCAAAATCAAGGACCAAACACTAAGCATTACTATCATTACCTAATATTGCATCTAAAATGAATCTAAAGCACTCAAAAGCATCCATCTAGCATCCAATCAAGGGACAAGGGATTGTATACTCTACATAGGAAGGGGAAATCTATTCTATTCTATCTACACATTCTAGTACATTTGCTACATTCTAAGAACAACTTGCTATCAAGTACAAATTGCACAAGGGCATCCTAGGGCACAATTTCTACACACACTCACTAGAAATACATGGATTCTAAGATGTAGTGAAATTCTCGCCTTAACTTCACTCTTGGGGTGACTGTTAGGGTCATTCTAACTCCCCATTCTAGATTTTCCTTGTTAGGTTTGATGTGGTTTGTGGGCTTGTGCATGTGAACTCTTCTTTTTGTAGAGTTACAAGTACCATTGAAGATCATTGTGTGACTATCAAATTATTTAAAGAGAACAAAAACGAAGACCTTGTGACATAACGAAACTAGATCTAAATATTTTGCATAGTCATAGGTGCCGAGATCCAATCATCAACACCTAGGCGCCCCTGTTTTGTTGTGGGCGCCCGCCAGCATTTTTTGTGAACTCCTATATAGGCTATTTATGACATTATTAACACCTTATTTATTACTTCTCTCTTCCATATCAGTTCCAGATTGCATGGAAGTCATCTAAGTGATTTTATTTCCCTATATTGCTTAGGGTTTTATACTTTATATCTTTATTTTTCTGGTTTCATTACTATATTTCAACATTTATACATCCTTTATTTCAATAGTGACTTTGCAATATATAGATTTAATACCAATTAAATTTAAGCCATTTCATGAATCTCACTCGTGATCAGTCATTCGATCCATATTCTATCAATCTCACTTTCATGACTTCTAAGGTTCCTCGGTCTCCTTACATGACCTACTTGAAATGAATCCATCTTGCAAGGATGTTCTCCAGTAAATCCCTAGACACTATGTATCTCCCTCGTGATACGCCACCAGCTCAAGTTAGTTTCATTTTTGATCTTTTATCTCCTATTCCTCCATCCAATCAACTCATATTAGAGTCAACTCAATATTTAGATTGTTTATTTGAAGATAAAATAAAATCCATGGAAACAACGATTACATTTCTTAAATATTAAATCCAACATTTCAAGGATGCTTCTCAAGCCCATGTGAGTTCTTCTTCTACTTCTATGACTTCTACATATCCACATATCGCTGAACCCAAAGTCTTACCACTACCCACAACTCTCAAATTTGATCTCAATTCTAAGAAACATTATATTCTTCCTCAACCTCGACTCACCAGTGATCAACTTGACATCCAATAATTTCTACCCTCCTTATTGACTTCCTAGCTATTAAGGTATCCCATTTTGTAGTTATCATAGACTTAATGGACATCATGATAATTATTTCTATGCTTTATATTAATGAATTAAGCACCTTATGCATCACGCTTTTATCTCATGTGATTCACAACACCATACTACATCTCCAATTGTTAATTCACAATGGGATCCTAAATCTGGTCCTTCCATCTCTAATGAACATCATTCCATTATTATTAATCTTCCTTCTTTGGTCAGTGAAGTGTCGCCTATCCAAACTAGTGTCAAACCATATTCAAAAATATCTACCCCATTATCTCCTCCTACTAAGTCATCTACAACGTTACCAACTCAAACTAAGAAACCTCCTCTAAAAATCAGTCCATCCCCTCCTCCTCTCAAGTCTTCTACAACACTACCAATTCCAACTAAGCAACCTCCTTTATAAATCAGTCCATCCCCTCCTCCTCTCAAATTTTCTACAATGTTATCAATCCCATAAAAGCTACCATCATTCAGGGTCCCTCTCCATCCTACTCCACTTCAGCATCCAATTATTTTTTTCAAACAAGATAATCCTTACATTGATGGCCAAGACACATTTCAAACTCTGCCACCATGCTATGATCCTTCTACATCACTTCATATAACTCCATCTCTCGCATACTTGGGGGAATCACAACTTCTCCCCTCGCATTACTATGAAATTTCTCTATCATCACATGTATGTAAAACTTCGTGCTTAATATCTAATATTTCCTAAGCATCACTATAAACCCATTGATAGACGCATTGTATCTTCATTACCCGATGACACACTCGAGTGCTACGGTTCACACTTTAATGTTGAGGGATACTTCATCAATGAACCTAACATCACATATTTTTCATGCTCTATGCTTCATAATACATATTTTATAACATTTAGTCTTAAGCACATACAACACAGTCATTTCCCGATGACACACTCTTGTTTTATGGTTCATTCTTGACTGTTGAGGTAGCATTTATAAATGAACCTCATCACATACATATACTAGGGGAAACATTGCTTCTATCATCATCACACATTTTATATCACACCATCACACTCATACAGTATTTCTATATATTTTTTGCATGTATTCTTGTTAGCTTATACTACTTCCATCTTGCACTTTGCTTACTATGCTAGACAAATACTCAGTATGTATTTATCTTTATCATATACACATGTGGGTTCACTTGGTCTCTAGAAGTGATTGAAAATATCTTACAAGTCCTTACACAATTCATGAAGCTTGACATTGAATCCCTTGTCACTCCCACCGAGGCTCCCGGGGGCATCTACTTTGATTACTCTCATACACTATAATTTTTATTGTTTCATCATTTACTACTTCCTTTTAGCACTTTATTTTCTCTAATATATACATGATTTGACATACTATTTATCTTTCTAACATGCTAACGGATGATTCATGTGTAAAATTTTCCTTATAGGACTATATACAACCATGGCTATCTATCATTTTTTCTTACTACTTGATTACTATTATTTGCTATTGTTTGTGGGCTATGCCCTATGTTTTGAGTGATCATTGTATGCCTTTGGCCGCTTCACCCCCTGATTTTCTTATTACATTCGAGTGATGTCCCATGTATGAAACATGCATCTCACGATCTAGCTTTTTTTTCATACTTCCTTGTTACATTGTCTCCTTTTGCATGTTAGCTATTTTTACTACTAATACTTCTTACTATCCTATTTTTTTCATGTGCCTTGGTTTCTACCATAGACATCCCCTCCCCTACAGTATCTCCATTCCAAATATGCATATCAAATTAGGGGCCTCTCCTTTAGACCCCATTCTCATACATGCATCGAATGGACCCCAAACGGTGGTATCTATGGGGTGAACAAATCACCCCTACAGAGATCAAATCTAGAATACATATCAACACAATATAGTTTGGATACAATGTCACAGAATGATCCAAAATAGGAATTGACGTCACACAAAAAGTGAACACTAGTATCCAAAGAGTAGACTGTAGTGCCCGACACTTTTGTCCTCCCATGGGTGCTAATCTCTTAAGGGAAAACAAATTCAAATTCTTTATTCAATACAATCTCCAATAGTTTATGAAATAATTATAAAAGAATAGGAACTTTCCTCCGCTTACAAAATTGATTTTATCAAGACATTTCATTAAAATTGGAACAATCAAGACTAATCGAAATAAATTGAGATGAACCATCTGCAATGGTGCTTAGTGGAAAAATTCATGGATGGAGAGTCACATTAGACCTCTCTCCCCAACACTTTATCCTTGGCATGAGATCACTCAATAAATCACATTTAACGTGAGATCGGTGAAAAAACTTGCACTTGGCATTATATCACCCAAAAGAACTCACTTTTGGCATGATATCGCCCAAAAAACTCACTTTAGAAAACATTTTAGGATGCTTTTATATCCTTTTACACTCTTTTACATCAGGTGCACACTTTCCTAAATTCCTTTACACACTTTTACATACTTATGCACATTTTTATCAAATTTATCATATACATGACTTTGACTACATTCTTGCTCTTCTTTTGCAAGTTTTTCCTTACAAGAAGTAGAAACCACAAGCTGCAACAACCCAATTTACAACATATATGCTTCACCCCTAGGGCCACTTTCCTTTCCTAGTCTCCACGCTTCACTTTGCATCACTCCATGCTTCACTTGTCCACTTGACATGCATTTCGTTGCACACTCTACAACATCATAAGTTATGCATCTCTTATCTAATTTATTTTATCGAGTGTTCACTCAACAACATAAAGTGGGACAAAATGTAGACACAAAATCACACACTTTGGTACATTTCTAGGTCCTAAAAACATACTAGCATTTATATGACTCCTAAGAAAGAACACTAGTAATTGACAACTATCTTTGGCCTCTTTTCTTTGTTTCTTGTTTTCTATTTAATCTTACACACCTTACATCCCATTACGTATTTTACTTTGTTTTATCTTGTATGGATTTAGAGGCTAGCACCCAACCATGATAGAAGCGCTTAGGTGCTCTTGTCCACAATGTGGGATAACCTTACCTTCTTCCACCTTTCTCACTCTTTTTGGGCCTCTTTTACTTCTGGGTCATCCTTCAAGTTGTAAATTACAAAATTCAAACAAGGGAAACATATAAATACATGGTTATGTGTTCAAAATCAAGGACCAAGCACTAAGCATTACTATCATCACCTCAAAGGGTTGCATCCAAAAGGAACCTAAAGCAATCTAAAGGATACATCTAGCATCCACTCAAGGGACAAGGGACCGAATAATCTACATACATAACATAAGAAGGGGAATTCTATTCTATTCCATCCACACATTCTACTAGATTGCTAAAATATATCTATAAAAAAATTTTAAGTGCAACTTGCACAAGGGAATCATAGGGCATAATTTCTACACACACTCACCAAAACTACATGGATTACAAGATGTAGTGCAACGCTCAATCGTACGTTCACTCTTAGGGTGACTTTCGGTGGTCAGCCGACTCCCCATTCTACATTTTCCTTTTTATTTTTATGTGGTTTGTGGGCATGTATAGGAGAACTATTCTTTTACAAGTTACAAGTACTTGCAGTGATCATTATTTGACTATCGGGTGATTAATAGAGAAAAACAACGAATACCTTATGACATAACAAAAACCAGATCCAGAGCTTCTACACAAATCACATGTTCCCATATTTGGTCATCGGTGTTTAGATGCCCCTATCCTATTGTGGTCGCCCCTACCCAACCTTGTTCATGAACTCTTGAATTTACATAGGCTAGTTATAACATTGTTGGCACCCTATTCATTACTTAGCCCTACCCAGATCAGCACCACATTGTGTGGAAATCAACTAAGTGCTTCTATTTCCCTCTATTTCTTATGGTTTTATTTTTTATATCTTAGTTTGCTTGTGTCATTGTTGTATTTCAGCATATATACATAATTTATTTCATTAATGACTCCACAGTTAGATTTAATTCAAATTAAATTGAATTAATTACTTTTACGAATCTTACAATCTAAATTTGACTTTGTTGATCAAAAAGAAAGGAACATATGTTATTTGTGTCACTTTTTTAATGAAGATACCTCCCATGTAACCACGATGTAAGACTTAGGTTAGGGAAAATTTTACATCACTTATTCAATACAAAGTAAAATGTGTATATTATGATTGTGCTTTTATTGACATTCTTAGAGTGCTCTTTATTTTTTTAAAGTTCTTCAAATTTCTTAGTAATGGCATTCTAGAACTACATGGATGCATTCTTCAAACCTCGCGATGACATTCTTCAACTTTATCTTCAATACATTCTTCAAACTGGTAGTGTGACTGATACTTATTATTCTAAATATAAATGATTAATATTGAATTAGACTTTTTTGGTCATTTATTTTCACAATTTTCTATTACATATGAAAAATAATCATTTGTTATTTTATATTACACTTTAGAAACCTTCACCCATTTGAATTTGTAACTCGCATGAATACGACAATTGGGGAGGGAGGTGTAATAATGAAGACTGGAAATGAGGATTGAAGGAAGGGAGTTGCAACTTGAAGGGTTGCATTGCTACATGATAGAAGAGTAGAGGAATGTTTGTAAAATTTCCCTACATTTCTCCTTAAACAAAAATTAAGCCACCATAATTAAGCTACTTTAGATCCGTATTTATTTTTTCCATTATGTCCCTATTACAAACAAGGGTTGATGGCCAAAAAATTCAATACAATACAAAATACCATCGTGCATGTACCTATACCTAGGAAAAAACGTGATATGGAAGAGAAACCTTGATTCCAACATCTTCACCAAATTTCAAGTGGAAAAGCGACCAAGCTCATCTATCTCCGTGTTGTTCTTGCGGTTTTCCATTCTCGATTGCCGCCCAAAGTGGCCATTGGTTCTGCCTCTGCTATTCAAAATATCAATATGTCTATTACTAATTATTTCACTACACAATTCATCCCTTCCATTTTCTTCCTTTGTCTATTGTATAATTAGAAGGAAATTAAGGAAAAATGTTTTCATGTTACCCTAAATATGAGTTAGAAATATTTTATAAAGTTTTTCTTCTATATTATTATAGAATAGAAAAAATTTATGTGGGAAGCGTGAGATCAAAATTCGAACCAAGTATAGAGTTTTCTTTCTAGCATTTACAAGGGAGGCATTTCAATAGGTTTTCAAAGAATGATCATTTTGTGTGTGTAATGTATGTATTTTTCATCTCCAAAATTTTATTTTCTATGCATGGTACTATACACACCAAAAATTGCATGTGTTACATTAGCGAAAAATGGTTACAAAAGTCCCCAATGATTATTCAAGTCTTTTCAAGAAGGTGTTCAAGTTCTAATTTCCATTCGCAGTATATATTTTGCTCCTAGACATATTTACTTATCCTTCCCGTTCTTTTTCTATCTTTTTTCCACTTTCTGTGCATGTTTTGGCCTTTACAGATAGGACCGCCACCCTACTTGGGTGGCGTTTCTAAACTCCCACCCAAAACAGGGGTGGCGCCTTGCCCACTTTTTCCAAAATCCCTCACGTGTGTTTCAACATGTGGTTGTTCACTTAAATTCACTTTTTGCATGCATCCGTGAGCCAAATTGTCTAAAATTAGCTTTGATTGATTGGTTCTCCTTCCTCCTATTTTTAAATAGATTTAATTGGTTGGCACTTCTCCTTCTTTCCTTATGCATGAAAGTACCTCCCATCCTGCATTCCTATATATTCCATGCTTATATTCAAGAAAAAGGGCACGAGAATTTTTTTGTATCTTGCATTGTATTGCTGCCACAATCGTGTTAGGAATTGCATGGGCAAGCTCATATCTCTTGTGCTATCTCTCTTCTACTTGCATTGCATCCAGACTACCTTCAAGTTGCCATTGCTCAAATGTCATCATCTTGCTGTTGTTCTTGCATTCCCAATCCCTTGGACTCATATGGACGCACAAAGAAAGAAAGGACAAACTGAGGGGACAAATTACTACACAACTAGATTTACCTTTGTTTTTGAATTCCAGTGTTAGATTTTTTGTTTGATTTCCTTCATTCTTACAATTTATCATTTTTACATCATATCAAATAGCTAGTAGAAATCAATTTTCTTTCATTTTAAAGTATTTAGTTAATTTCAAGAGGGTTTGAATCATTCATAAGCAACCCCGGTGATGGATCCCCTTCTTCCTATCCCCGTGGATCTGAAGGAGAGATTATCTATAGGAGGTCATTTACATATCATAAACCACTTGGAAAAATTCTTGTTTTAATTTAGTTTAGTTTCAATACACTTAGGACAGTGAATAACCACACCGGGTTATTTTTATTGTTTAGTTTTAGTGTAGAAATATTTTAATTACTTAGAATAGAGGCAAATTGTTGTTTGTGATTGTAATATTTCAATTTTTTTATTTGTTTAGATTAGTTTCCCTTTTAACAGTAGCTTAGATTGTTATTTTCAGCTTAGTTAATTTGGACGCTTCAAACTAGATCAACACTTAGATCTAAGCGAGGTGAACAAACCATAAGGAATTTACGCTACCCGTTCATAGCCTCTAAATATCCCCTTTTCCAATTTATCTACGAGGAGATCACACTACCATATCTTAGTCAATCATCCTCCTATAGTTAGCCACACACATTCAACATCAGCTGCTCTGGCATGACCTCGGGGGTTGAGTGCGGTTGAAGGTTGCATGTCAATTTTCATCCGTACAAATTGGTGAACCCAACGTAAATCGATTAATTCCTTCTTGTTTCATTTATTTCATTCTTATTACCTCATCTTTCCATTTCTTCCCCTGTTTTGGTAGGTATTTTATACCTTTCTAAAATATGTCTGGAAGAGATTTTGGTGGGCCATTTGGCTCTAATAGATATTACACAAACATGCAACCACAACAATTCCCTTCTCTTTCAAGGTGGGGTGACAATTACATAAGCAACGTCCAAACCTCCCCTAGTTACACTTCAAACCCCATTAGCTATGTAAAGATGGAGGAGGTTTATCAACCGTTAGACATGCAATACAGTCAACCCCATGCAAACCACGTTGTTATCACAAATGGAACAAGTTATTACTATAGGGTCTTGTCAAGACCTCACATTTCCGTGCAATCAATAGAGGATGATCTATTTGCATGAATAGCTAATCCTCTTCATTAGATAGACGAGGCTTTGGATAGAATGAAGGCCACAACCTCTGAGATTTCAAATACCTATCCCAAGATTCTTACTTCTAAGGAAGACAAGAATTATAACACTGAACAATTCATAATAGGGTATCATGAGCATGCTCAATCAAACCCTACGCCACAAGTACCCCAACAAGGGACTCAATCCTCTCCCAATGATCTCATTTCTACTTTAGTATGGAGGATTAGAGAACTAGAGAGTGCCCAGAATTCACAACCAACACATGTAGTAGGGCAGAACACGGGGCATCCAATTGACACTATAAAGGATACATCCCTTCTAATAAGAAACCAATACAATATCATGTATAACAAGGTTATATGATTCATTCAATTCTAGATGATATTCTTATAGGGTTAGACACACTAGGGATGGTTCCTCATCCTTATCAAGCTTATCCTACGCGGTATTTTTGGAAGTGCGTTCTTGAATGCCACCACAATAGGCAATGTAAAGTTCCCGGTTTTATGCCCACTAGTCCATATCCTAGAACTATCCCACCTTACATGTATATGTATTCAAAAAATCCCCAAATGGAACCATATACCATTCCCGCTCCCTACATGCCATATTAAGGGACCCCATATATTCCCATCAATGCTTATAATTAATCTTATCCAACTCCTCCACCTCCTCATCAAGGATCTTTGATGGTGGAATCTTATGCAATGGGTACATACGCTGAGTACTTTAAGGAGCATCTTGACTTCACCATACGTAGTGTCATGCTTCCGTGCCCATTGCCATATCTTCTAAAATTTAAGGGAGAAGGATACCCGAATGCTCATATCAAGGCCTACGCTACTACTATCAGGGAATTGCTTCCTTGGGATGTTGTAGTGGCTAAGACCTTTCCAAAGACTCTCGAAGGAATCACATTAGATTGGTACTATAGGATACTAGAAGCTTCCATACATTCCTTCAAACAATTTGTTTCTGAGTTCATCAAAGCATTTGACATGAACAAGTTATTGCATATAGGAATTAGGGAGTTCATGTATATTAGACAGGAGTAAAATGAATATGTCACCCATTTCATCCAGAGATCGCGCCAAGTTCTCTATTCCTCTACAAGTGCACCCAATATGGACCGGATGGACCGGATGAAACTTTTCGATCTTTTCCTTCACTCGCTCAATCGAGAGACTAAGGAAAATGTCCAAAAGTTTCCTTTCTGTAATTACGAGGAAGTTTTTGAAGGTGCACTTTGTTTTCCTCTCAAAATTTCCCCTCTTTTGAGAAGTTCAAAATTGAAAATTTTGAGTTAATGCTTTTTCTGTTGTTCTGGTAAAGGGAAAAGTCAAGAAGTAAAAAGAAAATGCGTCTTTTGAGTCATTTTGTACAATTTGCGGGTCTCATGTGACATTTTTTTTTCCCTTGTGTCCCAAGTTCATTAGGGCTTCCTGTTCACCGATCACCGCTTTACTCAAGATTTGTTTTCTTGCGGGCCCGTCGAAATTTTTGTTCCAAATGTCCCAAGTCGCTCAGGCTCGTTGTTCACCTTTCACCCGCATCGGCCGCATCGCGCACTTCACGTACTTTCGTCCCTCATGTCCCATAAACATTTGTGCATTCTGTCCCCGCATCCCCCGCATCAGCCGAATCACTCTTTCATGTCCCATGTGTCCCAAATGAACCAAAGGCCATCTGGGCTAATTTTTCCCGCTCTTCCTAAATATCTTGCTTTTTAAGTTGGTAGATGTGTATTTAATGCACATTTATTATATTTCTCTCTCCTAAATGGCTATTTAATAAGCTCTTCCCCTACGCATTTTTACACACTACTTTCTTGTTATCAATTGCTCATACCCTCGTAATCAGAATTTCTGTGTGCATACTTGATTCTCCTACAATTCCATCAAGATTTCAGATTGTGACTTTGTTTTTCAAATCACTATCAACATGAAGATTAAATTCCAAGGTCAGGAGCAAGTTTCACCACTCGAGTCTGTCATTCCCGATATCGGGGATAGTGAAGTTTGCCACCTGGACTTTGGAGATTTCTGGACTAGGATGACAGACCCAAACCCCTCTCCTATGGCACAAATGATTCACGATAGTGGCTTGGCATTTTCCACTAGTTTCCCAATCTCAGTGCAGTGTGTAGACATGGTACTCACCTGCGGTGCTCATTTCAATCCTGACTCGAGCGAACTAACAAATGTGCATGGGGAACTCATTGCCAAGCTCGATGCTACCACCATTGGCACTGCCCTAAGGATTCCTAAAATGGACAATTCTATAGTAATCTCTCAGAACCAGGCACAGGCACTCTTCAACCAGAACAGTGAAAAATACAAGGCAAGGGTGGTGAAGTCTTGGCTTAAAAACCCTAAAAAGGGGGCGTCCCATCTATCCAAAGCTTTGTTTCATGCCGATTTCAATGAGGAGCTATCAAATTTTATAATCTTATTAGCTCGGGTCATGGGCTTACCCTCTACCAACGAGTTCCATTTCTGGATGTGCCCACTTATCAACATGGTGTGTGAGGGAACTCAGAATATCAACTGGGTCATAAATCATCAACATGAACTTAGCAGAGCAGCTTGTCCAATGTACAACAAACCAAGAAGTTTTACATGACTTCATATCTGATGTATACCCTAGCAGCATCAAGGAAATGGTTTGGATTCACATACATTGATGCTCATAAAGGTGACCTTATATATGCCTATTGCCCTCAATTCACAATGGACACTAGCAATCGCAACTTCAGGAGGGTGAATGATGCTTTCACCATGGACACTGTAAGACTTCTCAAAAGCGACACTGCAAGGAGGTTCTCTAATGAAGCCATGAGCCTAATATCAACGTATGGTGCCTACTTTATCCAATTTAGAAAATTATCCTATATTAGGCTAGCGGGCTATGAGAGCACCCCTCTCAAGCTCCCTATGTTCTATAATGATAAAATGGCCTTGATAGAGATATGTAGGCAATTAGACAAGTTACACAGAACCTGTAGGGATAAGAAAATCACTGGCCTGCACTTCCCTATATCTTTGGGAAACTACACCTGCAAGACGGCTCTAGATGCACAAAACATAGAGAGAGCCATAGCTCCCATCACCGTCCATTTCTTCAGGCTAAGAACTTGTTTTGACTTGAAGAAATTTATTGATCAGAACCTCAGAATAAATTACCATCATATGGTAGACACACAAGACTATTGGGCTGACTATGCTGATGATTTTGAGGCAAGGAGGAGACACTATGGCAGGTTTTCTCTTCAACTGATTCAAGAGCTTAACTTGTACCAAGTTCCTAAAGGGCTTCAGGATGATAATTCCGACCTATTTTCATATGAATATGACAACTTGGTCAAACATACTCCCTTGGAGGATTTGGATTGGTTCAAAAGGAGAAGGATGATCTGGCTGAAATCTTAGCCCCTGTCCTAGTAAGAACCAAAATCTGGTTTGACAAGAGATTTCGTGAGCTTAGAAGGCATTCAGTGAATCCTCCTCCAAGGATAATTCAACACCAAGGAAGGAGACATTGACACCCGCCGGAAGCACCTGTATAGACCCCTCCTGCCTCGTCAACTAAAGGTCCTACATCCTCCACTCCTTCCTCATCCACCCAAGTATATCAGAAGAAAATCAAGGAAGTCAAGAAGGAGCCTGTTGAAGAAGATCCCCTGATGAAGCATTCGAATGCCCTCGGACCAAAGAACATCATTGTTCTCGGTGAAAGCGAGGAGAGTGAAGTGCCGGTCTCTGTTAGTGCTCCAAAATCCCCAACGAGATAAAGGAAAGGAAGTTCAAAGCACCGAGATTCCAAGAACCATCGATTCCTCTGTACTGTAAGCCTCGAGTGCCCCACTAATATCTCAACTAGAGGCAACAGCAGTGCACACTTTGAGTTCCATGAGTTCTTTTTCTCTTGGTTCTCTTGCCCCACCTTATTCTTCCTCCTCCTCTTTTGCATGGGTATAGCCTTTCGTTGTTAGTAGGAAGAGAAAGTCTTCCTCTCGAATCTGGGACCCAACTTTGACACTCTGTGGCAGCCTTATTGCGCACTACCCCTCCTACTCCTACCAAAAAGGCCAGGACCACCTCATGAATAGTATCTGATGCTCAAGGCCAGCAGTTCCTGGAAATAGCCAAGCCCAAGGTTGAGAAGCTAGAGCAGGATTTGCAGGCATCTGATCTAGAGCTCTCGAGGATCCCTATGGGAGAGTCCACCCTTGAAGGTGAGATTCACAATCTTCAAGAAACAGTCACCAGGGTCATTAGGAGGGTGGAAAAAGGGCAACAAACTATAAAGCAACTAGAAGAGCAAGCTCAGGTTCTTGTAGGTTTCATCAAGTCACTGTTGTCCAAAGATAAAGTTTTAGACCCTATCCCACTGACTACTCTTCAACCACCTGTGATCCTCAGCCAAGATGAAGTCTAGAGTATCAAAGATATACACAGGTATTCCATCTATGGAAGGGCTATGGAGGCCATGGTGGATGATATGCTCGTTGCAGGGTTGAATTTCATTAGTGAATCCTTCAAACTCAATGAGAAGGTAAATAATCTACAATAGAAACTATCCTCCACCATTGGAAATATAGATAAAGACCTCAAACTCTGGAGCAACTGTATAGTAGACCTTCACCTTATGGGGTAGGCTTATAAAAATATTTTAATGGAAAGCAAGGTCTTCGATGATGCAAAAGATAACTTGTCAAAATCATGGGTATATAGTGTGGAATGGAAAATCAAGGTGCTGGAGGAAGCTTTGGGAGAATTGAGAAATAGTTGGCAGAAGGGTGAGGCCTTCAAGACTTTGGTAGTATCTGCTTTCAAGGATATACATTGCCACCTCCATGATGAGACCTCTGGTGTGCCCCTCTCCTTACAAGAAATCAAATCTCAATTTAGAGATTTTGTCAAAGATAATCTATTCAAAGAGGATTCTATCACCAAGGAAAAGATGAAGGAAATATGCTCTCTCCAATCTGCTATTGAAGAAGCAAATAAGGATTATCATACACACGTTGAATTTGACAAAGATATGGAGAAGTGTCTCGATTTTGGACCCAGTCCACTACCAACACATCAGTCCCACGTGGCAGAGACATAGCAGAGGTGTTAAAAAGGTTTAGACAATAGATCCTCAAATCAGTGGGCCCTTCTTAATCATGAACACTTATCTTCTTCTCCTGCCTTTTCTCCCTTCTTTCTTTCCTCATCTCAGATTTATTGTAATTAGTTGAGGTTTTGCGTTAAGCAACCCTTTAACTAAACATTAATTAAAAAAGGTAGTTACCAAGAGTAACTGATTTGTAAAACTATATAGTGGTCTCTCTTCGCCATTTTGAGGGGGAGAACTTGGCTTAGTTTTGAAAGTGTAAGAAATAGTAAAGCAATCAATACAAAAGGATCTTCTTTCTTTTTCCATCTGATTCTTTTATTCGCAAGCTATCTATTGAATGTTGTTAGATCATTTGTCTGCATTATGCCAAGAAGCTTTGTATTCTTGTAGATGTTATGTATGGAACTGTGTGTCTTTTCAAATTGCATCTCATCAATTCGAGTACAAATGGTCTTATTCCAATTCGTTATATTATGGAATGCATAAGGAATTATTTTGTCATCTATAATTCTAGAGAATGATTTTCTACTCATTTCCATGTCTTCATTCCTCTGTACTTTTGTGATTGATGATCTATTAAAAATGCTTTCATGATATCCAAGTTCCGCGGTAAAACTATGCTCTGTACATATGTAAATAAGTTTTGCTTTTGAATAAGGGAACCTCTCCCACTAAAGAGGAGGGACTTCTTGTCCCCTGACTATTGTTCTTCTTGAAGTCCTTTTTGATGACCAATAGTTTTTGGTGACTCCGTTGGGGAATCGTTTCTTGAGGTATTCCAGTTCCATAACCATTTATTGATCATCTTTTGATCTGGTGACTCCACATTTTACTCGCGGGAGAAGGGCCCTTGGTATTGAATATTCTCGCTTTGAACTTTTGGAATAGCAGAGTTTTCTCTTTCCTTCAACAAGAATAAATAGAAGAGCTCATTCAACAAGCATTCCTCTTGTCAAAAGTAGAACCCCTACGGGTGGTATTCCTTCGAGCAACTCATACATAATCTCTCGTGCTCTTATTCTTGTTGGTGTTTTAATTCCCCTTTAAAACATTTTTCCAAGAATGGTGGTACCATTTCCTTGCGGCAATCATGTTGGGCCTCTCGCCCTTCCTCAGCCTTTGCATGAGTTACCCAGAGGTAATCAGAAGAACTTTCCCAAATTCAGAGGTGATGGTAAGGTACATCCTGATGAGCATATTGCAGCCTTCATAGTTGCATGTGGAGTTCTGGGAGTTGAACATGAATATGTCTCAGTAAGGATTTTTGTTGAAACTTTACAAGATAATGTGGCTGATTGGTTCTATCACCTTTCACCTAGAGTTATCACTAGCTAGAACATAATGAGAGCAAGGTTTGAGAATCGTTTCAAACCGGCGGAAGACGTGCATGCTTTGCTGGCCCAAATTTCTCAAATAAAGAAGGAATCACAAGAGCCCATGAGAGAATTTGTGGCTCGGTTCAACAAATTAATTAACAAAATCCCACCTGACACTTAACCTATAGATCAAATTCAAAAGTGCTTCTTCCTGAATGCTCAATTGCCTGAAGTTAGTTATGCATTGAGGAGAGCTAATCTTGTAACATTGGCCAAGGATCAAACTCTTGTTATTAGCATTGAAGATGATTTAATCATGTTTGGGAAGTTGAGAAGAGACCCTTCCAAATCTAGGTCTTCTTCTTCCTTCTCTTCCACTGTTGGGCCTAATACTAATCCATTAGTACAAAAACTTGCAAATGATCTCATCGCCATTAAGAAACAATTGTCCCAGCACGCCCCCTATGCAAATGTTCCAAGGAGGAATTTTCAGCCCAGAAATCATTTGCCTACTTCTCAAACAAGGCTAGCACTTGAAGGACCTCTTATTAAATTCCCTGTTAACGCAACCTGTGAAGTTGAAGAGCTGGAAGATGAAGAGGTTAGTGAAGATTGTGAAGAATTTGTTGAAGAGGTCGATGAAGAAGAAGATGAACTTGAGGGATCTCAAGTTAATTTATTCACTACTGAAGGCATTGATGAAGGAGATGATTATGACAAAGAAGTAGCGGACATGAATAGTGAATCATATGCTGTCATGACTCGAGAGCAGATGAACAAAAAGGAGAAAGTGATGCAATGGCCAAAAGATCCAAGGAACATCCAACGACTATTCCCGTAATTGCAAAAAGAGGATTTCCTATCCCCATTACGTCCACACCCAAGGTAAGTCCTGCCAATTCTGCTACTAAATTTACTTCCTTTTCAACTCCTAAAACTAATAAACCTAAGGTTCCGAGTGATGATAGCCCATCCACTTCTGGGTCTTTCGATATCATTGATCACCTGAAAAAGACCAAGGTTCAAATCTCAGAGGCTGAGTATTATCAAACCCATCCCAAGGCTTTTGCCAAAATGGTTCACTTTGTCAATTCCCATTCCAAAACTACCTCTAAAGGCCTTTTACCCACTCCATCTTCTGCACCACAACCCAATCTGGTAGCCACTATCACCTCACCTAATGACAAGATCAAACCATTCTATGTGACCCTCCTTATAGTAGGCCATAGACTCAACAATTGTGTCATAGGCTCAGGGGCATCAGACAATTTAATTCCTACCAAAGTAGCCCATGCCTTAGGCCTAACTCTCACATGCACTGATGGGTCTTGTTATTCTATGGAGAGTAAAGAAGTGCCCCTGTTAGAAGAATTAAAGATGCACAAGTAGCTTTTGCTACCTTGCCTGAGAAGAAGGTTTTGGCTACTATCCTAGTAGCATACATTCCTCCTTCATATGGGATGCTACTAAGTAGGAACTTCTGTAAGGATGTGGGTGGAGAAATTCAAATGGATTGGTCACATGCCTTCATACCTGTTAATGGGCAAATCAAGAAGTTGTTGCCTGAGAAGCAATTTGATTATATTGTACAAAAAACAGATGATCCCAAAGCACAAATACTTTATGAGGATATGGGGCATGGCAACTATATGATTATATCTCTGGAGGAGACCCAACTTCCCAAAAGATCACTTGGGGATTCTAATGGTGTTTAGATATTAGAGTTTGATGGAAGTTGTTCCTTAGCTAGTTCTCGGAGCTGGTGTAGTATTAGATTCTTTTGAGGGAAAGGTTTTCCTTTCTCATTCAAGTTACAATTTGAAAATACTAATAATATAGAAGAGTATGAAGCTCTCATTCTTCAGCTTCATGTGGCAAAATAAAAAGGTGTGAAGAATATTCTAGCTCACGGAGATGCGGAGCTGATTGTCAAGCAAGTTAGAAACATTTTCCAGGTAAAGAATAGAAGGTTGAAACATTACAGGAATCAGGTGTGGGACTCCATCAAATTTCTTGACACCTTCTCCATTGAGGCAGTGCCTAGGGAGGAGAATACCGGATTGTTTCACTAGCGCCTCGTGGATCATTGTTGATACCTCATCCTAACTTTTCTCAAGATAAGTTTACCATTGAAATGATCCTTAGGCCCAATGTACCGATAATGCAAGTAGCAAGTTTTCTTTCTTAGAACTCGGGATAACTTTGAAGGAAGTGATAATTTACCTCGTGAAAGTGTGCCTTCCAATAAAGAAGATGTCAATAAAGAAGAGATGGATCAAGATGGATGTATCAAACTCAAAGGGAACAAGATTCCAAAGGGACTGGTGAGTTTAGAAGAATTGTTTGACAAGCATGACAGTATGTGAATTCTAAACCTTCTACTAGATCACAACAATCAACCGAGTATGATAAAACTAATATTGGGAGTTCTATTGACCCTAAACTCGTTAACATTGGGAAATGTTGCATGCCGAAAGAAAAGAAGAAAGTAATTAATATATTAAGGGATTATAAAGATGTTCTTACTTATTCTTATGAGGATCTAAAAGCTTTCCAACCCAAGGAGATACAACATTTCATCCCTCTCAAACTCAGGATTAAGCCTTTCAGAAGAAACAAAGGCAATACAATCCTAAGATAGTGACACTATTTTTCAGAAATACGAAATTATTAAAAGCCAAAATCATTTTTTTATCCACCATTCAACATGGATTTCCAATATTGTGCCTATCGAAAGAAAAATGGTGAGATTCGTATATGTGTTGACTTCATAAATCTGAATCAAGCTTCTTTAAAGGAAAATTATCCTTTTCCCATGATGGATCAAGTCTTACAAGTCAGTATCGGGATCTGATATGTTGTCTATGCTTGATGGCTTCTCGTGATATAATTAGGTAGAATTTAATACCGCAGATCAACACAAGACGGCCTTCACTACCCCTTGGGTACCTTTTCCTACAAAAGGATGCCTTCTAGGCTCATTAATGGCGGTGCCACTTTCCAGAGAGCTATGGACTTGGCCTTTGGAAGTTTAAAAGGGAAGTGTATTTTTGTATACCTTGATGACTTGACCGTATTTTCCAAAGTGAGAGTGGATCATTTTCAGCATCTAGAAATAGTTCTTTTGAAATGTAGGGAACATGGGATCTCTTTAAATCCTAAGAAATATGTCTTTTGTGTCACAGAGGGAAAAATTTTAGGGCATGTTGTCTCTAAAGATGGTATAAAAATTGATCCTGATCGAGTTCAAGCTATTCAGTAGATTCCCCTTCCAACCAGCAAGAAGGGAGTGCATTCTTTCTTTGGTAAGATTAACTTTCTGAGAAGATTCATCCCTGATTTCACAGAGCTAACCTTGAATATCTCCCAAATGATGAAGGGAAAATAGATGTTTGGTTGGTCTCTTGAAGGTAAAGAAGCCTTTGAAGGTATTAAAAAGGCTATTGCTAGAACCCCCGTCTTAGCATGCCGATTTCATAAAGATTTTATTATCTATTGTTATGCCACAGATAATACCCTGGATGTTGTTTTGACTCAAGAAGACTCTAATGATCACAAACTCCCAATCGCATTTATGAGATACATTCTAAAAAATCATGAGTTAAAATACACCATAATAGAGAAACATGCTTTCGCAGTGGTTAAAGTTGTCAAGCAGTTTCGTTTTTACATTCTTAACTCTCACTCCATAGTATTTGTACTAGATACAACCATCAAGTCCATTCTCACACAGCAAGAGTTTGGAACCAAGAGAGGAAATTGGGTGGCCAAGGTTCAAGAATATGACATTGACATCAGACCAACCAAGCTTATCCATGGAAAAGGCCTGTGTGAACTCATTGCTGAGGGAGCTAGACATGAGTTACCAGAGGACAAAGTTTATCTCCTATCGTTCTGCTTTTAGCTCAATTGATGAATGGTATGCTGATATCACACACTTTCTCACATATGGAGAATGTCCCTCTCATTTGACTACCAAAGAGAGGAGATCTGTTACGCTAAGATCAGCCTAATATGTGTTGTGGGAAAATGCCTTGTTTAAGCGTGGGTTGGATGGAAGACTTCTAAAATGTGTGGACAAGGAACAAAGAAAGGAAGCTACTTTCATATTTTCATAATCAAGCATGTGGAAGGCACTACTCATCAACTCACATCGCTCATAAGATTCTTTGTGCAAGATATTACTGGCCTACCTTGTTCAAAGATGCATCAAAGTGGATTGATAAATGCGAAGCTTGTCAAACCTTCGTGGGTAGACCCAAGTTGGCTTTGTTGCCTCTTAAACTAGTTGTGATTGAAGAGCCTTCTCAACAATGGGGTTTAGATTTCATTGGAACACTTAATCCCTCTTCTAGTGCTGGTCACACCCATGTATTAACTGGCACAGATTATTTTACCAAGTGGGTAGAAGCCATTCCAGTGAAGAGTACTACTTCGGAAGTAGTATGCAGTTTTATCAAAGAAAACATCTTGGTTAGGTTTGGTGTACCAAAAAATATCGTGATAGATAATGCTTCAAATTTTTCTTCAACTGAGATGATGGATTTTTGTTATGGATATGGCATCTCCTGGCTCACTCCTTGGTTTATTATCCTTAGAGGAATGGACAAGCGAGAATCGATAAACAAAAATTTGGTGGCTATAATAAGGAAACTAGTTAATGAATCTCAGAGGAACTAGCACAAGAAACTTTATGATGTTCTTTGGGTAGATAGGATCACACCTAAAAGAGCCATTGGGATGTCCCCTTTTTAGGTAGTATATGGAGTGGAATCTTAATTTCTAGTAACAGTGGAATTACCAGCGTTGCATTTAATGAAGGCCATTGAAGACACCAGTTTCAATGATTCTTTGGATAAAAGGATCATGTACCTTCATAAATTGAATGAGGATAGGTTGCAGGTCACTGATAGAATATTTTCTCACCAACAGAAGTAAAGGCCTTGTTTGATAAAAAGGCTAGGTCCAGGGATTTCAAAGTTGGGGACATTGTTTTGCTTGTGGGATAAAAGGCATGAACCTCGTGGCAGCCATGGCAAGTTTGATTCTCTTTGGCTCGGACCTTTCAAGATCAGGCACTTTGCTGGTGAGAATTATTTTTACCTTGATTATATGGATGGTTCTTCCCTCCCACTTCCTTATAGTGGGTAGTACCTAAAATTGTTTAAGTCATAGGTGATTAGGAAGTCCTTTGTATATTCTGTATAGTGTGTGTGTGTTTCCCCTTCCTTTTCCTTGTTTTGGTGTGTTGTTTGTTTGGGGTGTTGTCTTCTGTATTGGTTTGCTTTTGACTCTGTGGCCCAATGGATAAGGTATTGGTCTACTTCCCCTAGATTTTCTAAATTCTTGCCTTGTCTCATTCTTTTGGACTTTAGCCAAGTCATCCCCAGAAGGAGCCAGTTATTGTCCTCTCAAAATTTCCCTCTTTTGAGAAGTTCAAAATTGAAAAATTTTGAGTTAATGCCTTTTCTGTTGTTCTGGTAAAGGGAAAAGTTGAGAAGTTGAAAAAAAAACTACGTCTTTTGAGTCATTTTGCAATTTGTGGGTCTGTCAGACATTTTTGTCCCATGTGTCCCAAGTTCATTCGGGCTCCCTATTCGCCGATCAGCCACTTTACCCGAAAATCTGTTTTCTTGCGGGCCCATCGGAACTTTTTGTTCCAAATGTCCCAAGTCACTCGGGCTCATTGTTCACCTTTCACCCGCATCAGCCACATCGTGCACTTTGCGTACTTTCATCCCTCATGTCCCATAAACATTTGTGCATTCTGTCCCCACATCCCCCGCATCGGCCGAATCACTCTTTCACATCCCACGTGTCCCAAATGAACCAAAGGCCATCCGGGCTAATTTTTCCCGCTCTTCCCGAATATCTTGCTTTTTAAGTTGGTAGATGCATATTTAATGCACATTTATTATATTTCTCTCTCCTAAACGACTATTTAATAAGCTCTTCCCCTACACATTTTTGCACACTACTTTCTTGTTATCAATTGCTCATACCCTCGCAATCGAATTTCTATGCGCATACCCGATTCCCTTGCAATTCCATCAAGAGTTCAGACTGTGACTTTGTTTTTCAAATCACTATCAACATGAAGATTAAATTCCAAGGTCAGGAGCAAGTTTCACCACTTGAGTCTCGCGCTCTTGATATAGGGGAAAATGAAGTTCGCTACCTGGACTTTGGATATTTCTCGACTAGGATGACAGAACCGAACCCCTCTACAATGGTGCAAATGATTCATGATAGTGGCTTGGAATTTTCCGCCGGTTTCCCAATCTCAGTGTAATGTGCAGAATGGTACTCGCCTGCGGTGCTCATTTCAATCCCTACTCAAGTGAACTAACAAATTTGCATGGAGAACTCATTGCCAAGCTTGATGTTGCGCCATTAGCACTACCCTAAGGATTCCTAAAATGGAAAATTCTATAGTAATCTCTCAGAACCAGGCACAGGCACTCTTTGATCAGGATAGTGAAAAATAAAAAGAAAAGGTGGCGAACTCTTGGCTTAAAAACCCTAAAAAGGGGGCGTCCCATCTATCCAAAGCTCTGTTTCATGCCGATTTCAATGAGGAGTCACCGATTTATAATCTTATTAGCTCGGGTCTTGGGCTTACCCTCTACCAATGATTTCCATTTCTTGATGTGCCCACTTATCAACATGATGTGTGACGGAACTCGGAATATCAACTAGGCGTAAATCATCGGCATGAACTTAGCAGAGCAGCTTTGTCCAATGTACAGCAAACCAAGAAGTTTTACATGACTTCATATTTGATGTATACCCTAGCAGCATCAAGGCAATGGTTTGGGTTCACATACATTGATGCTCATAAAGGTGACCCTATATATGCTTACTACCCTCAATTCACCCTGGACACTAGCAATCGCAACTTCAGGAGGGTGAATGATGCTTTCACCATGTACATTGTAAGACTTCTGGAGAGCGACACTGCAAGGAGGTTCTCTGATGAAGCCATGAGCCTAATATCGAAGTATGGTGCCTACTTCATCTAGTTCAGAAAATTCTCCTATATCAGGCTAGCAGGCTATGAGAGCACCCCTCTCAAGCTCCCTATGTTTTGTAATGATAAAATGGCCTTGATAGAGATATGCAGGCAATTGGACAAGTTACACAGAACCTGTAGGGATAAGAAAATCACTGGCCTACACTTCCCTATATCTTTGGGAAACTACACCTGCAAGACGGCTCTAGATGCACAAAACATAGAGAGAGCCCTAGCTCCCATCACTGTCCATTTCTTCAGGCCAAGAACTTGTTTTGACTTGAAGAAATTTATTGAGCAGAACCTCAGAATCAATTACCATCATATGGTAGACACAGAAGACTATTGGGCTGACTGTGCTGATGATTTTGAGGCAAGGAGGAGACACTATGGCAGGTTTTCTCTCCAACTGATTCAAGAGCTTAACTTGTACCAAGTTCCTGAAGGGCTTCAGGATGACAATTCCAACCTGTTTTCATATGAATATGAAAACTTGGTCAAACACACTCCCTTGGAGGATTTGGATTGGTTCAAAAGGAGAAGGATGACAAGCTAAAATCTTAGAAGGCATTCGGATGAATCCTCCTCCAAGGATACTTCAACACCAAGGAAGGAGGCATTGACACCCAGTTTGGGAAGAACCTGTATAGACCCCTCTTGCCTCATCAACTAAAGGTCCTACATCCTCCACTCCTTCCTCATCCACCCAAGTATATCAGAAGAAAATCAAGGAAGTCAAGAAGGGTCCTGTTGAAGAAGATCCCCTGATGAAACATTCTGAATTTCCCTCGGGACCGTGAGAAACATCGTTGTTCTCGGTGAAAGCAAGGAGAGTGAAGTGCCGCCTCTCGTAAGCACTCCGTAAGCACCAACAGATAAAGAAAAGGAAGTTCAAAGCACTGAGCTTTCGAGCACCATCGATTCCTTTGTACCAAAATCCTCGAGTTCCCCACACATATCTCAACTAGACGCAACAACAATGCACACTTTGATTGTCATGAGTTCTTTTTCTCTTGGTTCTCTTGACCCACCTTCTTCTTCCTCCTCCTCTTTTGCATGGGTACAACCTTTCATTGATAGTAGGAAGAGAAAGTCTTCCTCTCAAATCTCGGGACCCAACTTTGATGTTGTGGCGGCCTTATTGGGTACTACCCCTCCTACTCCTACCAAGAAGGCCAAGACCACCTCACGAATAGTATCCGATGCTCAGGGCCAGTAGTTCCTGGAAATAGCCAAGCCCAAGTTTGACAAGCCGAGCAGGATTTGCAGGTGTCTGATCTAGAGATCTTGAGGATCCCCATGGGAGAGTCCACCCCTGAAGGTGAGATTCACAATCTTCAAGAAACAATCACTAGGGTCATTGAGAGGGTGGAAAAAGGGCAAAAACTATAGAGCAACCGGGAAGAGCAAGCTCATGTTCTTGCAGGGTTTCATCAAGTCATTGTTGTCCAAAGATAAAGTTTTAGACCCTACCCCACCGACTACTTCAACCACCTATGATCCTCGGCAAGATGAAGTCCGTATTTTGTGGGTAACCCAATGAAAATTTTGTTCTGTCCCCGTTCAGGGACCCTTGCGTTCGGAACGTTGCAAAGTCCTTTCCCGGAAATCTAGTTTTCCAACTTAGCCATTTTTGGTCCTTTTTGGTTGGGCACACCTTATGTCTCACAAACACGTAGTAACTCAGTGTGCCCCCCTTCATTTCCTTTTGCGCACTTTTCAAGTGTCGACACACATTTTGGTGCGCCTCCCGTGTTGTGCATTTTTCGCATGCGCCAAGGCGCATGTGCCTTCGTGTCAACAACATTTTTTGTTACGCCACATTTTGGTGCGGCACGTATTTCCATGTTTGAGGCTGCAGCAAAGGCGCACATAACAACGTGTTAACACGCATTTTGGTGTGCCAAAGGGCGCAAGGTTTGAAGTGTCGACAGGTGTTTTGATGCGCCTCTTCAAAAAGTGGTTGGTGCATTTATTGCACCTTTTCCTATATATAGGTGCATCCGCCCTGTCACTTTCACAATTAAAAAACACGTGATAGATTTTATTCTTTTGCACTCCGCCAAGCACCCTGTCCCTCATATCACGCTTTGTGGACCCCGCTTTGTTTCTCACGTTATATATTCGGGTAGGTGGTCTTTTTCCTCTTATGTGTTTTTTTGTTGTTGTTTGTTTGTGTAGTAGGTGGCATAGATTTGTCAAAACCCTCTTTTGTTGTTTTGCTGTCTTTCTCCCATGCTCTCCTCCTCTTTCCAGATCTGCTGGTAAGGAGGACTCTACCTCGAAAAATCACTTGGCTCTTTTCGTTGTGCCCTCTTCACCATCTATAAACCCTGAAAAGAGGCTTAAAAGATCACAAATCTATAAGAGATAGAAGACTTCAAGACATTTCCAAAACTACGTTTTCTACTCTTTGGCGCAATCACCACCCTTGCAACATAAAGCACAGTCGCACGCCAATGGCACACCTAACTCACTTGCAACACCCAATAACCCTGCGCCCTCTTGGCACACCGAACTCCTATGTAACATTGCAAAAACTTGCACCATTGGCGCACACCCTACATCCATGCAACACCAACCTTACTTGCACCAAGTATAAAACTATGTTAAACGGCGCAGGCGCATCCCCTATTACAGTAACACATTGCCATGCAAACCTTTCATGCGCCACACCAAGTTCCCCTGTTTGCACATGAAAAGATGATGTTACACACACTAAACTTCGCGCTTGGCACATCCTATACCATGTAACATGAAAATATATCTGCGCCATTATAAAACACATGTAAATGGTGCATGTGCACTTCCACTTGCAACAACAAAAATGTCATGTGCAGTATCCATGCACCTTGCGCCCTTTGGCACTGATTTGTCCCTTGTAACACCCTTTTTCTGTGCGCCATATTATTTAACCCTGCAGCCTGCAGTGTTCATGCGCCCTGCGCCCTGATGCCTTAAAATTGCTAACTCTTCCTTCTGTCAATGCTTTAATGGGAGATCAAATAGCTAACATGACTCTTCTGTGTTGGGTTTCACTTCTCCTTCTTGCAGATCAGCAACTGAGTTCAGAACTACATATGTCTACATCAAGCAAGAGACCAACCAAGTCTAAAGGTAAAGCCAAGCTTACGGAAGAAGAGATGAAGTATAAATATCAGAGGGTCAGGATGCCCGAATCCCAGCAGAATGTGACCTGGACATAAGAGACTCTGAGCTCGGTCACATTGATATGGAAGATTTCTGGCCGTAACCAGAGGGTCACAGAAGTCCCCGGATGGACAAACCGGTAGGCAAAGTGGCCTCGCATTTTGCTAGGGGATCCTAATAAGCGCAAAAACAATGAATTCATGATGGTAGTGGCCCACTGCTACAACAAAGACACGAGGTGTGTCCAAATGAGAAGGGTGAGGTCGTGATCAACCTCACTACCCGACACTTCGAAATTATGCTTGGCATTCCTCACCACCGGCACTTTGTGGCCGTAAGCCAAGAAGACTGCACCAAGGCTTGGGAGGACAACGAAGACCAGTGTATGTAATTGATGAATGAGGTATACCTGAAAAACAAGAAGGTGGTAACCAGATGGCCACAGGTCATTCATCGCAGTGATTTCTCCGAGGAACTAAGTGATACCATCACGTTCCTAAGCAGAGTATTTGGGCTTCCTGACGCCCACTACTTTCATAAATGGATGCTTAGGTACCTGGAGACAATGAACAAGAATGTGCCAGATCAACGCTTCGAGTGGGCGGAGATCATAAGCAGCACTATATCCGAGCAGCTCCAACAACTCACCACAACGGGGAGGTTCTACATGAACTCCTACGTAGTTTATGTCTGTAGCCTCGAGAGGGATTATCCAATTGATGCGGTGCGGGGTTTGGCCCCAAGTGAAAATATATGAATACTACCCAGAACTAAAGCTGGAAAATAGTATTTCACAGTTTACAAAGATCAACGATGCTTTCTTCTACGGCATCATCTACCTTTTGAGGCCAAACATGACTCACGGTCATACGACCAAGAGCATTGTTGCAGCAACGGAGAAGTGGGGGGCCTTATTCACGCAATTCCCCACCTTCACCTATCTAAGGGCAGCCAACTTCTTGGGGGAACCCACCAAATTGCCAAGATATGCTGGCCCCAAGCTGATCCTGTTGGAGCTATCCAGATAGCTCATAACCTACCACGAAAAGTGCTTAAAGAGAAAGAAGGGTGGAACTCCTTTCCCCCTCACAGTGGGTAGGTACACTTGTCTTTCCCACCACAAAGCCCGGAGATGTTTGCAGAGCTGGAACTACTCAATCTAAAGCACAACTTCCCGACAAGGCCCACTTTCGACCCAAGGAATTGCCTTCCCAGGGCCAAACTCGATCCAATCCACATTCCACAGATCGAGGATATTTATATCGACCTGTATCATGAGGTCGAGCTCAGAAGGAAAGATCATTCCCACTTGGCTTTGGCTGAAATCATTCAGTATGGCATGGCCATTGTCCCAAAGGGTTATCAAACTACTGATCAAGAAGTTGATCAGGTATATCTTGACACGGATGGGGACAACTGGCCGTTTGCTGTAATTGACAGAACTAAAGTGCCCCAAACCATTGAAGAAAGGGTTAAAGAAACTCATGGAGAATAGAGCACTGGTGCAGGATGAATGGCCTCATCTACCTCGAGTTGATTTCACCACATCTCCATTGGGAAACGCACCTTCCAGGACCAAAACATCTACCAAAGAGTAGAGGTAAAGACAAGGAGGGCGAGTCAAGCTCTACCCAAGAAGAGGCTCCTGAGAGTCCCCCTTCCGCCGCACGAGAACAAGTTGTAACTCTGGCTTCTCCAGAAAGAAGCGGCCGAAGATGTTCCGATGGGCACATCCACTTAGGATGTTACCACTACTACAACTATTGAGGTCCCTTCTATCCCTTCTCCCTCTCCTCCTTCCCCTCCTCGCGTGACCCAAGCGACCATTCCTTTGGTCGTGTCCTCTCCCCCATCTTCTACTGTTCCCCTTCCTCATCGTCCATCTTCTCTTCTCTCATGGAGCTGTCCCCCACCATTTCTTCCCTCATCTCTCAGCTCCCTTCCATTCCCATGTCTACCTCCCCTGCAGTATCTCTTCCTCCCGTGAGCACTTTCTCGCCTCCCTCTCAATGCCGCCTCCAAGTGTCTCAACGCATTTTCCTTCTACTACTGCAGCTGCTCCCTTTTCTATTTCCGGCCTCTCCCATAAGTCCAAAGATGGATCTCTCAAAGACTCGAGCCAACAAAAGAGGAAAGTTCCCATCGCACCGATGGACTTCTCCGTCATCCCATCAAAGGGGGCCAAGAAGCAAAATCCTATAACCCGCTTCTCTCAGAGTGCGTCAAGAGAGAGAGTAATGGAGATAGTGTATCCCAATCCTTTAAAGGATAAAAAGGATCTGTCTTCGACAGATTATATAGTGACCCAAGTCACAATGGGGACATCTTCAGAAAGCCTTCAGGGAGAGGCCCTATCTGCAGTTGACGCCCTTTGCAAGAAGCTCCAGGAAGCAAAGGAAGAAAAGAGGTTATTAAAGGAGCAAAATAAACATCTTCTCCACGCCTTGCAGAAAATGGGCAGTGCACCTCCTACAACTGCCGCCGAAACTCCTGAGCCTCTGAGCCAGGATAAGATTAATGAATACGCCAAAATCGGTGAGCAGGGTATGGCAGTTTCCACCTGGAGAAGCCAAATCCTCAAGGAAAGTGAGGGAGTAATCGCCAAGTTCACCAGATTGTATCAGAATATCAATCGGGTGAACAAAGAGCTCCAGTGATAGCAGACCCATCTCCAAGAGCTGACCATGCCAGATGCAAAGATGAGACCTTTCAGAAAATGCTCGACTGTTCAGTCGAAGATCTGGTCAAGTTCGGCGTCTTCGGTCACCCTAGAGCCCTCAACAAAATCCTTTCTACTCTGGATTACCGGTCGATCAGTTGGAGTTTGTCCTAGAAAGATTGACAAAATCAAGGAGGAAGCCCTAGATGCAATGCATCAAATGGAGCAAATTGTCCTGAGAATGTCTCCGGCTTGCTCACTCCTTCTTTCACCTTAAGAAAGGTTGATGAAACTATTCGGATCTTCAAGGAGATCGTTTTGCAAGGGCTGGACCAAAGTCACTTTCGACGCCGAATCCATCAACAACCTGCTGGCCTATCGTGACTTCATAGGGTACCTGATAGATGCAGAAAACAAATATTCCAAGCTCCCGGAAAAGCTCACAGATGAGCGAGAGACTTGCGAGGCTATCAGTGATCATCACAAGGATCCTTCCCAGGATCAACTTCAGCCCATGATCAGCAAGTTCATGGAATATCGTGCCCAGCTTCCACATCACGCCTCCCGAGCAAAGCAGCAGGCAGATACCCCTTTTCAAGTAACGGGATGACAATGAATAGTTTCATTCTTCTCGACCTTCTCTTTGTAAACATCTAAAGTATGTTGACACAAATGATGACATCATCCATGTTGCACCATGGGATGATGTCATCCACCAAGTTGTCAAAAGTCAACAAATGACTTTAGGATATTTTGTAAGATATTTTTGTAATTAAGTGGTTGGTTTGTTTTTGCCTTCTTTTCTTCTCTTCTTCTATATATACTTGAATATTTGTTGTATTCAAGTGTGGATACTTTTCAGATGAGAAATAGAAGTAAGAAGAAAAGACTTTGAACTTTTTGTAATAGAAACAAATATTAATACAATATTTAGACTTTGTGTCAATACATGTGTTTTACATCGACCTTTCTTATGTTAGATCTGTATGATTGTTCTGTTGAATCTACTTCTACTTTGTTGTCATTTATTCATCAGTATTGCTTTATTCATCTATGCAAGTAGGTTCGGCTCTGTTTACTACCAACCCAAATCATAGACCTTCTGACCTTTCTACTTTGGAATTCATTTCTTTTCTCCCTTCAGATCTTTCCTATCTCCCCACCTCATTTCTTTCCCTTCTTTTACAGTTGGAAATACCTCTACTGGGATGAGATCCCAACCCCTGAAGGTAGAATATTGTGAGACTTGCACAAGATTCCTACTGGTAGAATAGCAATAAACCAGCTTCACTTTGCTGACTCAAAGAGGGGCTATGCCCTGCACACTGTTGGCTCGTCTGTCCATAGATCTGTCCACCCGATAGATTTTCAAACCAACAGTTTTTGGTGACTCTACTGGGGATCGAATAGACCTAATGGATCTATGGTAGTGGTATGTTTGAAAATCAAGAAAAAGTCAAAAATCACTACCTGTTTGCAAATTTTAACTTTTGTCTGAAATCCAAAATTTTTGCAAAAAATGCTCCAAACTGAAAATTTTCTTCAGAGGTCCATAGATCTGGGCTAGATAGAGATCTTTAGTTCACTGAGTTTTTACAAAAGTCCATATTTTTCCATAGATCTGAGTTTCTGACGGTTTACCAAAATTTTCAAACTCTTTGAAAAGTCAACTCTAGATCTGAAAATCAGCTTACTAAGTTTTACCATCATTTTATCCTTGTTAATCAAACAATAAACCGCAATCGGTTTTCAAGAAAAGGATAAAATTTAAATATTTAGAAAAGTACATGCTGCTGGTTTTTGTCAGAAAAATCAGAAAATCAGCAAGTACAATAAAAAAGAGTTCTTAAATCTGCTCCAAAAATTGCAGACCTGGAAGGTACACTGGCAGGTGAACCATTTACTCGTAGTAGGAGAGCTCGTGGAGAAGTTGATCTTACTTTCGATCTACTTCAAAGGAACAACTTCAGTATTACACCAGCATGCTTCTCGTCACTAAGCTCAGCCGACCGATTGTCCAGGAGTGTCTCACCTCCACGAAGGAAGCATCTCTCACCAGGAACATCTACATCACTTTGCAATGTTGCTCACTGGAACTGTGCTTCCAGCTCGCGTTCTTTTTCCGCCATCCAAATGGCAGTACCATGGGGAAATGCTATGGGCCCTCTGGCTTTGCCACATCCTGTTCACGCGCTCCCACATGGAAACCGAAAGAATTTTCCCAAATTTGATGGGAGTGGAAACCAAAGCACCGATTCACATATATCTGCATTCATCATGTCATGCAGTATCCTCGATGTGACCCATGAAGATGTGTCGGTTCACCTTTTTCTGGAAACTTTGCAAGGACCCGCCGCAGAATGGTTTCAACATTTTCCGGCCGGATCTATTACTAGTTGGGCCACCTTACGGGCTGCATTTGAAGACAGGTATAAGCCTTCCGAAGACGCGTTCACGCATTGCTGTCAAAGATCACTCACCTAAAGAAGGAGGTCAATGAAACTATGCGTGACTTCATCGCCCATTTCAATTCACTGATCAACCGTGTTCCGCCTACCATGCTTCCAACACCGAAAATCAGAAGTGTTTCTTCGTAAATGCTATGAGCTCAAAAGTAAGTTTCTTACTCCTACAAGAACAAGTAGCTACTTTGATTCTCACCCAGCTGCTGCCATCCAATCGAAGATAACTTGCTAATATCTGGCGAATTAAAAAGAGAATCGTCCAAGCTTAAAGCTTTGAGCCCTTCTCCCACCACTTCATCTGATCCGGCATTTCAAAAGATGGCGAATGACTTGCTCGCATTAAAGAAGCAGTTAGCCCAAGCTTCCCCTAGTTCCCCATACCGGATATTCCACGAAGAACTTTCACTTCCAACAACATCCCGCATAGGCCGCGTTTTCCTGCAACTACTCCACGGTTGGCGCTTGAGGCTCCTCCGGTCAACGCTTTAGCCAAAATCGAAGAAGAAGAGCAAAATTATGAAGAACCTTCATCTCAAGGTGAAGATGATCAAGATGTCGGTGAACCGACTGGCGACTCTACTATCGGGTATATGGAATTTGATGAGGGGGAATCTGATGAAGAGGAGGGTACCCAAGGGTATGCAAGTGGATAGTCATATGTTGTTTTCACCCGCTCACAAGGAAAGGAAGAAGAGGTTGCTACCAAGATACAGAAAGAAAAGGCCGTGTCAAGCACGCCTCCAACCATCGCTAAACGAGGTAGTCCCCTTCCGGCTCAACCTGTTATTAGATCTTTTTCAAAAAAATCTTTTCAGTCCTCTCAAATCATCCCTATCATATTCATCAAGGCAAAGATCCTACCCTACCATCACGAAATGAGGGACTCATTCCTCCATCAACGCAACCCTTGGCCGTGTTTGACATAATTGACCATGCTAAAAAGACCAAGATCCAAATGTCTGAAGCCGAGTATCTTCAGTCAAACCCCGAACAACTTGTAAGGTTGACCGAATACATCCAAAGTCAGGCTATCATAACTAATCAGGTTTCCCCAAAAGGAATCCTTTCCACCCCTCCTTCATCCCACATAAACATTTCCTCGACTTCCGCATCAGAAAAGATAGAACCTTTCTACCTCTCCCTCCTAATCAATGGCCACAAACTAAGCAACTGCATAATTGATTCTGGAGCTTCTGATAATGTCATGCCGGCAAAAGTCACCCATGCTCTGGGCCTCACCCTTACCAAGCCTTTTGGCCGATGTTATTCCTTGGAAACCAAGCAAGTTCCGCTGATCGGTCAAATCAAAGACGCGCAATTTGTGTTTGCAGCGTTCCCGAAAAAAGGGTAAAAATGACCGTCCTTGTTGCCGATATTCCAACAGCCTATGGAATTCTGCTAGGAAGGATTTTTGCAGTGAAGTTGGTGGGGAGATTCATATGGACTGGTCTAAGGCTAGAATCCCCATCAAAGGTGTAATGCAAACATTGGAGCCTGAACCGCAAAAGAAGTACCTGGTTACTAACTCCGATGACCCCAAAGCCCAAATTCTCTTCGAATCATCAGGGATGGGAAACTATTTCTTGTCTACCGAGTCTGACAAAATGGATGTCCTCATCCAAGCAGAGGATCTTAACAAGATCTGGACTTTGCAGTTTGATGGTAGCTGCATGACTAGTGGGTGCGGTGCTGGAGCTGTGCTAATATCTCCCGAAGAGGAGATTATTCCTCTCTCTTTCAAGTTACATTTTTTTAACACAAATAATACTCATTGAGTATGAATCTTTACTACTTGGCATGCAAGCCACAAAGGAAAGAGGAATCAAGAATCTGAAAGTACAAGGTGATGCAGAGCTGGTCATAAATCAAGTTAAAAGGATATACCAAGTGAAGAATGAAAGGCTCGACATTACCATAATGCGTGTGGGACAACATCAAGGAGTTTGACACTTTTTCAATAAAAGCCATCCCAAGAACTCGTAATGACATGGCCGATTCTTTGGCCATTTCAAAAAGATCCCTCATGCTCCTCACCCAAGTTTGAAAATGCACAAATACACCATTGAGGTGGTTTTCCGCCCAAGCGCCTGATAATTCTCAAGACTGGCAAGTATTCAACGATGATAATCAACTCATTGCCTTTCTCAAAAGGTAGAAAATTTTAGTGAACTTCATTTTGAAGGATCCACTTCTACATGCCGTGAATCAGTTACCGATCAAAACGAAGAATCAAAAGGAAGCGATGGCATATGTCAACTCAAAGGAAATAAAATTCCAAAAGGTTTGGTTTCTCTAGAGCATTTGTTCGACAGGCATGATCGTTTTGTAAAAAAGAAAAGGTGAGATGATCCTGGCTCCTCCCCAGAAACTGAACCAGTCAATTTAGGTTCGGTATTGAACATCCGCAGTTTGTAAACATCGGAAAGTGTTGCACACCCGAGGAAAAGTGGAAGTTCATCAAATTGTTGAAGAAATACATGGATGTATTGGCATGGTCCTATGCCGATCTAAAGTCTTTTAAGCCAAAGGACGTCCAACATGACATCCCGTTGAAAGAGGAGGTCAAACCCTTTCGCCAAAAGCAGAGACACTATAATCCTAAGATCTCGTACTATCCAGGCTGAAATTTAGAAGATGCTGGATGCAAGGATCATTTTTCCTATCCATCACAGTACCTGGGTCACAAACATCGTGCCAGTAAGAAAGAAGAATGGTGAAATACGCATCTGTAGATTTTCGCAACTTGAATCAGGCATCCTTGAAGGACAACTACCCGCTTCCCATAATGGATCAGGTTCTACAAGCAGTAACTGGATCAGAAATGTTGTCCATGCTTGATGGTTTTTCGGGCTACAATCAGATTGAAGTCTCACCTGAAGACCAATTTAAAACAACATTCACTACCCCCTGGGGCACATTTTCCTATAGCAGAATGCCTTTTGGTTTGACCAACGCTGGTGCCACCTTTCAGCTGAGCAATGGACTTCGCGTTCAAAGGTATGATGGGGAAGGTCATCGTAGTCTACTTGGATGACTTAACTATGTTCTCCAAATAGCGAAATGATCATTGTGATCATTTGGAGCAAGTATTGATTAGATGCCGAGAGCACGGGATCTCCCTGAATCCAAAAAGTCTGTTTTCGAGTCACAGAGGAAAATTGCTGGGACATGTTGTTAGCAAAGAAGGGACAAAGATAGATACCGAAAGAGTTAAGGCTATTCAGAGCCTTACTTTACCTACAAGCAAGACCGCATTCACTCCTTCGAAAAGTGAATTTTCTCAGGCACTTTGTTCCCGACTTTGCTAAAAAGACTCGCCACATATTAGACATGATGAAAGGGTCACCAACTTTCCGATGGAGCGAAGAAGGGAAGAAGTCATTCGAGGAGATAAAATCCTCCGTCGCTCACGCGCCAGTCCTGGTATGTCCCGATTTCTCCAAGGATTTTATTATGTATAGCTATGCATCTCGACACCGTGTCGGCCATCCTAATGCAAAGGAATTCTCAAAATGTTGAATCCCCGATTGCGTTTATGAGCTCTCCTCTCAAGCCTCACGAATTAAAAATGACCCAGTTGGAAAAACATGCCTTCGCCATTGTCAAAGCAGTTAAGAACTTCAGGTATTACATTCTAAACTCTCATACGGTGGTTCTAGTTCCTGACACGGCAGTAAAGTCCATCTTAACTCAACAGAGTTAGGAGTTTGCGAGGAAATTGGATTGCAAAAGTCCAAGAGTACGATCTGGATATAAAACCAACCAAGTTAGTAAGAGGCAAGGGCCTATGTCAACTTATGGCTGAAAACCAAGATTCAGAAGTTTTCGGGGAAAAGATGATTGCCAATGGAGCACAAAGCCAGCTGGAGAAAGCCGATTCACTACCTATGGTCCTATTTGTCGCAACCAACTGATGAGTGGTATTCCGATATTTCTTTCTTCCTCACCTATGGTGAATGCCCAGCTCATCTAACTACAAAGGAGAAGCACGCTATAAAGCTCAGAGCAGCCAGATATATCATCTGGGATGACGGTCTATACAAACGCGGAATAGATGGCATCTTCTTGCGATGTGTTGACAAGCCACAACAGGTGAAGTTACTTGAGAGTTTTCATGATTCGCCTGTGGTGGCCATTTCTCCTCTTCCGTGATGGCACACAAGATCATCCGGGCTGTACTATCACAACGCTTTTTCAAGATACAACACCTGGTAGCAAAAGTGTGAGCCTTGCCAAAGAATTTGTCTAAAGCCCAAAATGGCTACTTTTCCCCTCGTGCCGGCCATCATCGATTTAACCATTCAGATAAAGTGGGGAATCATTTTATTGGTGCACTCAATCCCCAATCGAGTGCTAGACATAGTTATGTCCTGACAGCAATAGATTACTTCACGAAATGGGTGGAAGCCATACCTGTCAAACATGCCACTTCCGAGGTTGTTTGCAGTTTCATCAAAGAAAATATCATTGTCAGGTTTGGCATTCCAAACAAGATTGTTGCTGATAACGCTTCCAACTTCTCCTCACGAGAAGTTGTTGGTTTTTTCTATGAATACGGAATAACTTTGGCTCACGCCTCAGATTATTACCCTCAGGGAAATGGTCAGCAGAATCCAGTAATAAAAACTTGGTAACCATCATACGAAAGCTAGTGGATGAGAATCAACGAATGTGGCACAAGTCATTATACGACGCTCTATGGGCGGACCGCATTACTCCCAAGAGGTCTCTCGGCATGTCACCTTTTCAAGTGTTATATGGCACCGACGCCGAGCTTCCCATTTCTGTGGAACTCCCTGCTTTGCGCTTGGCACGAGTGATCGAAGATGAGACTTTCCAAAATTCCCTTGAAAAGAGGATCATGTATCTAGCAGAGCTCAAGAAAAGAGAGTAAGAGTGGTCGACAGGATCACCGAACATCAGAATCAGGTCAAGAGATTGTTTGATAAAAAATCTAAGCAAAGAGAGTACTAGGTGGGAGACCTCGTCCTTTTGTGGGACAAACGAAGAGAGCCAAAGGGCATGCACGGAAAATTTGATTCCCTATGGAGGGGACCTTTCAAGATCAAGTAGCTCAATGGAGAGAATAGCTTCTATCTCTCGTATCTAGATGGAACTGAGCTCCCGCTTCCCTATAGCGGGCAAAGATCTGAAAATCTTCAGGAAGTAGAGCTTGCTCTCTTCTTTGTACAAATTGCTTCAGTTGTGTGTTTTTTTTTTGTCATGTGTTTGCTTTTTTTGGTTGTGTGTTTCCTCTTGTCAGTCGCCCTTGTTTTTGACTCTGTTGCCCAATGGATAGGCACATGAAGATCTGGGATTCTCTACCCCTGAGTTCTACTCAGAGATAGTCCCCAGAAAGAGCCAGCTGTTATCCCGTAAAATTGACAAGGGAAATTTTGTGGGTAACCCAATGAAAATTTTGTTCGGTCCCTCGTTAGGGACCCTCATGTGTTCGAAAATGTTGCAAAAGTCCTTTCCCGGAAATCTAGTTTTCCAACTTAGCCATTTTTGGTCCTTTTTGGTCAAGGGCACACCTTATGTCTCATGCAACACAGAGTAACTGTGCACCCCCTCATTTCCTTTATGCGCACTTTTCAAGTGTCGACACACATTTTGGTGCACCTCCCCGTGTTGTGCCTTTCTTGCATGCGCCAAGGCGCATGCGCCTTCGTGTCAACAACATTTTTGTTGTGCACATTTTTGTGCGCCAAAGGTGCACACGTTTCCGTGTTGATAGTATTTTGTTTTTCGCCAAAGGCACACATAACAACATGTTAACACGCGTTTTGGTGCGCCAAAGGGCGCAAGGTTTGAAGTGTCGACAGGTGTTTCGATGCGCCTCTTCAAAAAGTGGTTGGCACATTTATTGCACCTTTTCCTATATATAGGCACATCCACCCTATCACTTTCACAATTAAAAACACGTGATAGATTTTATTCTTCTGCACCTATCAAAGCCGCCTCCATCCTCGTATCACGTTCGTGGACCCCGCTTCATTTCTCACGTTATATATTCCAGGTAGGTGGTCTTTTTCCTCCTGTGTTTTTGCTGGTTGTTGTTTGTTTGTGTAGTAGGTGGCATAGATTTGTCAAAACCCTCTTTTCTGTCTTTGGCTATCTTTCTCCCATGCTCTCCTCCTCTCTTCCGATCTGCCGGTAAGGAGGACTCTACCTCGTAAAAATCACTTGGCTCTTTTCAGTGCCCTCTTCACCATCTATAAACCCTGAAAAGAGGCTTAAAAGATCACAAATCTATAAGAGATAGAAGACTTCAAAACGTTTCCAAAACTACGTTTTCTACCCTTTGGCGCAATCGCCACCCTTGCAACATGAAGCAAGCACAACGCAAGCATCGCCATGCCAATGGCGCACTCACCTAACTCACTTGACACCCAATAACCTCGCGCCTCTCGCGCACCGAACTCCTATGTAACATTGCAAAAACTTGCACCATTGGCACCCTGCATCCATGCAACACCAACCTTACTTGCGCCAAGTATAAAACTATGTTAAAATGGCACAGGCGCATCCCCTGTTATAGTAACACATTGCCATGCAAACCTTTCATGCGCCACGCCAAGTTCCCCTATCACACATGAAAAGATGATGTTACACACTAAACCTGTGCCCTTTGGCGCATCCTGTACTGTAACATGAAAAATATCTTCACCCGTTATAAAACACATGTAAATGGCGCAGCGCACTTCCACTTGCAACAAAAAAATGTCATGTGCAGATCCATGCACCTTGCGCCCTTTAGGGCGCTGATTTGTCCTCAGAACACCCTTTTTCTCGTGCGCCATATTATTTAACCCTGCAACCTGCAGTGTTCATGCGCCCTACGCCCCGATGCCTTAAAATTGCTAACTCTTCCTTCTGTCAATGCTTTAATGGGAGATCAAATAGCTAACATGACTCTTCTCGCATTGGGTTTCACTTCTCTTCTTCTTAGATCAAAGAATCGAGTTCGTAACTACATATGTCTACATCAAGCAAGAGACCAACCAAGTCTAAAGGTAAAGCCAAGCTTACTAAGAAGAGATGAAGTATAAATATCGAGGGTCGATGCCCGAATCCTGTAGTAATGTGACCTGACATAAGAGACTCCGAGCTCGGTCACATTAATATGGAAGATTTCTGGGCCGTAACCAGTGAGGGTCACAGAAGTCCCCGGATGGACAAACCGGTAGGTAGCAAAGGGCCTCGCATTTTGCTAGGGGGATCCTAATCAAGGCAAAGAACAATGAATTCATGATGGTAGTGGCCCACTCTACAACAAAGAAGCACACGAGGTGTGTCCAAAATGAGAAGGGTGAGGTCGTGATCAACCTCACTGCCCGACACTTCAAAATTATGCTTGGCATTCCTCACCACCGGCACTTTGTGGCCGTAAGCCAAGAAGACTGCACCAAGGCTTGGGAGGACAACGAAGACCAGTGTATGCAATTGATGAATGAGGTATACCTAAAAACAAGAAGGTGGTAACCAAATGGCCACAGGTCATTCATCGCAGTGATTTCTCCGAGGAACTAAGTGATACCATCACGTTCCTAAGCAGAGTATTTGGGCTTCTTGACACCCACTACTTTCATAAATGGATGCTTAGGTACCTGGAGACAATGAACAAGAATGTGCCAGATCAACGCTTCGAGTGGGCGGAGATCATAAGCAGCACTATATCCGAGCAGCTCCAACAACTCACCACAATGGGGAGGTTCTACATGAACTCCTACATAGTTTATGTTGCAGCCTCGGAGAGGGATTATCCAACGCATTGATGCGATGCGGGGTTTGGCCCCAAGTGAAAATATATGAATACTACCTAGAACTAAAGCTGGAAAATAGTATTTCACAGTTTACAAAGATCAACGACGCTTTCTTCTACGGCATCATCTACCTTTTGAGGCCAAACATGACTCACGGTCATACGACCAAGAGCATTGTTGCAGCAACGGAGAAGTGGGGGGCCTTATTCACGCAATTCCCACCTTCACCTATCTAAGGGCAGCCAACTTCTTGGGAACCCACCAAATTGCCAAGATATGCCGCCCCAAGCTGATCCTATTGGAGCTATCCAGAGATAGCTCATAACCTACCACGAAAAGTGCTTGAAGAGAAAGAAGGGTGGAACTCCTTTCCCCTCACAAAGTGGGTAGGTACACTTGTCTTTCCCACCACAAAGCCCGGAGATGTTTGCAGAGCTGGAACTACTCAATCTAAAGCACAACTTCCCGGCAAGGCCCACTTTCGACCCAAGGAATTACCTTCCTAGGGCCAAACTCGATCCAATCCACATTCCGCAGATCGAGGATATTTATATCGACCTGTATCATGAGGTCGAGCTCAGAAGGAAAGATCATTCCCACTTGGCTTTGGCTGAAATCATTCAGTATGGCATGGCCATTGTCCCAAAGGGTTATCAAACTACTGATCAAGAAGTTGATCAGGTATATCTTGACACGGATGGGGACAATCGCCGTTTGCAGTGAATTGATGTAACTAAAAAGTGCCCCAAACCATTGAAGAAAGGGTTAAAGAAACTCTATGGAGAACAGAGCACTGGTGTAGGATGAATGGCCTCATCTACCTCGGAGTTGATTTCACCACATCTCCATTGGGCAACGCACCTTCCAGACCAAAACATCTGCCAAAGAGCAGAGGTAAAAGACAAGGAGGGCGAGTCAAGCTCTGCCCAAGAAGAGGCTCCTGAGAGTCCCCCTTCCACCGCACGAGAACAAGTTGTAACTCTGGCTTCTCCAGAGAAAGAAGCGGCCAAGATGTTCCATGGGCACATCCACTCAGGATGTTGCCACTACTGCAACTATTGAGGTCCCTTCTATCCCTTCCCTCCCTCCTCCTCCTCCTTCCTCCTTTGGTCGTGACCTCAAGCGATCGTCATTCCTTTGGTCGTGTCCTCTCCCCATCTTCTACTGCTCCCCTTCCTCGTCATCCATCTTCTCTTCTCTCGCGAGCTATCCCCCACCATTTCTTCCCTCATCTCTCAGCTCCCTTCCATTCCCATGTCTACCTCCCCTGTAGTATCTCTTCCTCCCGTGAGCACTTTCTCGGCCTCCCTCTCAATGCCGCCTCCAAGTGTCTCAACGCACTTTCCTTCTACTACTGCAGCTGCTCCCTTTTCTATTTCCGGCCCTCTCCCATAAGTCCAAAGATGGATCTCTCAAAGACTTGAGCCAAAAAAAGAGGAAAGTTCCCATCGCACCGATGGACTTCTCCATCATCCCATCAAAGGGGGCCAAGAAGCAAAATCCTATAACCCACTTCTCTCAGAGTGCATCAGGAGAGAGAGTAATGGAGATAGCGTATCCCAATCCTTTAAAGGATAAAAAGGATCTGTCTTTGATAGATTATACAGTGACCCAAGTCACAATGGGGACATCTTCAAAAGCCTTCAAGGAGAGGCCCTATCTCAGCAGTGACGCCTTTTGCAAGAAGCTCCAGAAGCAAAGGAAGAAAAGAGGTCATTAAAGGAGCAAAATAAACATCTTCTCCACGCCTTGCGTAAAATGGGCAAGGCACCTCCTAACAACTCGCACCGAAACTCCCGAGCCTCTCGAGCCAGATAAGATTAATGAATACGCCAAAATCAGCGAGCAAATATATGGCGCTTTCTTCCTGAGAGAGCCAAATCCTCAAGGAAAGTGAGGGAGTAATCGCCAAGTTCACCGATTGTATCGTAATATCAATCGGTGAACAAAGAGCTCCAGGTGCGATAATAGACCCATCTCCAAAGAGCTGACCATGCCAGATGCAAATGAGACCTTTCAAAAATGCTCGACTGCTCATCCAAGATCTGGTCAAGTTTGGCGTCTTCGGCCACCCTGCAGAGCCCTCAACAAAATCCTTTCTACTTTGATTACCGGGTCGATCACTGGAGTTTTCCTAGAGAAAGATTGACAAAATCAAGGAGGAAGCCCTGGATGCAATGCATCAAATGGAGCAAATTGTCCTGAGAATGTCTCCGGCTTGCTCACTCCTTCTTTCACCTTAAGAAAGGTTGATGAAACTATTCGGATCTTCAAGGAGATCGTTTCGCAAGGGCTGGGACCAGAAGTCACTTTCGACGCCGAATCCATCAACAACCTGCTGGCCTATCGTGACTTCATAGGGTACCTGATAGATGCAGAAAATGAATATTCCAAGCTCCCAGAAAAGCTCACAGATGAGCGAGAGACTTGCGAGGCTATCAGTGATCGTCACAAGGATCCTTCCCAGGATCAACTTCAGCCCATGATCAGCAAGTTCATGGAATATCGTGCCCAGTTCCACATCACGTCTCCTGAGCAGCAGCAGAAGCAGGATACCCCCTTTTACCATGGAGACGACGATGAATAGTTTCATTCTTCTCGACCTTCTCTTTGTAAACATCTAAAGTATGTTGACACAAATGATGACATCATCCATGTTGCACCATGGGATGATGTCATCCACCAAGTTGTCAAAAGTCAACAAATGACTTTAGGATATTTTGTAAGATATTTTTGTAATTAAGTGGTTGGTTTGTTTTTGCCTTCTTTCTTCTCTTCTTCTTCTATATATACTTGAATATTTGTTGTATTCAAGTGTGATACTTTTCGATGAGAAATAGAAGTAAGAAGAAAAGACTTTGAACTTTTTGTAATGTAAACAAATATTAATACAATATTTAGACTTTGTGTTTGAATACATGTGTTTTACATCGACCTTTCTTATGTTAGATCTTGTATGATTGTTCTCGTTGAATCTACTTCTACTTTGTTGTCATTTATTCATCAAGATTGCTTTATTCGCTATATGCAAGTAGGTTCAGCTCTCGTTTACTACCAACCCAAATCATAGACCTTCTCCGACCTTTTCTCGCTTTGAATTCATTTCTTTTCTCCCTTCAGATTTTTCTATCTCCCCACCACATTTCTTTGCCTTCTTTTATAGTTGGAAATACCTCTACTGGGATTAGATCCCAACCCCTCGAAGGTAGAATATTGTGACCTCTTTGAGACAACAAAGCAAAACTAGTTTATTGCTATTCTACCAAAGCAAGAATTTGTGCAAGTCTCACAATATTCTACCTTCAAATGGGTTTGGGATCTCATCCCAGAGGGGTGTTTCCAATCATGCGAAGAAAGGAATGAAGTAGAGGATGAAGAAAGATCAGTCTTAAGGGAGAAAAGAAATGAATTCCAAAGCAGAAAGGTTAGAGGGTTTATGTTTTGGGATTGGTAGTAAACAGAGCCAAACCTACTTGCATAAACGAATAAAGCAATACTGATGAATAAATGAAAAAAAAGTAGAGATAGATTTCAACAGAATAAACGCATAGATCTGACATAAGAAAGATCAGATGCCCATAACACACATATTCAACACAAAGTCTTAATATTTGCATTAATATCTTCTTCTGTTACAAAAAGTACAAAGCCTCTTCTTCTCACTTCTATTTTTCATCTAAAAGATATCCATCCCTTGAATACAACAAGTATTCAAGTATATATAGAAGGAGAGAAGAAAAGAAGACAAAAGCAAACAAACCACTTAATTAAAAAATATCCTACAATAGATTACAAAGTCATTTGTTGACTTTTGACAACTTTAGTGGATGACATCATCCCATGGTGCAACATGGATGATGTCATTGTTTGTGTCAACAAATTTTAAATATTTTACAAGGAGGAAGATGGGAAGAAAGAAATTATTCATCGTTGTCCCGTGGCTGGAAGGGGGTATCCTGCTTTTGCTGCTCGGGTGACGAGATGTGGAACTGGGCACGGTACTCCATGAACTTGCTGATCATGGGTTGAAGTTGATCCTCGGAAGGATCCTTGTGTTGATCGCTGATAGCTTCGCAGTCTCCCACTCGCTCATGAGCTTTTTCGAGTTTGGAATAATCATTCTCTTCCTTTATCAGGTACCCGATGAAGTCGCGACATGCCAATAGGTTGGTGATGGATTCGGCGTCGAACGTGACCTCTAGCCCCGGTCCCTGTGAAATGATCTCCTTGAAGATCTGAATAGTTTCCTCAACCTTCCTTAAGGTGAAAGAAGAAGTGAGCAACCCTGGAGACATTCTAAGAACAATCTGTTCCATTTGATGCATTGCATCCAGGGCTACCTCCTTTACTTTGTCGATCTTCTCTAGGACAAACTCCAACCGATCCACACGATAATCCGAGTAGAAAAGATTTTGTTGAGGGCTTCAGGGTGTCCAAAGACATCGAAATTGACCAGATCTTTGACTGAATAGTCGAGCATTTTTTGAAAGGTCTCGTGTTGCATCCTGGCATGATCTAGCTCTTCGGAGATGGGTCCTGCTATCGCCTGGAGTTCTCTGTTCATTCGATTGATATTCTGGTACAAATCGGTGAACTTAGCAATAACTCCCTCGCTTTCCTTGAGGATTTGGCTCCTCCAGGTGGAAACTACCATGCCCTGCTCGCTGATTTTAGCATATTCATTGATCTTATCCTGGCTCAGAGGCTCAGGAGTTTCGGCGGCAGTTGTAGGAGGCGCACTGCCCATTTTCTGCAAGGCATGGAGAAGATGTTTATTTTGCTCCTTTAGTAGCCTTTTCTCTTCCTTTTCTTCTTGGAGTTTCTTGCAAAGGGCATCAACTGTAGATAGGGCCTCTCCTTGTAGGTTTTCTGAAGATTTCCCCATCATAACTTGAGTCACTGTGTAATCTGTCGGAGACAGATCCTTCTTATCCTTCAAAGGATTGGGGTATGAAATCTCCATCACTCTCTCCCCTGATGCACTCTGAGAGAAGTGGGTTATCAGTTTTTTCTTCTTGATCCCTTTTGATGGGATGACAGAGAAGTCCATCGGGGTGATGGGAACTTTCCTCTTCTGTTGACTCAGGTGTTGGGAGACCAGCTGGACTTATGGGAGAAGGACCAGAAATAGAGAAGGGGGCAGCTACAGTAGTAGAAGGGAAAAACGTGGAGACACTTGGAGGCGGCATTGAGAGGGAAGCCAAGGAAGTGCTTGCGGGAGGAAGAGATACTGTAGGGGAGGAAGACATAAGAATGGAAGGGAGCTCAAAGATGAGGGAAGAAATGGAGGGGGACACTCACGAGAGAAGAGAAGATGGATGAGGAAGAAGGGGAACAAAGGAAGATGGGGAGAGGACACGACCAAAGGAATGGTCACTTGGGTCACTTGAGGAGGGGAAGGAAGAGAAGGAGAAGGGATAGAAGGGACCTCAATTGTTACAGTCGTGGCCACATCCTGAGTGGATGTGCCTATTGGAACATCTTCCGCTACTTCTTCTTCTGAGCTTTTCGGATTACAACCCGTTCTTGTGAAGTGGAAGGAGGGCTTTGAGCTTCCTCTTGGGTGGAGCTGGACTCACCCTCTTTACCTTTACCCTTGCCCCTTGGCTATTGTCTTGACCGAGGAGGTGCATTGCCCAATGGAGATGTGATGAAATCAACTCCAAGGTACATGAGACCATTCATTCGGCACTAATGCTCTATGCTCTTCGCAAAGTTTCCTTGACCCTTTCCTCAATTGTCGAGGGCACTTTGGTCCTATCAACCACCGCGAAAGGCCAATTGTCCCCACCCGTGTCAAGATACACTTGATCAACTTCTTGCTCAGTATTTTGATAGCCTTTTGGGACGATGGCCACACCGTACTGGATGATTTCTGCTAAGGCCAAGCGGGAATGATCCTTCCTGTTGAGCTTGACCTCATGATATAAGTCGATGTAAATGTCTTCAATTTGAGGGATATGGATCGGATCGAGCTTGGCCCTAGGCAGACAATTTCTTGGGTCGAAGGTGGGCCTTGCTGGGAAGTTATGCTTTAGATTCAGCAGCTCCAGTTCTGCAAACATATCCTTTACCTTGTGGTGAGAAAGACACGTATACCTACCCACTGTGAGGGGGAAAGGAGTTCCACCCTTCTTTCTCTTGAGACACTTCTCATGGTAGGTGATAAGTTGTCTCGACAGCTCCAACAGGATCAACTTGGGGCCGGCATATCTCGGTAATTTAGTTGGTTCCCCCAAGAAGTTAACTGCCCTTAGATAGGTAAAGGTGGGGAATTGAGTGAACAGGGCCCCCCATTTCTTTGTGGTTGCTACGATGATCTTTTTCGTGCGACCATGAGTCATATTTGGCCTCAACAGGTAGATGATGAAATAGAAGAAGGTATCGTTGATCTTTGTGAACGAGGGATGCTATTTTCCACTTCGGCTTTGGATAGTATTCATATATCTTAACCTAGGGCCAAACCCCACACCGCATTAGAGCCGGATAGCCTCTCTCTCGAAGCTGCAAAGCATAGACTACATAGGAGTTCATATATAACCTCTCCGTTGTGGTGAGTTGTTGGAGTTACTCGATATTGTTCGCTTATGATATCCGCCCACTCAAAGCATTGATCGGGCACATTTTTGTTCATCGTTTCTAGGTGTCGCAAAGATCCACTTGTGAAAGTAGTGGGCATCGGGAAGCCCAAACACTCTACTCGGGAACATGACTATGTCACTAAGTTCCTCTCGAAAAAGTCACCACGATGAATGACTTGTGGCCACCGAGTCACCACCTTTTTGTTCTTTAGGTATACTTCGTTCATCAGCTGCATACACTGATCTTCATTGTCATGCCAAGCCTTGATAAAATCCTCCTGGCTTACGGCCACAAAGTGCCAGTGGTGAGGGATGCCGAGCATTATTTCAAAGTGGCAGGCAGTGAGGTTGATTATGACCTCACCCTTCTCGTTATGGACACATCTTGTGTCTTTGTTGTAGCATCGGGCTACTACCATCATAAACTCATTGTTCACAGCACTTACAGGGATCCCGCCAACAAAATGTAGCACACTGCCCATCAGTTTTTCCATCCATGGACTTCTTGTGACCCTCTGGGTTCTGGCCTAGAAATCCTCCATATCAATATGACCCAGTTCTGAGTCTCTGATGTCTAGGTCACACTCTGCTTGGGACTCGGGCATCCTGACCCTCTGATACTTGTACTTCATTTCTTCTTCTGTGAGCTTGGCTTTACCCTTAGATTTGGTAGGTCTCTTGCTTGATGTTGACATATGTAACTTTGAACTCAGTTGCTGATCTGCAAGAATAAGAAGTGAAACCCAACGCAAGAAACTCATATCAGCTGTTTGATCTTCCATTAAAGCATCAACAAAAGAAAGAGTTAGTGATTTTAAGGCCTCAGGGCGCAGGGCACATGAATACTACAGGTTACAGGCTAAATAATAAGGCGCACAGGAAAGGGCTGCTACAAGGGATAAATCAGCGCCAAAGGGCACATGGCGCATGGACACTACAGATTGCATTTTTGTTGTTGTAAGCATAAGTGCGCCTGCGCCATATGTATACATTTTATAAAGGGCGCAGATATTTTTCATGTTACACGGGTGCAGGATGCACCAAAGGGCATGAGTTTAATGCATGTAACATCATTTTTTCATGTGCCATAGGGGAACTTGGCGCGCGCATGGAAGGTCTGCACAACATGATGTTGTTGTAACAATGGATGTGCTTGCACCGATTTAACAGTTGTACTTGGCGCATATAAATTTAATGTTGCATACATGCAGGGTGCACCAAAGGGCGCATGGTTTTGTAATGTTGCACGCAAGTTTGGTGCGCCAAGAGGGCACAGGGAAAGCAATTGTAACAAGTGAAGGAAGTGCACCTTGAGGGCACAGCTGTTCTTTATGTAACAGGCATAGTATATGCGCCATTGGCGCGACTTTATATTATGTTGTAGAGGTCACAGATGCGTCAAAAGAGGAAAAATTATAGTCTTTCTTTGAAGCTTTGATTCTTTCTCTGAGGTGTTCACATGTTGATAAGCTTCCTTTTAAGGGTACCTTGGGTGATGAAGAGGCTTAAACAAAGAATTTTTAAGAAATCATTTCAGGACAAAGTTTTCCCTACCATCAGATCTAGAAAGAGGGGGAAATGCATGGGGAAAAATGGAAAAAAAAGTGAGGTAGGGGGAAGTCATGGTTTCACAACCAGGTAGTTGAGTTCATGCTTTGACAGATCTTTCTAATCACACAAACAAGCAGCCAAAACACAAAACACCAAAACACACAAAAGCACAGAGGACCTCTTACCAGGATTATATAATGGAGAAATGTGAAACCGGGTCCACGACGTGATCGAAAACGACAGGCAGGTGCGGCGGCAGTACAAAGAAAGTCATGTGATTCGATCGATGAAAATGACAAATGCAGATGCACCTATATATAGGCGAGGTGGTAATAAATGTGCCACCAACTTTTTCAAGTGGCGCATGAAAAGCACTGTCGACAACGGAAAGCATGCACCCTTTGGCGCATCAAAACGCTTGCCAACATGAAGTTATGTGCACCTTTGGCACACCGAAAGTGATGTCGACACAAGAATATGTGCGCCCTTGGTGCACCAAAAAGTGGCGCAACAAAAGTATTGTTGACATGAAGGCGCATGCGCCTTGGCGCATGCAAGAAAGGCACAACATAGTGAGGTGCACCAAAACACCTGTTGACACCTCAAACCGTGTGCCAAAGGATTTAAAGGGGGCACATGAATACTTGATGTTGCATAGACATTATGTGCACCCGACCAAAAAAGACCAAAAATGCTAAGTTCGGAAAACTAGATTTCCCGGGAAGGGATTTTGCAACGTTCCGAACGCAAGGAGTCCCTGACGAGGGACCGGAACAAAATTTGGTAGGGTTATCTATAAAATTTCCCTTGCCAATTTTACAGATAACATTGGCTCTTTCTGGGGACTATCCCTGAGCAAATCTCAGGAGTAGAGAATCCCAGATCTTTCATGCCTATCCATTGGGTAACAGAGTCAAAAACAAGGGAGACCAGAAAGGGAAACACACAACCAACAAAAAGCAAACACACGACAAAAACAAACACACAACTAAAGAAAATCAGACAAAGAAGAGAGCAAGCTCTACTTCCGAAGATTTTCAGATGTTTCCCGCTATAGGGAAGCGAGAGTCCAGATTCCATCCAGATATGAGAGATAGAAACTATTCTCTCCATTGAGTACTTGATCCTTAAAGGTCCTGTCATCACCAATCCATCACTATGATAATTCTTCACCGGGAACTCCTCGTGCTATGATTATTTACTAATGCACAGCCTTTAGTTTAGTGGATGTAATCTGGAAACAAAACAACAACATAACACAAGAATACCATCGACTATGATAAGATGGAATGATGAAAAATCTGAAATATCAAAGTAAATTATAATATTAACATGAAATTGTTACAATCTCACCCATGAGGTACTTCAAGTGTTATTGACTTCACTTGCCTTTCACCAAGACTATGGGAGAAACTTTACAATTACACCTCTTAATGGCTTCTTCAACACACCTTTAAACTGATGGCTTCCTTTGCACACTTCCTACAATATTTCTCACTACTTCCTTCTATGCTAAATGAGGGGGTGCCTCTCTATTTATAGAACTTCCAGGCTTATCCATATTATCTCTAAGATAGGATAAGAAATCCACTCTAACGAATCATATTCCATACCTTAACTCGTATCTGTACATGTAAGCTTATCTTTTAAGATAAGATAAACCTTATCATTTTACATGGGTTCCACATTTTTAGACTTTTTACAAATAAAATACACAAAATATTTATGACCTCACTCCTTATCCTTATTACCAATATAATATTTCTAATTCCTAATCATGTAGACCCTACTTCTCTAATTACCCAAACTTTGACATTTTAACATTACCGGACCACTTACGACAAATATTTACTTTTTATAACATTCCTATTGTACTTTGACTGTTACCGTACTCCACATTATTGGCGGCACCATACTGATGGTGCCGTTATCTTCTATCAGACGCTACTACTAATTATACTTAACAACATACATTAATGAAATAGAAATTACGGAGGAAAATTTTAGTGTCGACATCTTCCCCCTTCCTAGCTTCTACTCTGTCCTTGGAGTAGACTATTCTCGTGCTTGGAAAATATTCAACTTGTCATGGTTGACCCATTTCGTAATGGGAGTGCCATCCAATTCCTCCAAATGCAGACGTACCATTTTCATGCACAACTGCTATTTTGTAGGGCCCCATCCATTTTGGAAGAAATTTTCTCTGTCTTCTTTTTTGTATTTGGAATCATATACTATAACCAAGTCATTCACATGAAATGGAGACTAATGGATCTTTTGATCAAAGTATTCCTTTTGCTTCATTTTCTTCTTATGGCTTATATCCTTTGCTATTTCCTCATTTCCTCTAGCAAATGAAGATGTACCAACCTTTCTTTTCTTGAATCACTTTCATCCATCCTTTCATTTTCCATAACTCTCCACAGGGGGGAATATCAAACTCAATAGGAAGAATCTGGATCAATGTCATAGGCCAACTGAAATGGAGAGTATCCTATTGCTGACTTTGATGTTGCCCTATATGCCCACAATGCTTTGCATGAATCCTTTTATCCCATTTATGTACTGCAAGGTGCATCTTTGCTAGAATTTGACACAACACAAAATTTGTTCGCTCCACTTGTCCATTTGTGCTTGGCTTGTATGTTGTTGCCTTCCCGTGCTTAATAGAAAACTTATTGACTAGGGCTTCTACCACCTCATTAATGAAGTGGCTTCCTTGATCTGTTACAATTTCTAATGGACAACCAAATCTGGTGACAATGCGTTCATATATGAACCTTTCCACTTCATCCATGGAAGTTGTTTTCAATGGCCTAGCTTCAACCCACTTGGTTAAATAATGCAGCAGCAACTACAATATACTTATTTTGGCATGAGGTAGTTGAAGTGGACCTACAATGTCTATTCCCCACTTTTCAAAGGGACCAAGTGGAAGAATAGGGCATAATGGAGTTGATGAAGTCTTACGGTTACCATGTGTTTGACAAATATCACATATCTTACAATAATTATAACAATCTTTAAAAAGAGTGGGCCAGTGATAACCTGCATCCAAGATCCTTCTTGCTGTAAGTTGTCCAGAGAAGTGCCCTCCACATGTACCATTGTGGAATTTTTCTAGTAGTTCCTTCCCTTGATCATGTTCAACTGCCCTCTTGTACTGTCCATCAGGTCCTATTCGAAATAATACTCCATGCATAATAGAATATGGATGACTGGTTTGAGGAATATTTCTCTTAGTCTTTGCATTGACACCATCAGGAAACTTGAATTCATTCAGATAATTCCAAATATCTATGTATTCACTAGGGATTGTGTCAAGGGATAACAATGTTACATCGGGGAAATCATCATCATCACAAGATGATCCTAAACCATCATAGGCTCGAGAGAGTGCATCTGCATTGACATGCTTCTTTCCTGGCCTATCTATAATATCAAATTAAAATTCTTGTAGAAAAATTATCCATCTTGCTATCCTCCCCGATGGGTTAGGCTTATTTACAATATATTTTAGAGCCTGATGATCTATTACAACTAGATATTTTTGCCCTAGCAAGTAGTTTCTAAACTTCTTTACAAAGAAAAATGATAGCGAGCCTCTTTTTCAGATTCTGAGATAATTTACTCCGAGCACTGCTCATTTGTCTGCTCCCAAAGTAAATTGGATGTTCATTCCCATTTTCATCCTTTTGGCTCAAAGTACTTCCTAGTGCTGCATCTGAGGCATCAATGTACACAATGAATGGCTTGCTCTAATCTGGATTCTTCAAAACAGGTGAAGACACCAGGGCTTCCTTCAGTTGTCTAAAAGCTTCATGCGCCTTATTTCCTGGTTCATAAGTAACATCCTTCTTCAAGAATTGGGTTAGTGGCTGTGCAATCTTTGAGAAATTCTTGATGAACCTTCTATAGTAACCCACATGGCCTAAAAATGATCTCAACTTACTTCTATTAATAGGAAATGGTAAATATTTGATTTTGAAACTTTATAGGATCGTGCCAATACCATCTCTGGATACAACATGCCCTAACAAAACACCTTTAGAACATCCAAAGACACATTTTGTAGGGTTTAGTGAGGCTTGTGCTTCATCTAACCTTTGAAATGATGTCTCCATCTCAAGTGCAGGTGGTTCAACTTGCTCCCATAGATGCAAAAATCATCCAGAAATACTCTGATGAAGGTCCCAATGTAGGGTTCAAACACCCTATTCATCAAACGCTAGAATGTTGCTAGAGCATTACACAACCCAAAAGGCATAACTCTATAAGCAAACGTTCCCCAAGGAGTGGTGAACATGGTCTTCAGCTGATCTTTCTCTGTTATACGAACTTGGTTGTAGCCGCTATATCCATCAGCAAAACTATAGCACTCCTAGCCAGCTACTTCATCCAAGATCTGATCTAAAAATGGAAGAGGGTAATGATCCTTCTTTGTTGCCTTATTGAGCTTCTTGTAATCAACACAAATGCGTAGCTTCCCATTCTTTTTTATTGAGATCACAATGGGAGAAACCCATTCTAAATTCTCCACAGCAAATATGAATCCTGCATCAAGCAACTTATCTATTTCTTCTTTTACAATCTTGGAAAAATTAGGATTCATTTTATATGGCATTTGCTTTATGGGCTTAGCACCATCTACCAGCTCAATAGAATGTTCTACCCAACTTACTTGACGGAGTTCCTTGTAATCAAAAGTGAATATGTGTATGTACCTTCGAAAGAGCTGGAGGTAGGATTCCTTCTCACTCTCCATCACAGCATCACCAATCTTTATTTGTTGGAGACGATCATCAACTTCTTCTTTAGATAATTTTATGGGGTCATGAGTTGCTTTGTGACTAGAAGGATATCCATGATCGAAACATCAACCTCACTTTCTTCATCTTCAGTGTCCACTTCACTGGTACTAGAGTAATCAGAGGATGTCCAATCATCAGTTTCATCACTTGAATCCACAGGTTCTGCCTTATGATGTCGAGGGATCACGTTTATCTTCACCCTCTCTCTACCACGTCCAAGTGTCATGAAACCTTCATTCCAGTAGTTTCTTGCATGAACTCTCCTTAGCCATGGTCTTCCCAATAGTATTGGGTATGCAACAGTACCATTTTTCATCACCTGAAAGTCTACCACACATACAACACCCATAACAGATATTGCCACATTTGAAACTACACTTTAAGGTTTACTTTTTCCTTTATTTAATGACCTTAACATACGTGTTGAAGGGCGATCAATTTTAAACCCAACATATTCATTACTGACTTGGTCATTATATTAATCGCAGCACCTTCATCAACTAAGACATCATGAATTGAAATACCATTACATAATACCTCACCTTGTGGAGCATAGGGATCTGCGCTCTACCTCCAAAACAGGGACCTCAAACTCCTTTCTTCGTCAAGCATTGAGTCCACTTCGCAACTCCTGCCTCTTCTCCGAAGACATAGCCAAGAGTTGACCATATGTAATATTTGCGAGCCTTTTGGACAGATCTTCCAAGATGGAGTATGGTCCTTGCCTCCCGTGTGAAATCGAGAAAATCCTGCACACCCAACTTTCTTCTCCTATGTTTCTTACTAGTTTCTCCTTTCATCTTCTTAGGATCATTTCCATCTTGATTATCTTTTTTTCTTTCTTTCTTTTGTTACAAACACATCTACTTCATTATTTCTGCTCTTATCTACTACATCAAAAGAATTCACAGGTGCTTTTCTTTTATCATTATCTCCTTTACTAGATGTAGAAGCTCTATCTAGACAATTATACTTATAATGACCCTTTTTATAACAACCATAACATACAACTTCAGAAATATTTCTTTTTGGACCTCTATCTCCTCCCTGAGAACTAAATTCTTTTCCTTGAAGAAGATTAATAGTTAACTAGCCCATCTTTTTGAGCAGATCTTCATACTCAGTAGATGTACTAGGATAAATATTTGTGCTCACCGGGAGTGGTTGTGGATTCTGGACCAAAGGTGCTGGTGTAGGCTCTACTTTAGCAACAATTTCTTTGGGCTCCTCTTCCATGCTTTCTTCTTGCCTTCTTACAATCTCCTTTGCTTGTTCAATGGTAGCTAGGCGGTCATACTTCACTCGTTGTCTGATCTCTGGCTTCATTCCAAGAATGAAGTGCTTACAGAGGAGATTATCCACGCCATTCATCAACCCATCTGCTAATCCTTCCTTCCGGATTTGGGCATCGAGCTTCCTCCTTAGCTTTAGAACACGAGCATGATAATCCCTTATCTTCTCCTTCTCTCCTTGGGATAGCTTTGTGATCTCGATCATGAGATCTGCATATTTCTGTTGTTCACCAAATTCTTCAAGAAAACTTTTAGTTAATAAATCCCATGAATTTTTCACATTATCACCTAGTGTTTCAAACCACCTAAGTGCTAAACCATCCAAAAAGGTAGGAAAAAAATTCAGTCCTTTGTTCCCTTCTTATAAGGCCATTACAAATACAAGATCGTTTAAACTCTTGAATGAAAGAAGAAGCATCTTCATTAGATTGAGCTGAAAAAATAGGAATCTTTCCCATTTTCAAAAGTAACCACCGTGAAATACCAACCCACAAGTACAATCAACAAGACTTATGTGCACAAATAATTGGAATCACTATACTAGAAAGTGACTTTACACCTTTCTACAGTAAAATAGAAATGACCATGGTAAACCATGGTAAAACTTGACTTACTGTGGTAAAAACTGACTTTATTGTGGTAAACACTATTCACAGTAAAAAGTGAAGTTACTGTGGTAAATACTATTCACGGTAAAAAGTGACTTTACTGTGATAAATACTATTCATAGCAAAAATGACTTTATCATGGTAACTACTATTCACGGTAAAAATGACTTTACCATGGTAACTACTATGCACAGTAAAAATAAGGTTACCCTCCAATTGATTTTTGACTAAGTGGGAATATCTCTCCAGAAAATCCACCAACGAGGAATGGTCCCGGCAATGGAACCAAAATGTCATCACCAATCCGGCACTATGATAATTCTTCACCGGAACTCCTCGTGCTATGATTATTTACTAATGCACAGCCTTTAGTTTGGTGGATGTAATCTGGAAACAAAACAACAACATAACACAAGAATACCATCGACTATGATAAGACGGAATGATGACAAATCTGAAATATCAAAGTAAATTATAATATTAACATGAAATCATATAATCTCACCCATGAGGTACTTCAAGTGTTATTGACTTCACTTGCCTTTCACCAAGACTATGGGAGAAACTTTACAATTACACCTCTTAATGGCTTCTTCAACACACCTTTAAACTGATGGCTTCCTTTGCACACTTCCTACAATATTTCTCACTACTTCCTTCTATGCTAAATGAGGGGGGTGGCCTCTCTATTTATAGAACTTCCGGAAGCTTATCCATCTTATCTCTAAGATAGGATAAGAAATCCACTCTAACGAATCATATTCCATACCTTAACTCTTATCTGTACATGTAAGCTTATCTTTTAAGATAAGATAAACCTTATCATTTTACATGGGTTCCACATTTTTAGACTTTTACAAATAAAATACACAAAATATTTATGACCTCACTCCTTGTCCTTATTACCAATATAATATTTCTAATTCCTAATCATGTAGACCCTACTTCTCTAATTACCCAAACTTTGACATTTTAACATTACCGGACCACTTACGACAAATATTTACTTTTACAACATTCCTATTGTACTTTAATCACTGCTAGTACTCCACATTATTATCGCAGCACCGTCTTGTGGCGCCGTTATCTTCTATCAAATGCTACTACTAATTATACTTAACAACATACATTAATGAAATAGAAATTACGGAGGAAAATTTTAGTGTCGGCAGTCCTCTCCACAGAAATCAAATTTTCCGTGCATGCCCTTTGCCTCTTTTCGTTTGTCCCACAAAAGGACGAGGTCTCCCACCTAGAAATTTCTTTTCTTAGCTTTTTTATCGAACAATATTTTGACCTGATTCTGATGTTCGGTGATCTTATTGACCACCTTTACTCTCTTTTCTTCGAGCTCTGCTAGGTACATGATCCTCTTTTCAAGGGAATTTGAAAAGTCTCATCTTCAATTGCTGTGCCAAGCGCGAGAGCGAGGATTTCAAGTGGAAATGGGAAGCTCGGCATTAGTGCCATATAACACTTGAAAAGGTGACATACCGAGAGATCTCTTGGGGGTAATGCGGTCTACCCACAAAGCATCGTATAAGGACTTGTGCCACATTCGTTGATTCTCATCCACTAGCTTTCGTATGATGGTCACCAAGTTTTTGTTACTGGATTCTACCTGACCATTTCCCTGAGGGTAATAATCCGAGGCGTGAGCTAAGGTTATTCCATATTCATAGAAAAAACTAATAACTTCTCGCGAGGAGAAGTTGGAAGCGTTATCAGCAACAATCTTGTTTGGAACGCCAAACCTGACAATGATATTTTCTTTGATAAAACTGCAAACAACCTCGGAAGTGGCATGTTTGACAGGCATGGCTTCCACCCACTTGGTGAAGTAATCTGTTACTATTAGGACATAACTATGTCTGGCACTCGATTGGGGATTAAGTGCACTGATAAAATCAATTCCCCACTGCTTGAAGGGTTCATTGACAACAACCGGCCTGAGGGGAAAAGCAGCCAACTTGGGCTTGCCAATGAACTGCTGGAAAGGCTCACACTTTGCTACCCAGGTAGCTGTATCTTGGAAAAGCATCGGCCAATAGTACCTGGCCCGGATGATCTTTTGTGCTATCACGGAAGAGGAGAAATGGCCCCACGGGCCGAATTATGAAAACTTTCAAGTAATTTTACTTTCTATGGCTTGTCGACACATCGCAAGAAGACGCCATCTATCCCATGTTTGTATAAACCGTCATCCCGAGATGACATATTTGGATGCTCGAGCTTTATAGCACATTTCTCCTTTATGGTTAAGTGAATTGGGCATTCGCTGTAGGTAAGGAATAAAGTAATATCAGAATACCACTCATCGCTGGTTGCGATGAATAGGACCATAGGCAGTGAATCGGGTTTCTCCAACCGGCTTTGCGCTTCATTGGTGCAACCATCTTTTCCTCCGGAAACTTCTGACCCTTGGTTTTCGGCCATAAGTTGACATAGGCCTTTGCCTCTTACCAACTTGGTTGGTTTTATATCCAGGTCGTACTCCTAGACCTTTGCAATCCAATTTCCTCACAAGCTTCCTAACTCCTGTTGAGTTAAAATTGACTTGATTGCCGTGTCAGGGACCAACACTACTATATGAGAATTTAAAATGTAATACCTGAAGTTTTTGACTGCTTTGACAACGGCGAAGGCATGCTTTTCCAACTGAGACATTTTTAATTCATGAGGATTGAGGGGAGAGCTCATGAACGCAATTGGGGATTCAACATTCTTAGAATTATTTTGCATCAAGATGGTAGATACAGTATGCTCAGATGCATAGCTATACATGATAAAATCTTTGGAGAAATCGGGACATACCAGGACTGGTGCATGAGCGACGGAAGCTTTTATTTCTTCGAACGACCTTTTCCCTTCCTCGCTCCATCGAAATTTTGTGACCCTTTCATCATGTCTAATATATGACGAGTCTTTTCAGCAAAGTCGAACAAAGCGCCTGAGAAAGTTCACCTTTCCGAAGAAAGAATGAACGCCGGTCTTGCTTGTAGGCAAAGTAAGGCTCTGAATAGCCTTAACTCTTTCGATCTATCTTCGTTCCTTCTTTGCTAACAACATGTCCTAGCAACTTTCCTTCTGTGACTCCAAAAATAGACTTTTTTGGGTTCAGGGAAATCCCATGCTCTCGACATCTGGCCAATACTTGCTCCAAATGATCACAATGATCATTTCGTTGTTTAGAGAACACAATTAAGTCATCCAGATAAACGATAATGACCTTCCCCATCATACCTTTGAATGCAAGGTCCATGGCCCGCTGAAAAGTGGTGCCAGCATTGGTCAGGCCAAAAGGCATCCTACTGTAGGTAAACGTGCCGTAGGGAGTAGTGAATGTTGTTTTAAACTGGTCTCTGGGTGAGACTTCAATCTGATTGTAGCCTGAAAAACCATCAAGCATGGACAGCATTTGTGATCCAGTCATAGCTTGTAGAACTTGATCCATTATAGGAAGTGGGTAGTTGTCCTTTAAGGAAGCCTGATTCAGGTTTCGAAAATCTATGCATATGCGTATTTCACCATTTTCTTGTGCACTGGCACAATGTTTGCCACCAAGTCTTGTGATGGATAGGAAAAATGATCCTTGCATCCAAAGCATTTTCTGAATTTCAGCGTGGATAGTACTGAGATCTTAGGGTTATAATGCCGCCTTCGCAAAAGGCTTTGAAGTCCTCTTTCAACGGAATGTCATGCTGGACGTCCTTTGGCTTAAAAGACTTTAGATTGGCATAGGACCACACCAATACGTCCATGTATTTCTTCAGCAATTTGACAAACTTCCGCTTCTCTTCAGGTGTGCAACATTTTCTGATGTTCACAAATTGCGGATGTTCTACCGATCCTAAATTAACCGGTTCAGTTTCTGGGGAGGAGCCAATATCATCTCGCCTTTTCTTTTTTACAAAACAGTCATGCCTGTCGAACAACCGCTCTAAAGAAACCAGGCCCTTCAGAATTTTATTTCCTTTGAGTTGACATATGCCGTCGTTCCCTTCGAATTCATCCTTTTGATCGGTAACTGATTCACGACACATAGAGGTGGATCCTTCAAAGTGAAGTTCCTTAAAATTTTCCACCTTTTCTAGAAAGGTAATGAGTTGATTGTCATCGTTGAATACTTGCCAATGCTGAGAATTGTCCGGCACACTTGGGCGGAAAACCACCTCAATGGTGTATTTGTCTGTTTTCAAACCTGGGTGAGGAAGCATGAGGGATGCTGAAACGGCTAATGAATCGGCCATGTCATTCTGAGCTCTTGGGATGGATTCTATTGAAAAAGTGTCAAATTCTTCGATGTTGTCCCACACCACGTTGCGGTAGTGCCTGAGCCTCTCATTCTTTACTTGATATATCCTCTTAACTTGATTCACGACTAGCTCTGCATCACCTTGTACTTTCATATTTTTGATCCCTCTTTCCTTTGTGGCTTGCATGCCAAGTAGTAGAGATTCATACTCAGCAGTATTATTTGTGTTGAAAAACTACAACTTGAAAGAGAGAGGAATAATCTCCTCTTCGGGAGATATTAGCACGGCTCCGGCGCCACACCCACTGGTTGTGCAGCTGCCATCAAACTGCAAAGTCCAGATCTTGTTAAGATCTTCTTCTTGGACGAGAACAACCATTTTGTTAGACTCGGTAGACAAGAAATAGTTCCCCATTCCTGATGATTCGAAAATAATTTGAGCTTTGGGGTCCTCAAAGTTAGTAACCAAGTACTTCTTTTGTGATTCTAGCTCTAATGTCTACATTACACCTTTGACGGGGATTCTAGCCTTAGACCAATCCATATGAATCTCCCCACCAACTTCACTGCAAAAACTTCTTCCCAACAAAATTCCATAGGCTGCTGGAATGTCGGCAACGAGGAAAGTCATCTTTACTCTTTTCTCTGGAACGCCTACAAATGCGAACTACGCGTCTTTGATTTGACCAATCAATGGAACCTGCTTGGTTTCCAAGGAATAACATCTGCCAAAAGGCTTGGTAAGGGTGAGGCCCAAAGCATGGGTGAATTTTGCCGGCATGACGTTATCAGAAGCTCCAGAATCAATTATGTAGTTACTTAACTTGTGGCCATTGATTAGGAGGGAGAGATAGAAAGGTTCTATCTTTCCTGATGCAGATGTTGAGGCAACATTTATGTGGGATGTAGGAGGAGTGGAAAGGATTCCTTTTAGGGGAATCTAGGGAGATATGACAGCTTGACTTTGAATATACTTGGTCAATCTTACAAGCTGTTTGGGATTTGACTGAAGATATTCGGCTTCAGACATTTGGATCTTAGTCTTTTTAGCATGATCTATGATGTCAAACGTGGCTAAGGGTTGCGCTGGTGAAGGAATGAGTCCCTCACTTCATGATGGTAGGGTAGGATTACTGGTCTTCATGGAAATAGAAGAAGGCTGATTTGGAGGAGAGATGGGGGGAAAAGATTTCTTTGTAAAAGACTTAACAGGGGGTTGAGTAGGAAGAGGATTACCTCTTTTAGCAATGGTTGGAGGTGCGTTTGACATGGCCTTCTCTTTCTGCACATGGGTAGTGACCTCTGCTTCTTTTCCTTACAAGCGGGTAAAAACAACATATGATTGTCCACTTGCATAGCCCTGTGTACCCTCCTCTTCATTAGATTATTCCTCATCAAATTCCATATACCCGATAGTAGAGTCGTCAGTCGGTTCACCGACCTCTTGATCATCTTCGCCTTGAGACGAAGGTTCTTCGTAATCTTGTTCCTCTTCTTCAATTTTGACTAAAGCGTTGACCGGAGGAGCCTCAAGTGCCAACCGCGGAGCAGTTGCAAGTAAGCGTGGCCTTTGTGGAACATTGTTGGAAACAAAATTCCTTCGTGGAATATCCCGGTATGAGGAACTGGGGGAAGCTTGGGCTAACTACTTCTTTAATGTGAGCAAGTCATTTACCATCTTTTGAAATGCCGGATCAGACGAAGTAGTGGGCGAAGGGCCCGAAGATTTAGGCTTAGATGATTCCCTTTTTAATTCGCCAGATATTAGCAAGTTATCTTCAATTCTGATGGCAGCGGCCTGGGCAAGAATCAAGGTAGCCACTTGTTCTTGCAGGAGCAAGAAACTTACTTTCGAGCTCATAGCGTTCACGAAGAAACACTTCTGATTTTCCGGTGTTGGAAGCATGGCAATAGGGACACGGTTGATTAATGTATTGAACCAGCGATAAAATCACACATGGTCTCATTGGCCTCCTTTTTTAGGTGAGTGATCTGTGATAACAATGCAAATGCATCTTCCAAAGGCTTGTACTTGTCTTCAAAAGCATCCCGCAAGGTGGCCCAACTGGTAATAGATCCGGCCGGAAAATGCTGAAACCATTCTGTTGCGGGCCCTTGTAAAGTTTCCAGAAAAAGGTGAACCGACACATCTTCATGGGTTACATCTAGGATATTTCATGACATGATGAATGTAGATATGTGTGAATCCATGGTTTGGTTCCCGCTCCCGTCAAATTTGGGAAAATTCTTTCGGTTTCCATGTGGGAGCGCGTGAACAAGATGCAGCAAAGCCAAGGGACCCATAGCATTTCCCCATGGTACCACCATCTGGACGGGTGGAAAAAGAACATGGGATGGAAGTACAGTTCCACTGAGCAGCAAGGCACTACAAAGGGATGTGGAGGCTCCTTGTGAAAACTGGTTCTTTCGTGGAGGTGAGGCACTTCTGGCTGACCAATCAGCTGAACTTAGTGATGAAAAGTGCGTCGGTGTTATACTGAAGTTGTGCCTTTGAAGCAGATCAAAAGTAGGATCGAATTCTCCACGAGCTCTCCTGCTATGAGTAAATGGTTCACCTGCCAGTGTACCTTCCCGATCTATAATATTGTGGAGCAGATTTAAAAACTCTTTTTGGTTGTACTTGCTGATTTTCTGATTTTTCTGACAAAAATCAGCAAAGATGTGTACTTTCGAATATTTAATTTTATCCTCTTATGAAAACCAATTGTGGTTTAATGAAAAAGAAAAACAAGGATAAAATGATAGTGAAGCTTAGTAAGCTGATTTTCAGATCTAAAGTTGACTTTTTCAAAGAGTTTGAAAATTTTGGTAAACAGTCAAAAACTCAGATCTACAGAAAAATACGATTTTTATAAAAACTCAAAAATAAAAGATCTCCAACTAGGCCGATCTATGGATCTCAAAAGAAAATTTTCAATTTGGGTAACTTTTACAAAAAAATTGGATTTTCAACTAAAGTTAAAATTTGCAAACAGTAGTGATTTTTCTTATTTTCTTGATTTTCTATCATACCACTATCATAGATCGATAGATCTGTTCGGTCCCCAGTGGAGTTGCCAAAAACTGTTGGTTTGAAAATCATCGCTTGGGTAGATTTATGGATAGACGACCAAATAGTGTGCAAGGCATAGCCCCTCTTTGAGTCAACGAAGTGAAACTGGTTTATTGCTATTCTACCAGCAGGAATCTATGCAAGTCTCACAATATTCTGCCTTCGGGGTTTGGGATCTCATCCCAGTAGGGGTGTTTCCAATTGCGAGAAGAAAGGAACGAAGTAGAGGATGAAGAAAGATCAGGTCTTAAGGGAGAAAAGAAATGAATTCCAAAGCAGAAAGATCAGAGGGTTTATGTTTTAGGATTGGTAGTAAACAGAGCCAAACCTACTTGCATAAATGAATAAAACAATACTGATGAATAAATGACAAAAAAGTAGAGATAGATTTCAACAGAATAAATGCATAGATCTGACATAAGAAAGATCAGATGCCCATAACACACATATTCAGCACAAAGTCTTAATATTTGCATTAATATCTTCTTCTGTTACAAAAAGTACAAAGCCTCTTCTTCTCACTTCTATTTTTCATCTAAAAGATATCCATCCCTTGAATACAACAAGTATTCAAGTATATATAGAAGGAGAGAAGAAAAGAAGACAAAAGCAAACAAACCACTTAATTAAAAAATATCTATAATAGATTACAAAGTCATTTGTTGACTTTTGACAACTTTGGTGGATGACATCATCCCATGGTGCAACATGGATGATGTCATCATTTGTGTCAACAAATTTTAGATATTTTACAAGGAGAAAGATGGGAAGAAAGAAACTATTCGTCGTCGTCCCGCAGCTGGAAGGGGGTATCCTGCTTTTGCTACTCGGGTGACGAGATGTGGAACTGGGCATGGTACTCCATGAACTTGCTGATCATGGGTTGAAGTTGATCCTCGGAAGGATCCTTGTGTCGATCGCTGATAGCTTCACAGGTCTCCCGCTCATCTATGAGCTTTTCCAGGAGTTTGGAATAATCATTCTCTGCCTCTATCAGGTACCCAATGAAGTCATGACACGCCAACAGGTTGTTGATGGATTCGGCGTCGAACGTGACCTCTGGCCCCAGTCCCTGTGAAACGATCTCCTTGAAGATCTGAATAGTCTCCTCAACCTTCCTTAAGGTGAAAGAAGAAGTGAGCAACCCTAGAGACATTCTAAGAACAATCTGTTCCATTTGATGCATTGCATCCAGGGCTACCTCCTTTACTTTGTCGATCTTCTCTAGGACGAACTCCAGCTGATCCACCCGATAATCCAGAGTAGAAAGGATTTTGTTGAGGGCTCTGGGGTGTCCAAAGATGCCGAACTTGACCAGATCTTCGACTGAATAGTCAAGCATTTTCTGAAAGGTCTTGTGTTGCATCCTGGCATGTGGAGAGATGGGTCCTACTATCACCTGGAGTTCTCTGTTCATTCGATTGATATTCTGGTACAAATCGGTGAACTTAGCGATAACTCCCTCACTTTCCTTGAGGATTTGGCTCCTCCAGTGGAAACTACCATGCCCTGCTCACCGATTTTAGCATATTCATTGATCTTATCCTGGCTTAAAGGCTCAGGAGTTTCAGCGGAAGTTGTAGGAGGCGCACTAGCCCATTTTCTGCAAGGCGCGGAGAAGATGTTTATTTTGCTCCTTTAGCAGCCTTTTCTCTTCCTTTGCTTCTTGGAGTTTCTTGCAAAGGGTGTCAACTACAGATAGGGCCTCTCCTTGCAGGCTTTCTGAAGATGTCCCCATCATGACTTGAGTCACTGTGTAATCTGTGGAGACAGATCCTTCTTATCCTTCAAAGGATTGGGGTATGCAATCTCCATCACTCTCTCCCCTGATGCACTCTGAGAGAAGCGGGTTATCGGTTTTTGCTTCTTGATCCCTTTTGATGGGATGACGGAGAAGTCCATCGGGGTGATGGGAACTTTCCTCTTCTGTTGACTCAGGTGCTGGGAGACCCAGGCTGGACTTATGGGAGAAGGACCAGAAATAGAGAAGGGGGCAGCTGCAGTAGTAGAAGGGAAAAACATGGAGACACTTGGAGGTGGCATTGAGAGGGAAGCCGAGGAAGTGCTCGCGGGAGGAAGAGATCTGCAGGGAGGAAGACATAGGAATGGAAGGGAGCTCAGAGATGAGGGAAGAAATGGAGGGGGACAGCTCCGTGAGAGAAGAGAAGATGGATGAGGAAGAAGGGGGAACAGTGGAAGACGGGGGAGAGGACACGACCAAAGGAATGGTCACTTGGGTCACTCGAGGAGGGGAAGGAGAGAGGAGAAGGGACAGAAGGGACCTCAATTGTTACAGTCGTGGCCACATCCTGAGTGGATGTGCCTATTGGAACATCTTCCGCTACTTCTTCTTCTGAGATTTCCGGATTACAACCCGTTCTTGTGAAGCGGAAGGAGGGCTTTCAGGAGCTTCCTCTTGGGTGGAGCTGGACTCACCCTCTTTACCTTTACCCTTGCCCTTTGGCTGTTGTTTTGACCGAGGAGGTGCATTGCCCAATGGAGATGTGATGAAATCAACTCCGAGGTAGATGAGACCATTCATTCGGCACCAATGCTCTGTTCTTCACAGAGTTTCCTTGACCCTTTCCTCAATTATCTGAGGCGCTTTGGTCCTATCAATCACCGCGAAAGGCCAATCGTCCCCACCCGTGTCAAGATACACTTGATCAACTTCTTGCTCAGTAGTTTGATAGCCTTTTGGGACGATGGCCACACCGTACTGGATGATTTCTACTAAGGCCAAGTGGGAATGATCCTTCCTCCTGAGCTCGACCTCATGATATAAGTCGATGTAAATGTCTTCGATCTGAGGGATGTGGATCGGATCGAGCTTAGCCCTGGGCGAGATAATTTCTTGGGTCGAAGGTGGGCCTTGTTGGGAAGTTATGCTTTAGATTCAGCAGCTCCAGCTCTGCAAACATATCCTTCGCCTTGTGGTGAGAGAGACACGTATACCTGCCCACTATGAGGGGGAAAGGAGTTCCACCCTTCTTTCTCTTGAGACACTTCTCATGGTAGGTGATAAGCTGTCTTGACAGCTCCAACAGGATCAACTTGGGGCCGGCATATCTCGTAATTTAGTTGGTTCCCCCAAGAAGTTAACTACCCTCAGATAGGTAAAGGTGGGGAATTGAGTGAACAGGGCCCCCCATTTCTCTGTAGCTACTACGATGCTCTTGGTCATACGACCATGAGTCATATTCGGCCTCAATAGGTAGATGATGAAATAGAAGAAGGCATCGTTGATCTTTGTGAACTGGGGGATGCTATTTTCCAGCTTCAGTTCGGATAGTATTCATATATCTTAACCTGGGGCCAAACCCCGCACCGCATTAGAGCTGGATAGTCTCTCTCTGAAGCTGTAGCATAGACTACATAGGAGTTCATATAGAACCTCCCGTTGTGGTGAGTTGTTGGAGCTACTCCGATATTGTGCTGCTTATGATCTCCGCCCACTCAAAGCATTGATCGGGCACATTTTTGTTCATCATTTCTAGGTATCGCAGCATCCACTTGTGAAAGTAATGGGCATCAGGAAGCCCAAACACTCTGCTCAGGAACGTGATTGTGTCACTGAGTTCCTCTGAAAAGTCACTGCGATGAATGACTTGTGGCCACCGAGTCACCACCTTTTTGTTCTTTAGGTATACTTCATTCATCAGTTGCATGCACTGATCCTCATTGTCATCCCAAGCCTTGATGCAATCTTCCTGGCTTACGGCCACAAAGTGCCGGTGGTGAGGGATGCCGAGCATTATTTCGAAGTGGCGGGCAGTGAGGTTGATTATGACCTCACCCTTCTCGTTATGGACACATCTTGTGTCTTTGTTGTAGCATCGGGCTACTACCATCATAAAATCATTGTTCACGGCACTTACAGGGATCCTGCCAGCAAAATGTAGCGCACTGCCCATCAGTTTGTCCATCCATGGACTTCTTGTGACCCTCTGGGTTCTGGCCCAGAAATCCTCCATATCAATATGACCCAGTTCTGAGTCTCTGATGTCTAGGTCACACTCTGCTTGGGACTCGGGCATCCTGACCCTCTGATACTTGTACTTCATTTCTTCTTCTGTGAGCTTGGCTTTACCCTTAGATTTGGTAGGTCTCTTGCTTGATGTTGACATATGTAACTCTGAACTTAGTTGCTGATCTGCAAGAATAAGAAGTGAAACCCAACACAAGAAAGTCATATCAGTTGTTTGATCTTCCATTAAAGCGTCAACAGAAGAAAGAGTTAGTGATTTTAAGGCCTCAGGGCGCAGGGCGCATGAATACTGCAGGTTACAGGGCTAAATAATAAGGTGCACAGGAAAGGGCTGCTGCAAGGGATAAATCAGCGCCAAAGGGCGCATGGTGCATGGACACTGCAGATTGCATTTTTGTTGTTGTAAGCATAAGTGTGCCTGCGCCATATGTATACATTTTATAAAGGGCGCGGATATTTTTCATGTTACACGGGTGTAGGATGCGCCAAAGGGCGTGAGTTTAATGTGTGTAACATCATTTTTTCATGTGCCATAGGGGAACTTGGCACGGCGCATGGAAGGTCTGCACAACATGATGTTGTTGTAACAATGGATGCGCCTGCGCCGATTTAACAGTTGTACTTGGCGCATATAAATTTAATGTTGCATACATGCAGGGTGTGCCAAAGGGCGCATGGTTTTGTAATGTTGCACACAAGTTTGGTGCACCAAGAGGGCGCAGGGAAAGTGGTTGTAACAAGCGAAGGAGTGCGTGCCTTGAGGGCGCAGCTGTTCTTTATGTAACAGGCATAGTATATGCGCCATTGGCGTGACTGTATATTATGTTGCAGGGGTGACAGATGCGCCAAAAGAGGAAAAATTACAGTCTTTCTTTGAAGCTTTGATTCTTTCTCTGAGGTGTTCACATGTTGATAAGCTTCCTTTTAAGGGTACCTTGGGTGATGAAGAGGCTTAAACAAAGAGTTTTTAAGCAATCATTTCAGGACAGAGTTTCCCCTACCAGCAGATCTGGAAAGAGGGGGAAATGCATGGGGAAGAATGGAAAAAAAACAGCGAGGTAGGGGGAGTCATGATTTCACAGCCAGGTAGTTGAGTTCATGCTTTGACAGATCTTTCTAATCACACAAACAAGCAGCCAAAACACAAAACACCAAAACACACAAAAGCACAGAGGACCTCTTACCAGGATTATATAATGGAGAAATGTGAAACTGGGTCCACGACGTGATCGAAAATGACAGGGCAGGTGCGCTGATAGGTACAGAGAAATTCACATGATTCTCGAGTGATGAAAATGACAGTGCAGATGCGCCTATATATAGGTGAGGTGGTAATAAATGTGCCACCAACTTTTTCAAGTGGCACATGAAAAGCACTGTTGACAATGGAAAGCATGCGCCCTTTGGCGCATCAAAATGCTTGCCAACACGAAGTTATGTGCGCCTTTGGTGCACTAAAAGTGATGTCGACACAAGAATATGTGCGCCCTTGGTGCACCAAAAAGTGGCACAACAAAAGTATTGTTGACATGAAGGCGCATGCGCCTTGGCACATGCAAGAAAGGCACAACATAGTGAGGCACACCAAAACGCCTGTTGACACCTCAAACTGTGCACCAAAGGATTTAAAGGGGGCGCATGAATACTTGATGTTGCATAGACATTATGTGCACCCGACCAAAAAAGACCAAAAATGGCTAAGTTTGGAAAACTAGATTTCTAGGGAAGGGATTTTTGCAACGTTCCAAATGCAAGGAGTCCCTAACGAGGGACTGGAACAAAATTTGGTAGGGTTATCTGTAAAATTTCCCTTACCAATTTTACGGGATAATGAGACTTACACAAGATTCCTACTTTGGTAGAATAGCAATAAACCGGTTTCACTTTCTTTGACTCAAAGAGGGCTATGCCCTACACACTATTGGCTCGTTTGTCCATAGATCTGTCCACCCGACATATTTTCAAACCAACGGGTATATAGTGTGGAATGGAAAATCAAGGTCTTTGGAGGAAGCCTTGGGAGAATTGAGAAATAGTTGGCGTAAGGGTGAGGCCTTCAAGACTTTGGTAGTATCTACTTTTAAGGATATACATTGCCACCTCTATGATGAGACTTCTAGTGTACCCCTCTCCTTGCAAGAAATCAAAGCTCAATTCGAGCTTTTTTCAAAGAGGATTCTGTCACCAAGGAAAAGATGAAGGAAATCTGCTCTCTCCAGTCTGCTATTGAAGAAGTAAATAAGGATTATCATACACACGTCAAATTTGACAAAGAGATGGAGAAGTGTCTTAGATTTTAGACCCATTCCACTACCAACTCATCGGTCCCACGTGGCAGAGACATAGAAGAGGTGTTAAAAATGTTTAGACAGTGGATCCTCAAATTAGTGGGCCCTTCTCAATCATGAACACTTGTCTTCTCCTCCTGAATTTTCTCCCTTCTTTCTTTCCTCATCTCAGATTTATTGTAATTAGTTGAGGTTTTGCGTTAAGCAGCCCTTTAACTAAACATTAATTAAAAAGGTAGTTACCAAGAGTAACTGATTTGTAAAACTATATAGTGGCCTCTCTTTGCCATTTTGAGGGGGAGAGAACTTGGCTTATTTTTGAAAGTGTAAGAAATACTAAAGCAATCAATACAAAAGGATCTTCTTTCTTTGTCCATCTGATTCTTTTATTCACAAGCTATCTGTTGAATATTGTTAGATCATTTGTCTGCATTATGCCAAGAAGCTTTGTATTCTTGTAGATGTTATTTATGGAACTGTGTGTCTTTTCAAATTGCATCTCATTAATTCGAGTACAAATGGTCTTATTCCAATTCGTTATATTCTGGCATGCATAAGGAATTATTTTGTCATCTATAATTCTGAAGAATGCTTTTCTGCTCATTTCCACATCTTCATTCCTCTGTACTTTTGTGATTGATGATCTATTAAAAACACTTTCATGATATCCAAGTTCCATGGTAAAACTATGCTCTGTACATATGTAAATAAGTTTTGCTTTTGAATAAGGGAACCTCTCCCACTAAAGAGGAGGGACTTCTTGTCCCCTTCGACATTGTTCTTCTTGAAGTCCTTTTTGATGACCAATACACTTTGGATTGACCAATCTGCTATAGATAGTGGGCGTAAGATCTATGGTCCTAATCGGAAATTGGTATCTCTAAATCAAAGTAATGCAAATTATCAAAACAATGGTGCCAACAACCAAGGATCTAAGAGTGTGAATCATAATCATGGTGCTAAAATGAATATTGCTATTGATCAAGCCAAAAATGTTGGTTTTCCAAACAACAACAACAATAGCAATAACAACAACTCAAGTAGTCAAAGAGCCCCTAACCCTATTTCCTCAGTCAACACCATTGATATAAACCATCCACCACTAAATAAAAATCAAACCTAAGGCCCAAACCATTATCAATACTTTGGCCAGGGGCAACAAATCATGGTTATAACAACCAAATCCAAAACTACAACTGAGGTTATAATCAACAACAACAATATGCTTATAAAAGGCCAAGAGATTACGACCCTAACCTATATTGTGGTTTCCATAAAGTTCGAGGTCATGATGATAGGACTTTCCGTGATTGTAACAAGTTTCTACAAAGACTTCTTGAAAAACAAAGGAAACTCTTTATAGACATGTTTCTAACAAATCCTGAAACATACCCGAACCTAGTCATACCGGACCTATCACACCTCAAAATGTGAACCCTAAACATTTTGTGGATTCCCAAGTGAATCCAAAAATACAAACAAGGGCATCCCTATAGGGAACAATGATCATGAAGCCTTAACTTCTTAAAATTCTCGGGTTGCTCCTAACCTTGGTTCAAACAATAATACAAAAATCTTGGGATTAGTTGAGCTAGAGGTTGAGTGTGAAATTAATGCAATAACTTAGACAAAGGAGTGTGTTTCACAACCCTTACCCACTCTTTCCTTCCCACAAGATGACATTCCCATAATAACAAAACCAGTAGGATCCTATGATTTAATATCGGATTTGAACAAGACCTTTTGTCACATTTTTGTTTCTAGATTTACTAAAGAATTCACATGCGCATCATTTCATGTTGCTCAATGCACTAGGTCTTGGTCATCTAATCCATTTTACACCACCTCCTATCACTCAAATAAACCATATTGTCTTTGACATACATCCTCCAGGACAAAATGATAGGTATACTGGGTTTGTTTTCGATATAGAAAAGATCCCATCTAACGCTGAAATTTCCCAAAGAGGTCATCCTGATTTATTTTTACAAGTATGGGTTTATAACAATTGCATTAAGAGAGCCATGATTGATGACGGGGCTGCTGTAAAAGTGGTTCTTTTCTCTTTCTTGTAGAAGTTGGGATATGGAGAGACAAATTGTTCCTCTACAAGAAACATGTTACGAGGGTACAATAGTCGTAAAGTGACCTCGATTGGAACCATAGTTATCCTAATCACGCTTGGTCCAAAAACCATATTGACAGATTTTTACAATATCTACAGGGAAAAAAATTATAACATGATCCTCAAGAGACCCTGGATTCATAGAATGAAGGCTATCCCTTCTACCCTGTTCTGGGAGATTATATTCCTCCATTTGGGAAGGTCTTCATCAATCAAAGGGATCCTAATCCCTTCAATATACACTTAAAAAACTGCAAGAAGAAGAAAGGAGTCCATATGGAGTATGAAATTCCCAAAAATCAATTTAACAAACCACCTCCATCAAAAGAGTTATCCCCGATCACCCCCAAGATGCCGAAGGTTGAATCATGACCCATAAACATTTGAGGTGGATAAAATAGATAAGGGTAAATCAATATCTGTGGAAACAATGTCCACTAAAACCACATCGAGAATTATGAAACTCTTAGAGAGTGATGATATGATCTTCCTCCCGTTTGAACCACATGGAATGGGTAGTCTTCTCGGTTTAGCATCTCTTCCCTCCGATGACCTAGTTCTAGGTATGAAAATGATAAAATTAACAAATGAAGAAGGGAAATTTTAGATTGAAATAATTCCCATCAAAACCATCTCCAAAGGTTGTTCTATTCTAAACCCCACTTTCAACCAATGTGCATCTGAAACTCATCTTTCCATATCCATGGGGCAAGGCCTCATCATTCAACAAGTGTCATAATTAAACACAACTCTATACATAGGAAACAAGGCCAAACATCATAGTCATGCTCACCCACACACCATGTCTCAAGAATGTGACAAATCGATGTATGAATGCCTCTTTTAGAATAATTAGTTTAATAATTGGACATATACATTTATTGGCAAGGGTTGTAAGTTTAAACCGAAAATAGTAGGCCCTTGTCAAGAGAATAGAAATTTTGAGGATCATGGTTCTCCGTTGTGTACTCTTAGGGGTGAAGAATTTGATATTCATCAACTTTATTCACCTTAGCTATCATGACATGTAGTTTCACCTGCATTTCCACATGTACATTACTGCATCTACATTGCACTTTCATTTTCTAGTTCATTCTATAAAATTTGTGATCAAGGGACTTATTCTTATAGCAACTCCTAAAAACTTTTGAAAAACATTGGAAAAACATTCAAATCATATCTCTTCAAATTTTCATGGTATCATCAATTGTTTTCGAATCATTTCATCAGTTCAAATAGGATAAGATGAATTTTTGACCGTGATCATACCAAGGCCTGCATACTTGGTTCTGCTTATAGTCTCTTTCTAGATTAGGTGTTTTTCCTACAGTCTGTTCTAGAAGCTTCATGGTGTCACATCTATCCCATAAAAATCTCTTTGGAAATAAGAACATACTAAACATTTTTCCTAGATGAGTAAGTCAAATGCAAATCCACAAAAAATTTTATTTTACACATTTATTTTCCCTACCAACTTTCGGCGTTGAGCTTGCATCTCTTACTAGTGATGTAGGGTTATGAAAGGAGAGAAGTACCCTTACTTGCCTATGCCTTATCCATGGTGATGAGCCCATGCTTCCTATTGATAGCATGGGGAAAGGTGTAGGGGGTCTCTTTGATAAAATTGAAAGTTACAAATAATTCAAATGTTGTGAAATCATAAATCAAAACAAAGTGAGTTAGATGTCCAAAATTCCAAAAGAGCTTAAAACCTCAAAACCATATTTTTTCAACCAAGTGGCCATCTAGGGATCTAAGTCTAGATAAACTGGAAAGTAAATCACATTCTATGTTATGAGGTAACTTGAATAGAGTGAGGTTATAGCATATCAATTTTGTCTTGTCAAATCCTTGTCTTTCTCTCATCATTACCATTTGACAAATTTCTATAACTTGTGCCCCTTCTGGCTCTTGGTGTTGAGCCCTCACATCTTATTGGTTGCGTGGAGTTAGGAGCAGGGCAAGTTCATTCACTTATCATATCACTCTTTCACCACATTTTTCCAAAACAATACAAAGTACCAAAAGTTGCTTAGAGAAACTAAAGTTCAACATCACAATGTGATTGCATTATCATATATCAACATTACAAAGAAAAAAAAGAAATCATTCTATTAGCATTCATGTCCACTGCATACATTTTGAAAAGCATATGAAAATCAGAAATTCTAAACATCTAAGAGTACACAAATGAATCAAATCATCAATGTAAGCCAACTCTATGCAAGGAATAATTGAGCCAAAAAGAGATATATATGTATATATCATAGTGGGTCAAGTTTCTATACAATGCCATTGCACACTAGGTACGGAGAAAACGTTCGCAATGAGCACAAAATACCATAACACAATATATGCCTCACAAAATGGAGACTAAGTAATAATGGCACTCTTCCTATTCACCTCTTTGAGGCCCCTTATGACCACTCTAGTTACGAGTTTCTTATAATTTCTTCTTAAAAGCATTCAAACAACAAAGGGCCAAGCCTAACGCAACATACCATTCCCAAATCCATTCCAATTCAACCATGCTTAAAAATGAAAAATTGTCAACGTGGATCCAAAGCTCAAAAATCAACAAGTCATTGTGTGCAAATGAATTGGGAAACGAGTGTGTTTAGATATATATATATATATATATATATATATATATATATATATATATTGTTATTACAAATTCATTTTGAGTGCATATATTTGTAAGGTTGGAGCATTGGCGTAGGTATATTTCTATATCATCGCACAAAATGGTAAGTCCTATTATTGTTTTGATTAAGTGTTTATTTTTCAAAAGTATTATATCTATCTCGAACTTGATTCTTTTCTTCTCTTGCAGGTAGCGGGAGTTTTGCGGTGATATTTCGACACACGGGTGAGTTAGGTATAACTTCTAATTCCCCTTTTTGATAATACCATACTCAAAATCTACATTTTATGCCTCTTCATGGCTAAAATGCTTCTCCGAGGGGGCAATATGTACGCATGTAAAGTTACATGTGCTACATTGTCGAAAAACGGTTACAAAAGTCCTCAATGATGATTCAATTCCTTTTAAGAAGGTGTTCGAGCTCCAATTTCCATTCGTAGTATATATTTTTCACCTAGACGTCTTTACTTAGCCTTCCCACACTTTTTCTAGCTTCCTGCCTCTTTCTGCACATGTTTTGGCCTTTAGTTCCCGGGACCGCCACCTGCCTGGTGGTGGTTCTAAAACTGCCACCCAAAATAGGGAGGTGGTCCTAAAAATACCACCACCTTGCACAGGCGGTGGTCCTGCCATTTTTTTCTAGAATCCCTCACACGTGTTTTAACATGTGACGGTTCACTTAGATTCACTTTTTGCATGCATTCGTGAGCCAAATTGTCTAAAATTAGCTTTCATTGCTTAGTTCTCCTTCCTCCTATTTTTAGATAGATTTAATTTGTTAGAAATTATCCTTCTTTCCTTGTGCATGAAGGCACCTCCCATCCTCCATTCCTATATATTCCATGCTTGTATTCAAGTAAAAGGGCTTGAGAATTTTTGTGTATCTTACATTGTATTGCTACCATAATCTTGCTAGGAATTGCATAGCCAAGCTCAGATCTCTTGTTCTATCTCTCTTCTACTTGCATTGCATCCAATCAACCCATATTAGAGTCAATTCAAGATTTAGATTTTTTATTTCAAGATAAAATTAAATCCATGGAAACAACGATTACATTTCTTAAAGATTAAATCCAACATCTCAAGGATGCTTCTCAAGTCCATGTTAGTTCTTCTTCTACTTCTATGACTTCTACATATGCACATATCAGTGAACCCCAAGTCTTGCCACTACCCACAAATCTCAAGTTTGATCTCAATGCTAAGAAACATTATATTCTTCCTCAACCTCTCACTCACTAGGTGATCAACTTGGCATCCAATAATTTCTTCCCTCCTTATTGACTTGCTAGCTATTAAGGTATCCCATTTTACAGTTATCATAGACTCAATGGACATCATGGAAATTATTTATATGCTTTATAGTAATGAATTAAGCACCTTGTGCATCACATTTTTATCTCATTTGATTCACAACACCATACTACATCTCTAATTGTTAATTCCCAATGGGATCCTAAATCTGGTCCTTCCATCTCTAATGAACATCATTCCATTATTACTAATCTTCCTTGTTTGGTCAGTGAAGCGCTGCCTATCCAACCTAGTGTCAAACCATATTCAAAAATATCTACCACATTATATCCTCCTACTAAGTCATCTATAAACGATACCAACTCTAACTATGAAACCTCCTCTAAAAATTAGTCCATCCACTCCTCCTCTCAAGTCTTCTACAACACTACCAATTCCAACTAAGAAACCTCCTCTAAAAATCAGTCCATCCCCTCCTCCTCTCAAGTCTTCTACAATGTTATCAATCCCAAATAAGCTACCACCATTCAAGGTCCCTCTCCATCCTACTCCACTTCAACATCCAATTATTTTTTTCAAACAAGCTAATCCTTACATTGATGGCCAAGACACATTTCAAACTCCGCCACCATGACATGATCCTTCTCACATCACTACATAGAAATCCATCACTCACATACTTGGGGGAATCACAAATTCTCCCCTACATTACTATGAAATTTCTATATCATCACATGCATGTTAAACTTCATTCTTAATATCTAATATTTCCTAAGCATCACTACAAACCCATTGATACACGCATTGTATCTTCATTACCCGATGACACACTCTAATGCTATGGTTCACACTTGAATGTTGAGGGATACTTCATCAATGAACATCACATCACATATTTTTCATGCTCTATGCTTCACAATACATATTTTATAATATATAGTCTTAAGCACATACAACACAGTCATTTCCCGATGACACACTCTTGTTTTATGGTTCATTCTTGATTGTTGAGGTAGCATTTATAAATGAACCTCATCACATACATATCCATTAGGGGAAACACTAATCCTATCATTTTCAAACCTTTTATATCACACCATCACATGCATACAACATTTTTATATATTTTTTGCATTTATTCTTGCTATCTTATATTACTTACATCTTTCCCTCCGCTTACTATGCTAGACAATACTCATTATGTCTTTATATTTATCATATACACATGTGTGTTCACTTGGTCTCTAGAAGTGAATGTAGATATCTTACAAGTCCTTACACAATGCATGAAGCTCGACATTGAATCCCTTGCCACTCCCGCCAAGGCTCCCCGGGGTATCTACTTTGACTACTCTCATACCCTACAAGTTTTATTGTTTCTTCATTTACTAGTTCTTTTTGCACTTTTTTTCGTTAATATATGCATGCTTTGACATACTATTTGTCTTTCTAACATGCTATAGGATTATTCATGTGTATCATTTTCCTTATAGGACTATATACAACCGTGGATATCTATCACTTTTGCTTACTACTTGAAAACTATTATTTGCTTATTGTTTTGCGGGCTATGCCCTATGTTTTGTGTGATCATTGCATACCTTTGGCCGCTTCACCCCTGATTTTCTTATGACATTGTGAGTGGTGTCACATGTATGAAACCTTCCTCTCACGATCTATCTTTTTTCACTTCCTTGTTACATTGTCTCCTTTTGCATGTTAGCTATTTTTACTACTAACACTTGTTACTAGCCTATCTTGTTTTCATGTTCCTCTGTTTCTACCATAGACATCCCCTCCCCCTATAGTTATCTCCATTTCAAATATGCATATCAAAATAGGGACCTCTCCTTTAGAACCCATTCTCATACAATCGTCGCATGGACCCCAAACAGGGGGATCTATGGGGTGAACACATCACCCCTATAGGATCTCAAAGCTATAATACATACCAACACAATATAGTTCGATACGGTCATATAATGGTCCATAATCAGAATTAGACCTCACACACAAAGTGGACACTACCACCCAAGTAGTAGATTGTAGTTCCCGACATTTGTGTCCTCCCCAGGTGTTAATCTCTTAAGGGAAAACAAATTCAAATTCTTTATTCAATACAATCTCCAATAGTTTACGAAACAATTATACAGTAAGAGCAAGAACTTTCCTCCAATTACAAAATTGATTTTATCGGTACATTTAAGTTATAATCGAAACAATCGGAACTAATCGAAATAAATTGAGATGAACCATCTGTAGTGGTGCTTAGTGGGAAAATTCCCGCATCAAGAGTAACACTAGACCTCTCTCCCCAACACTTTATCCTTGGCATGAGATCACCCAAAAATTCACACTTAACATGAGATCACCGAAAAAATTCACACTTGGCATTATATCACCCAAAATAACTCACTCTTGGCATGATATCACCCAAAAACTCACTTTAGAAAACATTTTAGGATGCTTTTATATCATTTTACACTCTTTTACATCAAGTGCACACTTTCCTTTACACACTTTTACATACTTATGCACATTTTTATCTGATTTATCATATACATGACTTTGACTACATTCTTTCTCTTCTTTTGCAAGCTTTGTCCTTACAAGAAGTAGAAACCACAAGCTACAACAACACAATACAACACATACGCTTCACCCCTAGGGTCACTTTCCTTTCCTAGTCTCCACGCTTCACTTTGCATCACTCCATGTTTTACTTGTCCACTCGACAAGTATTTCGCTACATGCTCTACAACATCATAAGGTATGCATCTCTTATCTACTTTATTTTATCGATTATTCACTCAACAACATAAAGTGGGGGAAAATGTACACAAAATCATGCACTTGGGTACATTTCTAGGTCCTAAAAACATACTAGCATTCATATGATTCCTAAGAAATAAAACTAGTAATTGACAAATATATTTGGCCTCTTTTCTTTGTTTCTTGTTTTCTATTTGGTCTTACACACCTTACATCCTAGTCAATGTTTTACTAATTTATCTTGTATGGATTAAGAGGCCAGCACCCAACCAGGATAAAAGTGCCTAGGTGCTCCTGTCCACTTTGGGAGACCCTTACCTTCTTCCACCTTGCTCACTCTTTTTGGGCCTCTTTTAATTGTGGGTCATCCTTCAAGTTGTAAATTACAAAATTCAAATAAGGGAATCATATAAATACACAGCTTATGTGTTCGTAAGCAAGGACCAAGCACTAAGAATTACTATCATCACCTCGGGTTGCATCCAAAAAGACCCTAAATCACTCAAGGAACAAGGGACTGAATACTCTACATACATCACATAGGAAGGGGAATTATATTCTATTCCATCCACACATTCTACTAGATTAGTAAAATATATCTACAACTTACTATTAAGTGCAAATTGCACAAGGGCATCCTAGGGCATAATTTCTACACACACTCACCACAACTACATGGATTATGAGATGTTGTGCAACGCTTCAATCATACGTTCACTCTTGGGGTAACTTTCGGTCAAGTCGACTCCCATTCTACATTTTCCTTTTTAGTTTTGATGTGGTTTGTGGGCATGTATAGGTGAACTATTCTTTTACAAGTTACAAGTACTCATAGTGATCATTATTTGACTATCAAGTGATTAATAGAGAAAAACAACGAAGACCTTATGACATAACAAAACCAGATCCATAGCTTCGCCATAGTCACGAGTTCCTAGATCCAGTCATCAACACTTAGGAACCCCTATCCTATTGTGGGCACCCCTACCCAACCTTTTTCATGAACTCTCGAATTTACATAGGCCGGTTATAACATTGTTGGCACCTATTCATTACTTAGCCCTACCCAGATTAGTTCCACATTGTGTGGAAATCAAGTAAGTGCTTCTATTTCCCTCTATTTCTTAGGGTTTTATATTTTATATCTTAGTTTTCTTGTGTCATTATTGTATTTCAGCATATATACATCATTTATTTCAATAATGACTCTGCAATTAGATTTAATTCAAATTAAATTGAATCAATTACTTTTACAACTCTTAAAATCTAAATTTGACATTGTTTATCAAAAATAAAGGCACATATGTTATTTGTGTCACTTTTTTAATGAAGATACCTCCCATGTAACCACGATGTAAGACTTATGTTAGGGAATAGTTGACATCACTTATTGAATATAAAGGAAAATGTGTATATTATAATTGTGCTTTTATTGACATTCTTATAGTGCTCTTTATTTTTTAAAGTTCTTCAAATTTCTTAGTAATGGCATTCGGAACTACATGGATGCATTCTTCAAACCTCACGATGACATTCTTCAACTTTATCTTCAATACATTCTTCAAACTAGTAGTGTGATTGATACTTATTATTCTAAATATAAATTATTAACATTGAATTAGAATTTTTGGTCGTTTATTTTCACAATTTTTATTACATATGAAAAAAATCATTTGTTATTTTATATTAGAATTTAGAAACCTTCACCCATTTGAATTTGTAACTCGCATGAATATGAAAATTGGGGAGGGAGGTGTAATAATGAAGACTGGAAATGAGGACTGAAGGTATGGGGTTGCAACTTGAAGAGTTGCATTGCTACATGATAGAAGAGTAGAGGAATGTTTGTAAAATTTCCCTTATGTTTCTCCTTAAACAAAAATTAAGCAAGCATAATTAAGCTACTTTAGACTATATTTTATTTTTTCCATTATGGCCCTATTACAAACAAGGGTTGACAGCCAAAAAAATCAATACAATACAAAATACCACCGTGCATGTACCTATACCTGGGAAAAAACGTGAAATGGAAGAGAAACCATGATTCCAACATCTTCACCAAATTTCAGCAGAAAAGCGACCAAGCTCATCTATCTCCGTGTTGTTCTTGCGGTTTTCCAGCGCTCGGTTTCCGTCCAAAGTGGCCATTGGTTCTGCCTTTGTTATTCCAAGTATCAATATGTCTATTACTAATGATTTCACTACATAATTCATCCCTTCCATTTTCTTCCTTTGTCTATTGTATAATTAGAAGGAAATTAAGGAAAAATGTTTTCTTGTTACCCAAAATACGAGTTAGAAATATTTTATAAGGTTTTTTCTTTTGTAGTATTATAGAATAGAAACAATTTATGAGGGAAACGTGAGATCAAAATTGGAACCAAGTACGAGTTTTCTTTCTAATATTTACAACGGAGGCATTTCGATAGGTTTTCAAAGAATGATCATTTTGTGTGTGTAATGTATGTATTTTTCATCTCCAAATTTTTTTTTCTATGCATGGTATCTTGTATGCACCCAAAATTGCATGTGCTACATTGTCGAAAAACAGCTTTCAAAAGTACCCAATGATGATTTAGGTCCTTTTAAGAAGGTGTTCAAGCTCCAATTTCCATTCAAAATATATATTTTTGTCCTAGACATCTTTACTTATCATTCCCGTGCTTTTTCTAGCTTCTTGCCTCTTTCTCCACATGTTTTGGCCTTTAGTGATAGGAACATCACCCCTGCCTAGGTGTCGATTCTGAATATGCCACCCAAAATAGGGTAGTGGTCCTACCCTCTTTCTCTAGAATCCCTCACACGTGTTTCAAGATGTGACGGTTCACTTAAATTCACTTTTTATATGTATATGTGAGCCAAATTGTCTAAAATTAGCTTTGATTGCTTGGTTCTCCTTCCTTCTTCTATTTTTAAATATATTTAATTGGTTGGAACTGCTCCTTCTTGCCTTGTGCATGAAAGCACGTCCCATCCTCCATTCCTATATTTTCCATGCTTGTATTCAAGAAAAAGGTCCTGAGAATTTTTTTGTATCTTGCATTGTATTGCTTTGCCACAATCATGTTAGGAATTACATAGGAAAGCTCAGATCTCTTACGCTATCTCTCTTCTACTTACATTGCATCAAAACTAACTTCAAGTTTCCATTGCTCAAATGCCATCCTCTTGCTGATGTTCTTGCATTCCCAATCCCTTGGACTCATATGGACACACAAAAAAAAAGGACAAACTGAGGGGAAAAATTACTACATAGTTGGATTTACCTCTGTTTTGTGAATTTCAGGTTGGATTTGTTGTTTGATTTCCTTCATTCTTACAATTTATCATTGTTACATCATATAAAATAGAGTAGAAATCAATTTCCTTTCATTTTCAAGTAATTAGTTAATTTCCAAGAGGGTTTAAATATTTCATAGCAACCCCCACTTACAGATCCCCGCTTCCTATCCCCATGGATATGAAGGAGAGAATATCTATAGGAGTTTGTCTACATATCATAAACCACTTGGAAAATTTCTTGTTTTAATTTAGTTTAGTTTCAATCGATTAGCACGGGTGAATAACCACACCGGGTTATTTTTCTTGTTTAGTGTTGGTGTAGAAATATTTTAATTACTTAGAATATAGGAAAATTGTTGTTTGTGATTGTAATGTTTTAGTTTTGTGATTTTTTTATATTAGTTTCCCTTTCAACAATGTAGCTTAAATTGTTATTTTTAGCTTAGTTAATTTGGACACTTCAAACTAGATTAACACTTAGATCCAAGTTAGGTGAACAAACCATAGGGAATTTACGCTACCCATTTATAGCCTCTAAATCTCCCCTTTTCCAATTCAGCTACCAGGAGATCACACTACCAGATCTTAGTCAATGATTCTCCTATAGTTACCCACACACATGATTCAACATTGGTTGCTTTAGCGCAATCTTGGGGGTTGAGTGCGGTTGAAGGTTGGATGTCAATTTTCATCCGTATGAATTGGTGAACCCAACGTGAATCAATTAATTCCTTATTTTTCCTTTATTTCATTCTTATTACCTCATCTTTCCATTTCTTCCCCTATTTTTGTAGGTATTTTGTACCTTTCTAAAATATGTCTAGAAGAGATTTTGGTGGGACATTTGGCTCGATAGACAATCCCCTTCTCTTTCAACGTGGGGTGACAATTACACAAGCAACGTCCAAACCTCCCCTAGTTACACTTCAAACCCCATTAGCTATGTAAATATGGAGGAGGTTGATCAACTGTTAGACATGCAATACAGTCAACCCAATGCAAACCACGTTGTTATCACAAATGGAACATGTTATTACTATAACGTCTTTTCAAGACCTCACATTGCCATATAATCAATAGAGGATGATCTATTTACATGAATAGCTAATTCTCTTTGTCAGATAGTCGAGTCTTTGGATAGAATGAAGGCCACAACCTCTGAGATTTCAAATACCTATCCCAAGATTCTTACTTCTGAGGAAGACAAGAATTATAAAACTGAAAAATTCATAACAGGGTATCATGAGCATGCTCAATCAAACCCTACGCCACATGCACCCTAACAAGGGACTCAATCCTCTCCCAACGATCTCATTTCTAATTTATTCGTGAGGATTAGAGAACTAGAAAGTTCCCAGAATTCACAACCAACACATGTAGTAGGACAAAAAACGGGGTATCCAGTTGACAACAAAGGATACATCCCTTCCAATGAGCAACCAATGCAATATCCTATACAACAAGGTTATCTCGATTTGTTCAAAGCCATGTGATCTTCTCACATGCTTAGACATACTAGGGATGGGTCCTCATCCTTGTCAAGCTTATCCTATGCAAGGGCTTTCCAGGAAGTGTGTTCTTGAATGCCACCACAACAAGCAATGCGAAGCTCCTTGGTTTTACGCCCACTAGTCCATATCCTAGAACTATCCCACCTTACATGCATATGTATTCAAAAACTCCCCAAATGGACCCATATACCATTCCTTCTCCCTACATTCCATATCAAGGGACCCCATACATTCTCATCAACACTTATAATGCATATTATCCAACTCCTCCTCGTCCACCTCCTCATCAAAGATCTTCAATTTTGGAATCTTACGCAATGGGTACATACGCCGAGTACTTAAAGGAGCCTCTTGAATTTATGCACACAACTTCGCAAAGATGGATCAGCTCATGGGAGTTGTGCCAGAGCTTCATGCAATAGGTCGCACTGGGATGGAATGGTCAGGGAATCCCACATTGTAACATTTATATTTGTCTTCTTCATTTTGTCCACAATGCTAAATGGAAGACCCACTTATTTATGCATTTAGGGCACAACAACATCCTTTCTTGACTATTTAGGCATGGAGCAGGGGATTTAGCTGAAGCTAAGGCTTGACCTACCAAACAAGGGGAGTGTGTCACTTACAAGGAGCTTTGCATGGGGAATTTTGTATAGGTACTTAAGCATTTTTACTATTGGATGCCTTGGTTGCATCTTTCTACTTTTGAGGGTCTGCTTGTGTTGTTGGAATTGTGACATGTGCACCAAACTCAAGCATTCTCTTCTTGTATCTTGTGTTGTCTGCAACTTGGGCGCATGGTCTGTTTGTATCTTCTACAGCTTGGTTGATTGCAAAAAATTCCTCAGCCGCTAAAGAATATTAAATTTACCTCTGGAGGAGCTTATAGCCTTCCTTGATTTTTTGCTTCAGGAGAACTTGTTGAAGGCTCACAAGTTGAAGCATTTTGGATCATAAAGGCTTGCACGCATGTAGCATTGGCACAATGATATTGACTATGAGGCATGTTGTAAGGGAAGCACCATTTTGACTCATGCGCCAAATTGTTCCGAACTCAAGCAAGTGCACCGACTTACAGGGGTCTTTGGCGAGAGAGGGTGCGGGAGAAACAAATTGCAAGGGTAGATGTGCGTTAGCATACCATCTATCATTCTTTTGGTTGGGCACATATCTTTTGTTTTCATATTGGTTCCACCAATGTTGATTGTTTTGGCTATATTCCGTATTATAACTACCTCTATAGGATTGCACCTATTTTTTTGATGATATGACCTTGTTTGTGATTTCTAAGCGGGGTCTTCAATTCTTCATCTTATTTATATTGTGCAAGAGAGTAGGGTGTTGATGCAACAGGTTGCACACTTCTCTCAAGGATGGGAACAAGGGCCATAGAAGGCTGGAGTGCTTGACATTTATGGGAACAAGGGCATAGGTGGTCTAGGAGCTATCTTTCCCACCTAAATAAGATTATTTTCTACCCTTACTGCAATATTATAAGTAGATGGTAATTTCCTACCTCCCATGGATTGAATCATGATTGAGATATCAATGTTCAAAACCTTTAGATAATATAGGAAAGCATATTGGGTTGTATTCCTTACCACAAGAGGGATTCATTCCCAATTCTTCCGAAATCGATGTTGAAATCAGTCATCTACTCATTGGTCTCCCTCCTTATTGGTGTCATTTTCTCCACCAAAGATAGGTGATTTGACTTATCTTAAAAGTAATTACAAATATTTGTTCCCAACTCATCTTAGGTAGCAATAGATCCAAGTCTCAAGCCTTGGTACCATTGAAGTGTTTTTCCTTTAAAAGAGGCTGCAAGTAGCCTGACTACTACATCATCATGTGTGATCAAATAGAGTGAACATATGTTTTCTATATCCTAGATATGCTCCTAAGGGGTGACTTGATTCTCACCAATAAATTATGGAATACTTTTGAGCGCGTCATTTGGCATATCATGTTGCATTTCCGAACAGGGGACTTCCTCTGGTGAAGTTAGCAAAGTTCCTTAGTAGAGGAGGTGGCTGATGTGCCATAGTAGGGTGCACTAGTTGTCTAGTGTGGTGAGGAGTTGAATGGGCACATCGAGCTAGAGATGGAGATGCACACGTAGGATTTCTGGAACAAAATCTTCTCGGGGATAACTAGAGGTACTCAAAGGAATCTTCAGTTGTTGCACTTCTTCTTGTATGCACTCTTCTCATGAAAGGTGCTCAGGGTTGCTAAAATAGATATCTGCAAATGTTGGGAGTTTCCAGATGTGTTGAAATGATCCTCCAAAGGCTGAAATACTAATTCCACACACTAGAACTTAGTAATATGAAATTTAAGCTTTCAGTGTTGGTCCCACCGAGTGTGCCAAAAACTGTTGGTCTTCAAACTTACATCTATGTATCGAGATCTGGAAGACCCGAGTCATTTGTGACAACAATGGAATTGTATCTAATTTATGGGACATTTCATGCTTGAGACGGATCTCTAAAGAAGGATGGTTTCTCTATCTAGTTCTACTACTACTACTACTCCTAGTGCTAAAAATGAAAACTAAGTTAATAATGCCAAGGGACCAAGGAGAGAAGGATAACATGAAAGAAAAGTATACTAAAAGGTGATAGTACCCGAGAAAAGATGGATGAACACTATCTCGTGCAGGTGAAAATGAAGGAAATGTGTGATAGAAGGCTAGGCATGTGTAGCACAACTTAAAACAAATTTACCAGATCAGTTTCATGGAATACAACTAAATAAGGAACCGTAAGGGACGTAGAAAGGCATAATGAGCACACAATGCGAAAAAAAGGAAAAAAAAAAAAAAGAATGTAAACACGTTAGGATAGAGAATAGTCACAAAAAGATGCTTTTATTACTTCCTAAAATGCACGAGTTGTTATAATTGTGAAAGAGGTTGATATCCACATACAAGAACCGAGATGCAGGTCTATAACTCAAAATACAGAAAATATGAAGTCCTCAACAAAATGCATAAGGATCTAGAGTGTCCAACATTAATAATGAGCCTGGTCCTACATTTATAGATGAATGCATGGAAGAAGAGAATAAGGAGGGAAAATTCAAATTTTGAAATGCAACCACTAACAAGAAGCATTTAATGCCTACAAATATGTCAAATACACTTCCCCATGTATGTTTGGAATGTTAAAGAAGGAAGGAGGGTGAATCAAATCAAATCGGGTGGTTGAAGTGATTAAATCTTTTCATCAAAGCTCAAAAATATGTTTTCCCATTTCTCACCTACCAAATCTACCAAGAATTTGAGTTTGAATGTCTAGCACTGTAGCCTACGTTAGCAACTATCGATTGAGGCTAGTCACCGGCCGATCGGAGGTCTATAGCAAAAGATACGGTTATCGAAGTTTTTCGAGTCATCTAAACATGTAAGACATGTGGTGCGCATGCATTGGCTGAAAGGATTGCCAACTATTTAAATGTTTTTTCATTTCTTCCACGTGTCACTCATGGATTTGTTGCAAATATTTGGTGCTCTGTTGGCGCACTTTGACTAGTTGTGTGTGGCACACTCAAGCATGTCAGAGGATAACCTAGCACAAAAGGGCACAAAGGAGGGTGCAAAGATATGCACACAGAAGAATGAGGTGTGGGAAGAAGATAGAAGGAAGGCACACACAACACACGTGAGGAAATAAAGCAAGTTGTTGAGAAAAGAATGCATGGTCAAGGCACAACTATTACAAGATGATTTTGAGGCATGTGATAAGGTTAGGGACTTGGAGGATTGAAGTAAGTATAATGCACACGCATGACAAAAATATCTGCTAGGAAGAAGGTGAATGCACAGAGGATGCACGCAAGGTATGAGTGGAACAAAGAGGAAAAGGAAAATAGAGATAGGAGAAGGGGAAGCATGCCAAGGAAATACAACCAAGGGAATTTTTTGAGTGAACTTGAGAGTGCGTAACCTTGCAATGAATAGATCAGAGCCATAATATGTATACAAGTTACCTAAATAACTATGAGAGTTATTTGGATAACATAAACTTCTCTCAAGTCTCAATTGAATTCACTCTTCTAAACCCTAGCTTTATGCTTATATATGCATCTAAAATATTATAACACTTTAGCTATGAAATTACAACTATTAGATTTGATCTACAACTAAAGATAGATCTAATTCCTGCAACATAATTATAGTAGTCACACACACAGTAAATCGATGTCGATTAGCCTTAACCAATTCTAATTAGCCCTAACCAATTTCAGTTCCTCCTTGGTTAACCGATACCATTCCATGGGTGACCGACGATGGTTCATCAACCGACTTCAGTTACTATGTATTCCAACAAGTCTGTAAAAGCATGCCAATGAAGCAATTAAGCTCCACAACTTAACAATCTCCCACTTAGAGATAAATTGTTGCACTTTATCCATAAAACTCCATCCTTTGATCCTTTAATTGGCCTGTTTATTCCTCCTCAAGTCTCAAACTCGAAGACCAATAGAAGTGGAGTGTAGCTCCAACTTCTCCTTTGCCAATGACTTTGTTAGCATATCTGCATGGTTCTCCTTTGTATGAATTTTCTCTAGCTTCAACTTCCCATCCTCCAATACCTTCCATATGAAGTGATATCTTAACTGAATGTGTTTCATTCTAGAATAAAATGCTCGAGTTATTTTCCAGATGAATCACACTTTGACTATCACTTTACAATTTACAATCCTCTTGCTCCTTTCCCAACTCTTCCATGAACATGCTCATCCATATCATCTCCTTGCTAGCTTTTGTAGTTGCAACATACTCAGCCTTTGTAGTAGACATGGCCACAACCTTCTGCAATCTATAAATCCAACTAACTATCATGCCACCTACTATGAAAACATATCCAATGGTGCTCCTCCTGCCATCCAAATCACCAGCCATGTCTAAATCCACATAGCCATGTAAAGAAGTATCTGACCCTCCATAGCATAACTACATGCCGGATGTCCCTCACAAATACCGAGAATCCAAAGTGGACTTCTTTTCAATGCTCTTTACTTGGATTAGCCATAAATCTACTCACAACTCTCACTTCCTGTGTAATGTCTAGTCTAGTACAAACCATAGCATACATCAAGCTCTCAACTATCAAGCATATGAAACTCAAGTTATGTACTCAACCTCCTCATGTGATGTAAGACATTGATATTTGTTCAATTTGAAATATCCAACCATAGGTGTACTTACAGGTTTTGAATTTTTCAAATTAAACCTTTCCATCACCTTATTGATATAATGCTCCCGAGAAAATACAACTTGTTCTTCATGTCTCTATGAATTTTCATGTCGAGGATTCTCTTTGCAACTCCCAAATCCTTCATTGCAAATGATTGAGATATCTTTTTTAAGATTGCCAATGTCCTACATACTAGATCCTGCAATAAGCATATCATCCACATACAATAATAAAATAATATAGCTCCCATTTCCAAGAATTTTGAAATAAACACAATGGTCGATTCACATCTCAAAAACTATGATCATGCATGAAACTATCAAACCTCATATACCATTTCCTTGGAGCTTGCTTAAGCCCATAGAGGATCTTTTCAATCTACACACAATTTTCTCCTTACCCTTGACTTCATACCCAAGCGGTCGAATAATATAAATATATTCCTCTAAATTGCCACGAAGAAATGTCGTCTTGACATTAAATCGCTCTAAATGAAAATCCTCTACTATAACTAAACTCAATACAGTATGAATAGAAATCATCTTAACAACAGGAGAAAGTATTTCACCAAAGTAAATACCTACTTTCTATGTAAATCCCTTTACTACAAGCCTTGTCTTGTATCTCTTCTATCCACCCTCTTCTTCCTTGATCTTGTAAACCCACTTGTTCTACAATTCTCTTTTACCTTTGAAAACTTAACTAAATTTCATGTCTAGTTTTGCTCTAAGGAGTCCATCTCCTCATTCATGTCATGTTCCCACTACATGTGAGATTTATCTTGCATTGCTTCTTCAAAGCTTTCTAGTTCACCACTATCAGTCAATAATAAATAAGACAAGGAAGGTGAAAATCTTTTTGGAGGTCTACTTACCCTTTGTGACCTTCTCACTAAGATTTGGGGTGTCGGAGGCTCAATCTTCTCATCATGTAGATTTGTATCTACTTCGACGATGGACCGACATTGGTCACCTTCTGCAGAAACTAGTTCGGCTAACCTACTTTGGTATGGATCTTCTATAACCAATGTTTGTACAAGGGACCGATGTCGATTAGGGTAAACGATGTCGCTTACTATCTAAACATGTAGGTGTTAATTTTAAATTCGAGAGTTCATTTTCATCCACAAAATTCTCCATCGGTTCACCTTTAGGTACCAAAACTTGATCCATGTACATTATCTTTTCATTCCAATCAATGTCACAACTCCTAATTATCTTAGAACCTTCTAAATCTCAAAACCGAAATCCGAAATCACCAGAGCCATAACCAATGAAAGTACATATTTTGGATTTAGCATCCAATTTCTTTCTATTTTCCTTATCAATATGCATAAAATATTTTGAGCCAAATACTCTAAGAAAATAAAGATCTACCTCTTTTCCAGTCCAAGATTCTTCTAGTATTCCACCATTCAGTGCACTTGAAGGTCCATAGTTAATCAAATAAACCACCGTGTCTACTACTTGCTTTCCCAAAACTATAAGGTCACCATCATGTATCCTTATGCTTCTAGTTCGTTCCATGATTTTCCTTTTCATTCTCTCTGCAACACCATTCTCTTGTGGTGTTATAGGAACCGTCCTTTCTCTGTGTATTCCATTTACTTGAACAATAATCATTGAAAGCCTTGAGACAATACTTACCACCATTTTCATATCTAAGGCACTTTGACTTTGATTTTGATTCATTTTCCACAAGGGCTCTCCATCTTTTAAAAGTTTCAAAAACATCATATTTACGATTTAGACAATAAACCCATAATTTTCTTGTGGCATCATCAATGAAAGCAACATAGTATTGGGATCCTCTATGATGAAGCTACCTCGGCTGGTCCCCACACATCCGAGTGTACAAGATCCAATTTATGCTTCTTATTTGTTGCCCCAAATTTAAGAAATCTCACTCTCTTTTTCTTTCCAAATATACAATGCTCACGAAATCAAGATCTACACATTTCAGATATGATAACTTACCCTTTTCCTTTAAGATATGCATTCTCTTTTCACTCATATGGCCTAGCCGATTGTGCCACATGTTTTTATCTGAATATTAAGTAGATAGAACAGAAAATGAATCAGTAATATAGGTATAAAAATACAATTATCTTACCTTCTTGCCTCTTGCTACAACAATAGATCCCTTGGTAACTTTCCAAGATTCGGATGTGAGTGTAACCATGCAACCAGTTTCACACAATTCTCCTATAGCAGAAATTAAATATCTTTTTTGAAGCTTGGAACATGCCTCACATATTTCAATATCCATGCATTTCCATTTTGTAATTTAAGATGAACATCAGCTCTACCAAAGTAATAATTTATGGTTCATCATCTCCTAGAGTCCTAAATAAACATGCCTAAAATTACGAAGGACATAATTTCTAAGATAGCCCTTATTAAGGTTTGCATGGAAAGGAGCACCCGAATCAACCCATGACTCAATTTTACTATCCAAGGAGAATTAAGGCATCTTACAATGCCTCTTTTGCATCAACATTTACCTCTTTACCTTTCCCTCGGTACATTCTCTTTGTTTTCCTTGAACCAACAATCCTTTTTGCAAGACCTTTCTTTCCACAATTTTAGCAGATTATTATACATCTACCTCTAGATTTAGATATGCCATTATTAGAATTTGATTTCCCATTATTCTTTCTCTTGGATCTCTCCTTCTACCTTCCCCTGCTTTCTACATTCAAAGCATTCCCAGATGATGATTCTCTTATACTTTTCCTATGTATTTATTCATTCAGGATTATACTAACCACATCATCAAACTTTAAAACATTAGTAGCAAACATTGTATTACTAACAGCCATTACCAAGTTATCCCAACTATCGGAAAAGAGCATAATAATAAAAGTGCTTTCACTTCATCCTCAAATGGAATACTAACTGATTTTAATTGATTTACAATAGACTGGAAATCATTCAAATGACTTGATGCAGATCCACTTTCTTGCATATTTAAACTAAACAATTTTTCATCAAATAAATTTTATTTGAAGCACTAGGTTTTTCATATAGATTTGCTAAAGATTTCATCAACTCTAGCATAGATCCTGGTTCGGTAATATTCGAAGCCACGGATGTTGTCGGGCTCAATATTATAGATCTCAAAGCCTTTTTATCAAGAGTTTTCATTCTTCATTAGTCATCTTTACTGAGATCTTGCCTTCTCATCCAATAGTAAGTATAAATATTTCTGTACAATAATCCTCCACCTGCATCTTCCATAAGAGATAGTCATGACCATCAAATTTATCTACTCTGAATTTTTTTTCTCTCCCATTGCTTTGCTCCCACTCAATCAAGAATCCTCTATAAGTAAATATGTCAACACACACAACCCTCAAACAAATATGTTCTGATACCAGTTGTTGTGGTTAGCACACCATTTGTACATATATATTAATCATATATAATCATAAAAGGAATCAATACGGAAATAAACAAGAAGAAACAATACACAAGATTTAATGTGGATCACCTAGTGTGAGCTACGTCCTACTAAGAAACAACCAATTTATTATCACATAGGAAATACAATGAATATTTGCAATCTTTCGCACCTTCTTTGGATGTCATGTACTTTCTAATCTACAAGTAACTCTTCCTCCTCACACCCGACCTCCCGAGGTCGTGCCGAGACAACCGATGAGGATGGAATATACGTGGGAAATAGACAAACTAATTAGGAAATCTTATGTCTTCGACACGCACTAATGGAATCTGTGAATCTAAGGTAAAAGAAGGCCCTCCTAACCTAAACTGGCATGATAGATCAGTTGGCGAGGATGACTACTCGAAGGCTCCAATCAATATCGAGCTCTGGCATGATCCGATCTATAGGTTTTGGGATACGCGGAAGATAACTTGTGGGTGCTTTGTATATGTCTCCCGATAGGGTCATGGAAATGGATGATGGATATATAGTGGATTTTATGGGCGATTCTCTGGTCTAGTCCAGAAATCCTTAGCTTGGTTAGCTACTACGTCTAGTGAGGATAGTTGTGTGATGATGATTGGTGGAAGTGGAGTGGATCTAAATACTAATGTGCGTAAACCAACATCAACGTCTAATTGTCCCGTGGGCCCGTTGGGTTGTGGGACCTGTGGATCACAACCGTAGATTTCATGGTTGTTGTGGACCTTCTATGGTCATGTGTGGAATCAATCCCTAACCCCTAGTATCCAATAGTCGTATGCCTTTTCGGCCTCTATATTTAGAACTAAAAGTTGTGCAATCTTCTCAAAGTATCTTACAGGTGTTCTGCAACTTGAATTCTTAAGCTAGTGTCTATGTCAATGAGAATATCTCCTGCATCTGGCATGGGACCAAAGGATCACAACCGAATATTTGCTTCTCTCTTTCAAGCCCTTCTACAGTCATGCGGATATTTATCTAGGGTAATCTGTAGTTTGGCTGGTTTGACCAAAACGTATGTGCTTTGTCGTCTTCTATGTTTAACCCTCTTAACTGTGAACTTATTTCAGTGTAGATATGTTGTTGTTCGGAAGACCTGGATTCTGAGATTTTGATCTACGTCGGTTATTGCTGTCACAAGACCGGGTTGAGGCACGATTGGCTCGAATACGTATTCTCTGGGCTCCCTAGGTCCCGTGATTGTCATACAAAAGGAAATAATATAAATCTAACTAAAGCAAAGTAAACTAATTATGTAAAGTATATCTACAACATATATCTAAATTCTCTATTTTTGTATTTTCGATAAACTATTGAACTGAAATTGAAAGAGCAATTTTAAAATATCTAGAAAATGACAACTAAGCTAATAACAAAATATAAAACAAACAAAGTAACCGAGTATAGCTACTTGCCTGTGCAGTTGTGAATCTATTCTAAATAACCAAATAACTGATCTAATTTATTTGAAAGACCCCATCTTACCTCAGAAGTGAGGAATGAATCATAGTTTCTCAGAAACTATCAATCCCCACAACTTCCCCGGCAATATCGAAAGTGAGATTAATTGAAATGAAATGATTCACTACTCTATTTGATATGTTTTAACTAAAACTTTGATAGCTTGAACTTGGATTTTGTAGAACAGTGGTGAATCCGATTGTGTGTGGCTTTGTCCCCTCAGTGGTCTCCTCATTCCTTCGTGCTCACGTGAATCCAGAAAAGCATGTAATGCTAGCATCAATAGAAGTAGGTATTGGAACAATGACAAATTGGGTGCAGACTGAATACAATGCGAGTAGGAGAGGGATAGCGCAAGAGAACAGAGCTTGGCTTATGCAATTCCTAGCGGGATTTATTGCGAGTCATGCAACACAAAACATCCAGAACCTAAAACTATTCTTCTTGATGAACAAAACCTGCAACTCTAATGGCTTCAGACTAAAAATGAAACTATCCTATCTCAATTGATTGTATGAAACAATAATAACACTAAAACAAGAAGATCATGTGGCTTCTAAACAACAAAACAAGACTAGCTATGCATGCAACAAATGAAAACTATTGAATTCCTAAGAAAAACTAAAGACTAAGCTATTGAAATGAGAAAATGAGAGACAAATTTGAGGGGCCATTTGCTTGAAAACCAACCAGCTATTTATAGAATTCCCATTTACCCAAAGGTGAAATCCAAATTGAACTCCTTTACAATAAACAATGGAAAAACACTATTCCAGGGAACCAAAATCATAAATACAAGAAAAGGCGGTGAAAAAGTTGGTAAACGTTGAAATTTTACATGAGTCGTGATAAAAGGAACGTTCGAAAAAAAAGGACCGCCGCCTACTTGGGCGGCGGTTACATGAGACCGCCGCCTGCACGGGGCGGTGGTCAGAGACCGCCGCCTGGTAGGGCGGCGGTTTCACACCAAGACCAAAAAGCAAAGGAAAAGGGGGGAGAGAAAAAAAAGCACGCAGGCTAAGCGGGGCATGCGGGATGTTAATGTACACTTGGAGAGATTTTTCAAATCCCAAACACCTTGCATGAGGAGACCTATATCATCATCACTGGGGCACATGTGTAACATTGTTCTCGAGCGCGCAAGCCCTCTACAATTTTGGGTACGTACATATATTGCCCCTCAAGAAGCATTTTAGCCATGAAGAGGCAAGAAAAGGGGGTCCGAGAGCAAAAAAAAATGGGAGTTAGGCTTATACCGACACGTGGTACTATGCGGGATATTAATGTACACTTGGAGAAATTTGCCCCCAAAACCCAAACTACCTACAAAATGAAAAGAGGACTCAAGTGCAGATAGATAAAATAAATCAAAAATAAATACTAAAATAATATGAAATGAGGACTTACCATTTGCGTGGGGATAAGAACTTACCTCCGTCGGCACTCCAAACCTACGAAAAGGGCATTCAAAACAAGTCAAGATGCTATATATGTAAAAATGGGCCCATTTTCCTATTCATTTGCGTATGTTGATTTGATTGATTTTGAGCTCTGGGACCCACGGTGATATTTTTCGAGAGTATAGTCAAAATATTCGTGACGAGATAGTGATCATGCCTCCACGAGTGGAACATCGACCCGCGAGATCACAGGTTAGTTCTTCTTGATTTAATGTTTTTACCCCCAAAATGTTAAAATGATGAAATCTTTGTCATGGGGGGATTATTTTTGAAAATGTCAGTGTTAATAGGGTCACTTAGGGGGGCACCTAATGGGTAGGCTTTGTTTTAGTCAAAATAGTCTTTTTTTTGTTTTTAGGCATTTTTAGGGCACGTGACCCATTTGGAAATTCGAGACATGACCACCGCCGGCGCTACATGAACGATCGCCACTGATCGTGGTGGTTACAGACCGCCACCCCTTTAAGGCGGCGGTTACGGAACCGCCACCCTACTCAGGGTGGCGGTCCTTTACAGAATGCCAAAATAACACTTGTTTGAATTCATTTTTGCATTTCTAGCATTCTTACCTGTTTTAATGATTTTTCCAATGTAATTTGAATACTAACTTACTCCGTTTTGCGTGTTTTTGGGTGTATGCAGAAGGAGGAATATATCAGATGGAGCCGAGAGAGAGAGTGTGACTAGCTTCCAGCAGTGTTGGATGCACTTTCTCAGGATGAGCAGGATACTCTTCAGAGGCCGGCATATTACGTATATCACGGGTTCCTCATGTCACACCTTCTAGTCACATACTTTGTGACTTGTTTTCATATTGGGATGTTGATCGAACACTTTCCGATTTCCAGGAGTCAAGGGTGAGTGGACTATCACCCTGGAGGATGTCTACCATATCTTGGGAGTCCCGATCATCGGGAGATGACTCACACTTGAGATAAGGGGGATCACGGGCTCAGATAGCATAGTGGGCTACATACATGGGAGACGCAGTTATCTCCACTAGTTCGAAGAAGGGGGTGAGGGTCCGTCCATTCCTAGCTTGCCTATCCCCTTGATTCATCAAGCCATTATGGGGATCCTTGCCTCGAGATTGATCGGGACAAGGGAGGAGACACTTTACTTTATTGCTGGTCCCCTATTATTGCATAGATTGAGGCACATGGCCGGATTTATGCCTGGGAGCCGATATTCTTGGGACCACCTATCATGATTTATACAGGTGGTTCGCTTACAGGGATAGTCTTTGAGCCATCCGACCCTAGTTATGAGTTGGGTCTATGAGCGTATCATCCCTTATGGGAGAGGTGTAGAGGTGGCGGATCCCGGAGCCGTGAGGGCAACTAGATGGATAGAGATGTCGGTGTTTAGAGCACCCCACCAACCAGTTACCTCCCTGACTACTGATGATATGGAGGCCACACCTTATCAGGCCATGGCAGGGTTATGGGGTGAGGAGACCCTCACTTTGATTTCCTACTCTACCACAGGGCAGCTTGTGGATAGGACGGGAAGGTAGAGACACACCCTTTTGACCGAGTGCCTCAGCAGTTTGGCCTTGCTTACGTTGTTATGCTTCCCCAGTGGTGGTGCCAAAGATTCAGATCAGTTCGGGAGGCTAGGGGAGGTCCTAGAGGCCGGGGTTGGACCATTGTTACTCCTGGTGTCCCTATTGTAGCTAGGCGGGTGGTACGTGCTCGAGGGAGAGCCGGTGCTCCTCAGCACCTTTACTTTAGATTGCCACCGCCCTACCCATAGCAGCGATGACCCCATTGATATAGACTCCGAGTCTGAGGAGTTCACAGGGGGAGAGACGGAGGAGGAGACCGAGGATATGGAGGTTAGCGAGTCGGGTGGAGAGGAGGACAACATGATCCCGAGTGGCATGACACTCAGGAGATCTTACAGCCGAGAGGGCAGAGCAGAGTGCGGAGAGGGTGACTCTAGTCTCAGAGGAGCCGCCCTCTCAGGACCTAGGTGGGGAGGATGAGTCCGTAGCAGGATGCTATGTTGCTCCAGACACGGGAGGAGCACATCAGTCGGTGGTGGCATCTGTGGCGGCGTGCTGATCCTAGGGATCCCTCTTGAGGCCCGAGATCCGAGTGAGTTGTTACTCTTCTTTTAATGTTTGTTTCTAGTTAGGATTGCCTTAGTTGCTATCTCTCCTCTTGTTCATTTTTGTTTTTATCCTTTGATTATTTTCTAATTTACTTTTCTCCTTTGCTTGCAGACTGCTGATGAGTGGCGAGACCTGATTCACTGGGTATGTACTGATACCCTGATGCTCCCCATGGAGAAGACTCATGCCGAGCTATCCGTGGATGTAGGGGAGCCTCTCAGCCTGTAGTAGGCATACCGATGTTTTTTCCCCTATCTGGCATGTGGCCAAGATGGTGACTACCCTCCATACCGAGTTGGCTAGGTATAGGACAACAGAGAGCACCTGATGAGGAGCCGCTCTCATAGCGAGGCCACAACTACTGTTCGGGATCGTGAGCCCTCAGTGCACTCAGAGCGCCGGCATAGCCGGAGTCCTAGACGTGGTCATGCACCTTCGAGGGATCTCATAGGGGTTGAGAGGCCACTTGGCTCTTTTTGTAGTGACTTTTAGATTGTTTATATGATTATTTTGTACCTTCCGGGCTCATTGAGCATTTTGACCATGCCTAGTGCATGATGGCATTGTACAAAACTTGATTATATATATATATATTCTTTTTGGATCAGACTCTTGGTGTCTAGGATTTTGTGATTCATTTCCACATGTAAATTATAATGTTGTTTTTATATGCTTTTCAGAATGTATGCAATGGAGAACAAATGACACAAATGCTTTCTTCCTTTTTGTATTTCGTGATGCTGATATATGATAATGCAAACACAATGTGATCTTTGAACTTTAGTTTCTATAAGCAATTTTCCGGTACTTCATATTTGTTTTGACAAAATGTGATGATGAGTTGATATGATGAGCAGATGAACTTGCCCCACTCCTATCTCCACGCAACTAGTAAGATGCGAGGGCTCACCACCAAGAGGTAGAAAGGGCACAAGCTATGAAATTTGTTGAATGGTAGTGATGAGAGATAGACAAAGTTTTGATGGAACCAAATTAGGACGCTACAAACCTATTCTACTCAAGTGACTCCATAGTTTAGAATGCAACTTGCTTTGTGGTTTATCCAGACTTAGATCCGTAGATGGCCATATGGTTGACAAAATCTGGTTTTCAGGATTTTGGACTCTCTTGGAATTTTGGACATCTGATTCATTTGTTTTTGACTCAAGATTTCAAAGGTTTATTTGAACTATTTGCTTATGACCTTCAACGTTACTCATCAAGAGGACCCCCTACACCTTGCCCCATGCTACTAGTAAGAAGCATGGGCTTATCACCATGGACAAGGCATAGGCGAGTAAGGGCATTCCCATCCTTTCCCAACCCTACGTCACTAGTAAGAGACACAAGCTCATCACCGAAGGTTGGTAGGGCAAGGAAATGTGTAAAAATAAAATTTTCTGTTTGATCTATATTTGACTTATTTATTTGAGCAAAATGTCAGTATGTTCTTATTTCCAAAGAGATCTATATATGGGGTAGATGTGACACCATGAAGCTTCTAGAATAGACCATAGGCAAGACACCTATCCTAGGAAGAAACAAAAGTGAGAACAAGCATGCAGGCCTTGGTATGGCTACCATTAAGACTTTGTCATATCTAGCTTTATTTGATGAAATGATTCTAAAATGGTTGATGATGTTATGAAAATGAAGAAGTATGATTCGAATGCTTATGCCAAAACCATCAGAAGTTTGTAATGAATTGCTTAAGAATAAGTCCCTTGATCACCAATTTGTACAAAACGAGTGAACAAAATGAACCTATCTAAATGAAGATGCAATGTAGATATAATTATACAAATAGTGCCAACGCTTCATGCGTAAAACCGTTTAAGGTGCAGGAATTGACAATTTCACCAAATTCCTCACCTTCTAGTGTGCACAAGAGATACGCACCATTTCCATAGTCTTTCATGACTCGGTATGGGCCCAACCATTTGGGCCGGAATTTCCTTCCTTCACCGGTCTTCTTATCGATCCGGCTGTCTAGTCTTAAAACTAGATCTCCTTCATATATTTCTTGTTCATAGACCTTTTTATTATACTACCAGCACATCCGGTCAACATAGACTCTATGCCACTGTTCAACATCTAATCTAGCCTCATCTAGGCTTTCTAGTTGGGAGAGATGTGCTTCTCTATAAGCTTCTTCATCCAGAATCCCTTGTAGTGAGATGCGAGACTGGGTATTTCAACCTCAAGTGGGAGAACTGCTTCTGCTCCGAATACCAATGAGAAAGGAGTTGCTCCTGTTGGTGTTCTTATTGAGGTTCGGTGGGCCCACAAGGCCGGATATAACTTTAAATGCCAATCTCATTTGTTTTCTTTTACCATTTTGAGGAGAATAGCTTTCAATGTCTTGTTTGTTGCTTCAACCTGCCCATTAGCTTGAGGGTAATACAGGAGGCTCATATGATGGTTTATTTTAAATTTACTACATAGCTCACGGACCTCATCATTCTTAAAGGAAGTGCCATTATCTGAGATAATGATTTGTGGGACACCATACCTACAAATGATCTGGTTCAAAATGAACTTGGCGATCACGGCACCTGGTACAGTGGTAAGAGGCATAGCCTCTACCCATTTGGTAAAATACTCGGTGGCCGTGATTATGAAGTTATGGCCATCTATTGATGAGGGAGAGAATTTCCCTATCAAATCTAGGCCCCATGTAGAAAAGGGCCATGGAGTTGCGATTGGTTGTAGAGCTTGTGCCGGCATGTGAATCTCATGGGAAAATTCTTGGCATTTATGGCACTTGCATACAAAACTCTACTACGTCATGTTCTAGAGTGGGCCAAAATAGCCCATTCGATGTATTTTGTGAGTGGTGGCATGACCACCAAAATGGCCTCCACATATTCCACTATGGGATTCATAGAGAATCTTCTTGGATTCTTCTGTGTCAACACACCTTAGAGCATTCCATCGAAAGCCTTACGATAGAGCACTTGTTCTATAATAACGTATTTAGCTACGATAATGCGTAACCACCTTCTTTGTTGTGGTGTAGCACCTTCTGGATACGTATGGTCCATGATATAATTAATAATATCAATATACCAAGGACATTCAGAGATAGGAGGTCTGGTTTCGATGTAATATATGCATTCATCGGGAAAATCTAGATCTACTAGATCACCTCTGCATCTAACGGGTTATCAGCTAACCAATCTATAATGATTTGTCCCTTAATGGACTTCTGGTTTACAAAAGTTAATTTGAATTCACCCATTAAGGTTATAAAGCATCCAACCTTTTTAGACAAGGACCCTTGCATGAGGAAAGTTCGTAAATGGTCTGTTTTTACAATGACCCTTGTTTCTTGGTTTAGCATGTAATGTCTTAAGCATTTGGTTACAAAGACTATGGCAAGGCATTCTCATTTTTCCTGCGTATAACGTGTTTCATAATCGAGCAACATGTTCGGCTAATAAAATAGATCACACGTTCTCGTTTATCATCATCTTCTTGAGCCAACATGCAAGCTAGCGAGACATCTGTAGCTCATGAATATAAGATCAAAGGATGATCTGGTCTAGGTGGCATTAACGTGGGAGGAGACAACAAGAAGCGTTTAACTGCTTCAAGGCCTCATGGCATTCCTTTGTCCAAATAATGCAGCAATCCTTTTTCAACAAATTATTGATCGGATGAATAAAAAAACTTAAGTCCGAATGAATCTTCGGATTGCACCGAGCTTTCCAAGAAACGATCTAATGCCAGAGTCATCTGATGGTGGGATCATTTCAAGAACAACCCGGATTTTGGCTGGGTCTACATCGATCCCTCGTGATGATATAATGTAACCTAGGAGTTTCCCTCCTGTTACACCAAATACACATTTTTCTAGGATTTAGTGTGACTCCGTATTCGATCAAACGTGAAAGAATGATGCGGAGCACTTCCGGTGATCACAACACTTCCTGGCCTTGGCCAACAAGTCATCTACATAGGATTCCATGATTTTATGAATAAGATCATGAAATATGTATGTCATTGCCCATTGGTATGTAGCACCAGCGTTCTTGAGACCGAACGGCATAACAACATAGCAATAAGTTCCCCAAGGAGTTATAAACATAGTTTTGGCTTGGTCTTGTTCAGATATTCTGATTTGATTATATCCCAAAATCCATCCATGAGAGACAAAAGCTCAAATCCAGTTGTTGCATCAACGATGATGTCAATGGATGGTAACGGGAAGTCATCCTTGGGACACACCTTGTTAATGTCTCGGAAGTCTATGCAGATGCGTATCTTCCCATTCTTTTTTAGAACGGGATGATATTAGATACCCACTGAGAGTAATCAACTCGGTTTGATGAACCCTACCTGAGAAGCTTCATTACCTCTTCCTTCACCATGAGAGCTACCTTGGGTTTCATTGGTCTCGATTTTTGTTTAATTGGCTTTGCATCTGGTTTGGTGACGAGGTTATGTACCACGATGTGTGGTGTAATTCCCATCATTTCTTTATAATTAAATGCAAAAAGCCTTTTGATGTTCTCTGAGGATTCGAGTGTGTATCTCTATCTCTTCTGGAGTTAGCGAAGATCCTAGTTTTAAGATCTTCGGTTCTTCCTCCATTCCGATGTTAATATCAATTGTTTCTTCGATTAAAGAAGCGTTACCTTCTTCAAACTCAAGTGGGGCTGAGGTAGTTCCAGATCTTCTCCATTCTCTACCGTATATATGTCGAGCTCCTTTTGTGGGGGAAGCTCTATCATGGGGTTTCCAAAGTAAGAAGATGAATGTGGGATTAAGGACAAATCTACCACGTGATGGGTGAGATGTAACTCTACATAGGCATTTAGGTAATCAAGAGTGGCTCTATCACTTGTCAACGTGATCTAAGATAGTAGATGTATTCTCAGCTATGTTTGTTAAAAGAGGGTTTGACATTTTCTTTACTAATGGTTCAGTATGAAGGGATACCATGAAACGGGTGTCTTCCAACTCACTGTTTGGAGTGAAACGTGAAGCTGAGGTTGCTATCAAATCTGCGAGAAGGTTTTGTTCTCATGGGATTGCTTCAATTGATATGAAGTTAAATCCTTTGCTCAAATCTAATACTGTTGTTTTGTAGAGTCTGTAAATGTTCAGCTCTAGTCTCATACACCTCAGAGACTTGGTTTGCTACTAATTGAGAGTCTCCTAACACTCTGATGTCATTAACACCGAGCCTTTTAGCTATGATGAGGCCAAGGAGGAGGGCTTCATACTCAGCACCATTGTTTGTACATTCAAAATTTAGTTTAAAGGTGAATGGTAAGATCTTTCCCTCGGGAGAAGTAAAGATCACACCTGCCCCAGCCCCATAATGACATCTAGCTCCATCAAATGGAGAGTCCAATATTTACTTGGGAAGATGGATGTTGGGACATTTGCTACATCCACTTCTTCTACTTCGGTTACTTCTACCATGCAGAGTTCTTCTGACTGAAGAGAACCAACTCCTAGGGTATATCCCATACCTACAGAATCAAATGGCAGGAAAATTGGTAGATCCTGTTCTAGCAATTCAAAATTTTTGCAGTAGTTCCTAATGATACTATTTCTACAACGTTAGCCTCATCCTTGAGGGCTGGGATATTCTTGATTAGGTTCATAACTTCTAACTCCGTTGTAGGTACCAACTTTTCTTCCGGTTTTGAGTCAGTTGGTTTGTTAAGTTGGTTTGTTGGGAGTTCAAACTCAGAGTGAACACCTAGCCTTTTCTTCAGGTCTACTAGGTGTATATCGAATGGTTTCAGATCACCTTTTTCTACAAATATCTTTCCTAAGTGCAAGAATCTTATTTCTTGAAATAACGTAGAAGGGATTGCCTTCATACGGTGTATCCATGGTCGGCCGAGGATCATATTATAGTTGGTTTCCTGATCTATAATATAAAACTCAGTGAGGATTGTTTTGGGTCCTAAGGTGACTGGTAGTATTATAGTTCCAATCGAAGTGGCTTTAAGGCTATCATAGCCTCTTAGTGTATTCCGAGTCATGGAACAATTTGTTTCTCCATACCCTAGCTTTTGAAGGAAAGAGAAGGGAACTATGTTAATCTTGCCCCATCATCAACCATTGCACGTTTAACGTAATTGTTATAAACCCACACTTGTAAATGTAAGGTCGATCACCTCTACGTGCAATCTCAACGTCTGTTGGCATTTTGTTTATGTCAAATATAAACTCGGTATCCCTATCCGGCTGCCCCGGAGGGTGGATATCAAAGTCTATATGGTTTACTTGTGTTTCGGGAGGTGGAGTGATGTTAATTAAATGACCTAAACCTAATGCTTCTAAAAGAGCAGCCCTATGGGCAGGAGAGTTCTTCAATAAGTCCAAAAAGGAGATGTGAGAGAAGGTCTTTGTTAGGTCATTAATTAAATCATAGGCACCTACGGGTTTTACTAATGGTTGTTGAATGTTATCTGTCTCTAGTGGGTAACTTGGATTTGGCTGAGAGGAATACTCTCGTGTCCTTGTTATGGCTTCCACATGTAGCTCAGTGTCTAACTCCACTAAACTGACTATCTTGGGTCGTAGCTGATTTCCTAATTACGGTGCGACAGGTGGATTTAGCGAAGTCGAGGCTTCATGATCATTGTTTCCTATTATTGCACCCTTGTTCGTCCCTTTTGGATTTAATTTATCATGATTTGGGAGTGGATCATTGAAGATCTTGAGGGGAGCATTTTGAGGGGAGACTACTCCCGTGAAAGTATTTGGCGTAGGTGATGCAGGATCTGCTAAGAACATATCTATGAAAAGTTGTCTTTGTTCTTCTGGAAAACGTTGCATGAATTTATTGTAATCATGGAAAGTTCTAGTGTCATGACCTCAAACTTTGTGGAAACCACAATACGAGTTGGGATTGTAATTCCTAGGTTGTTGGTTTGGCACATATTGTGGTCCAAAACTCTGATTAAACCGTTGACTATTAGGATTAAAGTTTTGCATTTGTTGTCTTTGGTTTTGGTTTTGGTTTTGATATCCAGTTGAATTTTTGACTGGACCCTGTGTCTGATCTCGCCTTTGTTGTTGTTGTTGTTGTGGATGATTAAAATCCACCGAGTTGATTGTTGGGGTAAAATTGTTGTTTCGTTGATTGTTAATCGGTGGTGGAGCATTTACAACATTTTCTTTTTTTTTTGGTCAGTTACTCCATCTGTTGTTACGCCATGATTTTTGTTAAGGATTTTAGGTCCTTGATTGACATTTGTGGTAGTAGGATAAGTCGTAGTATTTTGGTTGGGGATGATTAACCTCCCATTTGTTCCATACGTCTCATGACCGCTATCTATCGCAGCTTGATCTATTCGGAGGGCGCTCTCGAGCACTTCATCATAAGTTCTTAGTGGGAACTTCTGGACTTCTTCCTTTACCTCTACTGAGAGAATGAAGGAATAAATCACATAGTTCCATCTGGTCCATGTTTGGAGCACTTGCTGAAGAATAGAGGACTGTACGCCATCTTTGGATGAAATGAGCAATAGATTCATTGTGTTCTTGTTTAATATGCAAGAATTCCCTGATTCCTGTTCTCAACAATTTGTTCATGTCAAATGCCTTGATGAACTCTGAAATGAGTTGTTTAAATGAATGTATTGAGGCTTCAGGTATTCTGTAATACCAATCGAGGGCGATACCCTCTAAGGTTTTGGGAAATATTTTAGCAACAACTCCATCCCAAGGGAGCAGTTCTCGAATGGTTATGGCATAGGCCTTAATGTGTGCATTCGGGTCTCCCTCCCCTTTGTATTTGGGAAAATCGGGAAGAGGTCTTGGAAGCATGACACTTCATATGGTGAAGTCTAAGGGTTCTTTCAAATATTTTGAATAAGTTCCTATCGCATAGGTTTCACCATCGATGGTGCCTGAGAGGGGGAGGTGGAATGGGTTGTTGATATGGCATAGCGTATGCATTTGTAGGGACATAAGGAAATCCTTGTGGTTGAGTGAATATGCCAGGAGAAGAGAACATATCTCCTTGTGGTGATTTGGAATACATGTTTAAGTATGGAGGAGTATTTCCCAGGAATGGATTATTTTGTACTAGACCGGGAGGTATCATATTTTCCACCGGAGTGGCATTAGAAACACGGTTCTAGTTGGTGCTTGTTGTGAATACTGAGGAGGCATGCCCAACGTGCCTATTCCCGTGAGGAGGTCTACTTGGCTAGGATGATGTGGAGGATTGGAATTTCCTGCTTGTCATGAATTGTGAATTTTGACTTTGCTTGAAAGTTTCTAACCTCTAACTTTTCTACCAAAGTCTGAATGACTTCATTTGGTGAAGTCACGTATTTTTCCTTACGGGTGTTTGTTGTGTCGTTTGAGGTCAGATAGGCATATGGTACCCAACTATGAATTGGTCATTATCCTGCCAAGTTTCACCGAGGGCATTTCCTATAGGTAGAGGTATGGAGGTGTTTTCTTGAAAAGAGACCTCGGGTCATGTTTGTAAACTTCCTATAGGTGGGTACATACTCCGAGAGCGTTGTTCACTCCTGGCATAATGCACTAAATGTTCATCATCTAAAAATAGATATGGATCTGATTGTCTACTAATTTGTGGTCTAAGCAACACCTGAGGAGATGAACCAGATTCTCCCAAACGTCATGTTGTTCGAGCCTGAAGGCTCTGTTGTTGCGTTTGAGTGAGCTGATCCAACTCCTCTATTTGGAAAGAAGAACTATATCTAGTCCTTTGAGGTGGAGTTTGTGTTGAAAACCAATTAGTTGAATAGTTGTCACCCCATGCTGAGAGCGAGGGTGATGGCTTGTCTATTCAGTTGATCGTAGTATGCTTCAAGACCTAGGAGAGGTCTGCCATATGCATCGAATCCCGACATATTCGGGGGTATATGAATACCCGCAGAATAATGGGAAAGAGTGAAGGTGGATGGAAGAAGTGAAAATAAAAGAGGAAGAACTGTTTTTCACGTCAGGTTCACCAATTTTGTAAGCCGATGCGAAAGGCTAATGATGGAAAAGATGAAAAGTTTGTAATTGCAAGTAGAATCTACAAAGTAACTTTCACATCGGGTTCACCAATTTTGTACTGGAAAAGTGACCGAGGTCTACAAGTAACTCTTCCCGCGCACCCGACCTCCCGAGGTCATGCCGAGACAAAATGGGTGGGGATGGAATATACGTGGGGTATAGACAAACTAATTAGGAAATCTTATGTCTTCGACGCGCACTAATGGAATTCTAAATCTAAGGCAAAGAAGGCCCTCCTAACCTAAACGGCATGATAGATCGGTTGCAAGAGGATGACTCGCTCAAGGCTCCAATCAATATCGAGCTCGCATGATCCGATCTATAGGTCAGGGGATACGTGAAGATAACCTGACCTGGGTGCTTCATATATGTCTCCGACAGGGTCATGAAAATGGATGATGGATATATAGTGGATTCTATGGGTGATTCTCTGGTCTAGTCCAGAAATCCTTAGCTTGATTAGCTGCTACGTCTAGTGAGGATAACTGTGTGATAATGATTGGTGGAAGTGGAGAGGATCTAAATACTAATGTGCGTAAACCAAAGATCAACGTCTCGATTGTCCCGTGGGCTCTCGTTGGGTCAGGGGACCTATGGATCACAACCGTAGATTCATGGTCGTTGTGGACCTCCTATGGTCATGTGCAAAATCAATCCCTAATCCCTAGTATCCAATAGTCGTATGCCTTTTCGGCCTCTATATTTAGAACTAAAAGTTGTGCAATCTTCTCAGAGTATCTTATAGGCGTTCGGCAACTTGAATTCTTAAGCTAGTGTCTATGTCAATGAGAATGTCTCCTGCATCTGGCTATGGGACCAAAGGATCACAACCGAACGTTTTCTCTCTTTCAAGCCCTTCTACAATCATGGGATATTTATCTAGGGTAATCTGTAGTTTGGCTGGTTTGACCAAAACGTATGTGCTTTGTCATCTTCTATGTTTAATCCTCTTAACTGAGCTAATTTCTTGTAGGTCTGTTGTTGTTCTGAAGACTTGATTCTGAGATTTTGGTCTATGTCAGTTATTGCTGCAACAAGATTGGGTTGAGGCACGATTGGCTCGAATACGTATTCTCTGGGCTCCCTAGGTCCCGTGATTGTCATACAAAAGAAATAATATAAATCTAACTAAAGCAAAGTAAACTAATTATGTAAAGTATATCTACAACATATATATAAATTCTCTATTTTTGTATTTTTGATGAACTATTAAATAAAATTGAAAGAGCAATTATATAATATATCTAGAAAGTGACAACTAATCTAATAACAGAATTCAAAACAAACAAAGTAGCTGAGTATAGCTACTGCCCCTGCAGCAGTTGTGAATCTATTCTAAATAACCAAATAACTGATCTAATCTATTTGAAAGACCCCGATCTTACCTCAAAAGTGAGGAATGAATCATAGTTTCTCAGAAACTATCAATCCCCACAGCTTCCCCGGCAATATCGAAAGTGAGATTAACTGAAATGAAATGATTCACTACTCTATTTGATATGTTTTAACTAAAACTTTGATAGCTTGAACCTAGATTTTGCAGTAACAATGGCGAAATCCGATTGTGTGTGGCTTTGTCCCCTCAGTGTGGTCTCCTCATTCCTTCATGCTCACGTGAATCTAGAAAAGTGTGTAATGCTAGCATCAACAGAAGTAGGTATTGGAACAATGACAACTTTGGGTGTAGACTGAATACAATGCGAGTAGGAGAGGGATAGCAAGAGAACAAAGCTTGGCTTATGCAATTCCTAGCGGGATTTATTGTGAGTCATGCAACACAAAACATCCAGAACCTGAAACTATTCTTCTTGATGAACAAAACCTACAACTCTAATGGCTTCAGACTGAAAAATGAAACTATCCTATCTCAATTGATTGTATGAAACAAGTAATAACACTAAAACAAGAAGATTATGTGGCTTCTAAACAAAAAACAACACTAACTATGCATGCAACAAATGAAAACTATTGAATTCCTAAGAAAAACTGAAAGACTAAACTATTGAAATGAGAAAATGAGAGACAAATTTGAGGGGCCATTTGCTTGAAAACCAACCAACTATTTATAGAATTCCCATTTACCCAAAGGTGAAATCCAAATTGAACTCCTTTACAATAAACAATGGAAAAACACTATTCCAGGGAACCAAAATCATAAATAAAGCTGGTAAACATTGAAATTTTACGCGAGTCACGATAAAAGGAATGTTCTGGAAAAAATCATTATACACTTTTCTTTATCTAAACAAGTGTTGAGCCACATTCCTTTATTTAAAAAAGAATCAAATTACCATTTAAAACACTAAAATTGATGTGCAAAGAATAAGACTTGGTTAAATCTTCTACGTAAAGTCTATAAGATGAAAGAATAAATGTGGTAAAAGTTAATGAAAAGATATTCATCTATGGAATATAGACGCTACCTACTAAGGTAGTCACACGTATAGTGATTCCAAAACCAAATTCAATAGAGGCAATGAAAGAATAGTTGGAGATATTATGTTTGTGTAGCATTTCTTTTCCTAAAAGGAATTGAAAGAAAATGTGTGGAAGAAGAAATAAAGTGTCCCACATTAAAGCAAAAACAAGGACTTGTCATGCCACATATTCCACATTGTGATTCTACATTATCTAAAAGGTTATTCGGGGAAAATATGATACATCATATTCAAAAATAGGCATGATACTTATATATTTCTTCGAGTTTAGGAAGATAAGTTGTCAAGAACTTCGTATATGCAAATATCATTAAAAAGGCTGGCTTTATAAGTTTACGATATTTCCAATTTATACTATTTTGTCGGATACCTCTAAAAGTGGGTGAGGAGGTGATCTAACCCGACCCAAACACAGATCGAATAAATTTCATTATAAAATATCAGTTGAGAATGATATGATATTATGATAGATGCTAATAAAAGGTGTTGTTGCTACGGTGAACGTGCAAATCAAGTTAAAGTGAATCATGACTCCTAATTTTTGTGCGAGATTTGTTTTCTAATTATTATAATATTTTGTGTGTTTAATTATCCTTGATTTAGATTATATTTTTGTTGGCATTTGTTCTTTAACTATTTCATAAAAAGAATTTACATTGATTTTTTAAATTTATTTTTCCCTCTTTTCCTTATTCTCCATCGGCATTCCCTATTTCTCTTGGAAAGTAAAGAATTGATTCTTAGTGTTTCCTATGAACATGCACATTAGTAAGAGTATATGACAAAAATATAAGGAATTTAAAAATAAAAATAAAAATTGAAAAGTAAAGAATTTTTTTATTAGAGAAGCATCACTATACTAAAACATAGATTTAAAACATTTAAATAATAGTATTTATTATGTGTACTTATTGTATTGATTAGAGTATTAAAAGTGATAAGGATTGGGACACTTTCATTATATGAATTGCATTATTTTGTGTGTTGTTCTCCAAACCATTCTAAATCCCAAGAATTGATAATATGTGCTCTTGTTAATTCCCTCTGTTTTTATAATAGGTTTTCAAAGTGTTGTGATCACATGAGATTTACAAGGAAGAAGGGTAGTTTCCCAATGATTTATGAAAAAGTAATTGATGTTTTTAGAGCCTTGAAGCAGATGAATAAGTTCGTGCAGATATATTATGTAGCTGGCACTTTCTATAACCATATTACTACCAAGATATTTATACCAATTAAAAAGTATGATGGTTCTAGTAAGTTCTTTATTCACACTTTTATTCTAGGTTTGTTTCACCTCGTTATATTGACTTGTTCTACATTTTCTGCTTTCTACCAATCATCTATCAAATCGTGACAAACACACTATCACTCTTAAAACCAATTTTATAAAGTATTTTGATTTTCAAATATTCCTTTATTTGATTACATTACATTTATTGGGTTATACTCATTTAAATATGATAGTAAATGCAATTTGGTTAGTTATGGTGCATTGTTAGAGTAAACCCACTTTCCACACCTACATTATAATGAACCCATTTGATACAAGTGTGGTGGGATTCTAATTAAGGACAATGTTAGAATAGGAAATGTTTCAAGCCAAAACAACTACTTGAAGTCTTATACACAAGAAAATTGATATTTTTTTATTGAAATGGATTAAACGCACATATGCCGCACATACACACACAATATTCAACAATCTATAAAGATATACATTATAGCTATCAATTAGACTAAATCAATCTACAACAAAAACTTAGAAATTTAATCTTATTTAACCAACCCAACCTATGAACTCCAATGGAGCTCCTCTAAGCTTATTTCTCACAAGGGCGAGTTCTTATAGAATTGAACACTACCTACTTAAAATATTTAGCTAAGTTTGCATCCCATGCATATGGCATTAAATGCAAATCTCAACCCAGTCACTCATACTAAATGTGTTACAAATCTTAAATGATAAATAAGGCCTAAATGTTCTTATCACATAATAAGTTTTTCACAATTTGAAGAAACTAGAGTCATATATATCAACAAACTCAAAAATGGATGGGGTAAATCATGTCCCTTATTGGCTCCATGTTGGTTATATTCTCTATGCTCATGAACAAGTGAACTCCAACACTTTTGCTTCCTAAAATCACACACACACACACACACATTATGTTCTCCGCATAATGCCAAAAGAATCCATTTGTAGAAACTATAATGAGCTCAAAGGAATTTGTAACTTCAATCGTATATATTTCCATCAAGATGAAGATTTAGATGTAACATAAGCCTCTAAGCATGGATTATGTATTACGACACGACGACATAAAAGTTGTTTTTCTAAAATAGTTATCTAAGATCTTGTGTCAAGCATACAAACATTGTACCAAGCATTTTAATTATTATGTCATTATTCTCAAGGTATATGTATATCATGTAGATTCCAAAATGCATTCCAAGTTTCTTCACCATGAATGACCTCAACAATCTTTCATGTGTTGTTTCACTTAACACATGTTGAGTACAATAAATTGATAACTATTTCTACTTTTATGATTATGTACCTTAAACCTTATGAATCCTTTTATTAGAGATGCAAATATAATTAAGAATAAAGTCACACAATCCTACTTATTTCTACTCTTTTTTTTTGATACAATATTCCTCACGAACCTAGATAATCTTGCATCATACACTAGGGAGATTAAAATAACCATGAAATCTATCTTTTATGATCCCTATCACCGGCATTCCATGTCTATTTTCTTTGCTTGTTGTTTTCAAGTCACATCTTCAATAGCATTGCCATTTCATTCTATTAAAAATTCCTTGTATTATTAGTTGCATGTTATCTTGACTCTAACATTACTTACATTTTATTTTTCCTCATGCGATCTCTCAAGAATCTTATATGTCCAATCAACTTATTAAAAATGTGTTGTTGGTATTTTCCCATTGTTCTTCATATTAAAGTAGGATGCAAATATGCCACATTCGAAATATTTAAAATATATTTTCCTTTAGGAAACTCAATATAATATGCATTCGATAAAGAATATCTCAACCCTCTCAATGGTCCTATCTTTGTCCTTTGTGAGGGTATAAGTTATTGTTTCAATATCATCCTTATATATAAAGTGTAATTATAACATTTCGAGAGTATATAGTATTTACCCCTTGTTTTCATTCATTTCAAAACATTAGGTTTGGGACGCATTATACATCATATTGCTTGTTGAATTGCATCAAGTGTTGATTTCAATATTTTTCCTCAAAGGGGGTCTAATTAAGAAGTACTTACGAATACAAACCCCATACTTTACCATTTTGTAAGGTGTTGGTTTTAGATTAGGTCTTAGAGAAAGGAGAGCATTTTCTTGGTGATCTGCAATGAAACCGAGAAAAATAAAGTGAGGTTTGAATATCATACCCATATGATCATATTCATTGTCAAGAAATTTTAGTTAGAGGAAGGCCCGTTTCCATATTGTTATGGTTTTGGTAGAGGCAATTCAATGATTATACAAATATGGTCAATCTTGTTGAATTTAAACTTATTTTTTCTAATCATGTTTCACATTAGAATTTGTACCCACTTCATAATATTATTGATAAATGTATCTCTCGTTATCGATAAAACATATATTTTCTTTTGTCATTTCAAAAAAATAGCTATTCTTAATATTTTCATATGTTAAATATATCCTCCTCTATAATTGATATTATTTCTAATTTATAATATGAAAATCACTCTCCACGAGTACACATACATAGAAATCTAGTCTCAAACTTATATGTAGCTCCAATGCATGTTAGTTATGAAATAACATCATGGTACTAAAACAAAGTTATGAGTCAATTATGAATTATCGTCATAATACTAAAATATAACTTATTCAAAAATCCCAAATGATCCTAGTCACATTATTGACCCTAGCCAACATTGAACTAGTCCCGCCATTACATAAGGGATGACATATGATGTTTGCATTATTTCTAGTGTTTATATTTTCTTGATAATTAGTTGAGTACCATACGAGATGTTCCTTACATGATAGGCAAGAGCCAACTACAAAAACTTATTAGAATGAAGAGGAACAACCCAACCAACCTTTAGGGTAGATGAAGGTGAGTAACTTAAAGGCAAAGACCAACCTTACTATGTTGTTAGAAAAGAGCACCTTAGAGGGAGTGAGTGTCAAACACAACTTTAAAAGCACGAGGGAAAAACTTTATTTTGAATCCTCAAGTTATTGCATGAGGTGTTGAGACTTTTGTAAAAAACTCCATAAGAAAATTGTACCGCTCTCCTCCATATTGGAGATTTCCTCCTCTTTTACCATTATCTCATTGTGAATTATAGCTTAACAAAGACACCACATAATTAATTGGACCCATAGCTATTAATTATTGACTTTTAGGAATTAATTATTTATCTAAACATATAAAATTTTTACTAAGAGGTTTATTCAAGGGGTTGTGTTGTATTGGAAAACAAAGAAATTAGTAAGTTTGAGGTTTTGAGTTCAAATGTCTTTTGGTGTCGTGTGTGCAATAGTACACAAAGGACTAGGGCCATGTTTGTCCCTAGATTCTTCTAAGGGCTAGATGGAAGAGTTGTTACATATCAATCGGGGATTGTTTGTGCCATAGATTCACATAAGGGTAGTGGTTGAGTTATTAGTGTTGGAAGGTTCTTGTTTGTGCCCTAGATTTACCTAAGGGTAGTGGTGAGTTATTAGAGTTGGTTGGGCCTTATTTGTGCCCTAGATTTGCCTAAGGGTAGTGGCAGCTTACTTACTAGAGTTGGTTAGTTTCTATTTGTGCACTAGATTATTCTAAGGGTAGTGGTTGAGTTGTTTGTGTTGGTCGAGCACTATTTGTGCCCTAGATGAATTGTTAGAGTTGATTGGGCCATGTTTGTGTTGTAGATTCACATGAAGGTGTGGTTGAATTGTTAAAATTGGTCCATATTGTGTACTCTACTCTCGGTCCCGTGTTCAATCCCCAATTATGGAGCCCTTTCTTCCCCATCCCCCTCCCCAAAATATATATATATATACACTCAATACGAGACCGTCTTTTTAGGCGGGAGTCCTAATTTACCAATTATTAGTCTTTGATATTGACATCGTTAAAGGTTGGCTTGTAAAATAAATGCTTGTGCAACGTACTCTAGAAGATCGAGAATAGCATTATAAATAGACCCATATGGGGCTGCTCAACCATCGAGCTCACAAATATATTTATAGGTTTGTGAGATTCAGATTCCAAGTTTTTTTGGTAATTTTTCAAAGAGAGTGGATCAATGGCGGGGAGTGAAAGAGTAGGGAGAAGAATAATGGTTGCTGTTGATGAGAGCGAGGAAAGCATGTATGCACTTCAGTGGGCTGTTGATAATCTGGTCAACAAAAAGAGCATGAACAAATTATTATTATGCATGCAGAGGCCCCCGCTGTTTCCAAGCTCGCATTAGCAGGCCACGGTACTATTCCTACACTCCCATTTTTTGATGTCTTGTTACAGAAATCAATACGCCTAATTTTAATTATATCTGCAGCGGCTGCATCCGCGGGGCATCACGTGTTGGACATCGCCGGAAGAAGCGAGAACCTCACCACACAAAGAGTATTCTCGCTTGCAAGAGACATCTGCGAGAAAAGCAATGTAAGGCATTTTTGAAAAAAATTGGTATTGCCTTTTCTGCAGGAATTTTTTTGTTTTACAAGAAGATTTGTGGCGTTTATTGAAAGCAATGGCGGTGTTGCAGGTAAGCGTAGAAACGAAGGTGATGACAGGAGAAACACAGTATGCCATCTGTGAGGCAGCTAACGAATTGAAAGTAGATATATTGGTTGTTGGAACTGATGGCCATGGAGCACTTAAGAGGTGATCTGTGATTTATTTCAAAATTTCATATATAATGGTTTGGGTCATGACATGTTTGTGTATAAGTTGTAGAATTTGTTTTTGGGATTCGGTTTTGCAGGGCTGTTGTGGGAAGTGTGAGCGACTACTGCACACGCCATTGCAAGTGCCCTGTGTTGGTCATCAAGAAACCTCACCACTGAGCTAAACTGGAACAATGTGAAAGGCATATTATGCTTCACTTTTCTTTAACAGCTGGAGCACAAGCTTGGGATATGGTATTCGTTTGGTTTTGTGGGTATACAGATAAGTATATGGGTGGATAGATAGAAAGACAGACAAAGAGAATTGCTTTTCTATGCCGACAAATAAATAAGATGGTGTACGGTCACTTTATTCTTCACCAGTGATCGGACCTGACCGGTACCCACTTCACAACGTAGAAAGCACGAAATGAATCTGCTATGTACAGATTTTACACTATCTTCCATGTACCTCAATAACATAGCTTATAAAATCTAAATCTTTTGCTCAAGTTTTCACATCTCCAGTTCCACCAAGTAAATTTTGGCAGCCATAGAACACCTCATGCAAGCTGTATATTTTTTCTTCACAAAAATAATAATGAATTTTCTGACATAAATAAATATGGGTTTGATGAAAATCACCAATCACATCTTTATTCAAAATAAAATAATTGAACAAGAAATCAAAATTCTCAGGTTACATAGTTTGTTCACTCATAGCTTGCACACATGCAATGCTGAAGCGTGCCTTATCGCACTACCGGCTTAAAAATGTGGACTTGAGCACAGCGGTTCAACTATGACATTGTACACTTTTTAAACGGGAAACAGTCTTTTCACTGAAAATATCAAATTAAACCCTGACACGTATAAAGCAACACTTCAGCAAGGCAATCTCCATGTGCGCAAAGTAAGGGCCAAAGTTGTTTGACATCACTTGTTTGGCAGCTTCGCAGTGGGCTTTGCCCTTACCATATGCGCATGCTATCAGCGATCATTTTAGTTGGTCGAGTTTGTGGATTTGATTCTCAACTTACCTATAAGAATTATGAGTGTCTTGTAGGGGGTGTTCACCTTCTATTAAAACTTTAACTTTTGTTAGGATTGAAACAAATGAACAATAAAACGGAATTAAAACAGAAATAAAAGAAACATGCAATTGTAAAATAAATTCAAGATTTAATGTGGTTCACCCAGTGTGGGCTACATCCACCAGAAACAAGCCAAACTTTTTCTTTATTCAATCACGAGGAATACAATATAATTCTTTCTCTTTTCATATTACAAAGAGTAAATCCATGCATATATATATAACTTGTGCACCTCTTTGTAAAAGTTTGCTTCAACCACAAGCAACCTAAATATAACATGCTTATAAATAAGACATGCATATAAATAAGATAAACATAAAAATAACAACTCTCATCTATTAATAAGACAATGCTATTTTTATCCATGGCCATGCATTCCTCCCATAATCAAGGAAAAAGCAAACTGCCACTTCAACTTGTAGTTAGGCTCCACATCTTCAACAATCTCCCACTTGGAGACTAACTGACTGCAACCCACTGTTACAACTCATCCTCGAACTCTTCTCTAACTTGTTTCTCTTCTTCAAGATCAATCTTGAAGACCTATCAAAGCTGAACAACCTTCCAGCTTCTCTTTTGTCACCGCCTTTGTCAACATATCAACAGGATTCTGACTTGTATGGATCTTCTCCAACTTCGATGTCCATCCTCCAAAACTGATCTAATAAAGTGATACCTGAGTTGTATATGTTTGGTTCTCAAATGGAATGTTGAGTTATTTACAAGATGAATTACACTCTGACTATCACTTTGAATAACCTGTAATCCTCTTGCTTCTTTCCCAACTCTTCCATGAACCGTTGCATCCATATCATCTCCTTGCTTGCTTCTGTAGCAACAACATACTCTGCCTCTGTAGTAGACAAGGCAACAATCTTTGCAGTTTAGAAATCCAACTAACTGTCGTGCCACCAACTAGTGAATACATAACCTGTGGTGCTCCTCCTACCATCTAAATCTTCATCCATGTTTGCATCAACATATCCGTGTAAGGAAACCTCTCGACTCTCCATAAAGCACAACTTCCTGCAATCGGTCCTCTCAAGTATCTAAGAATCCACTGACCGCATTTCAATGCTCCTTTCTGAATTACTCATATATCTGTTCAAACTCCCACTAGATAGGCAATGTTTGGTCTTGTGCGTACCATAACATACATCAAACTTCCAACTTGAAGAAGCATATGGAACTCGAACATATATTCAATCTCTTCATGTGTGTTAGGACACTATTCTTTACTTAGCTTAAAGTGCTTTGTGCTAATGGTGTGCTTACTGGTTTTGCATCATGTATCCTAAATCATCCAACACCTTGTTCACATACTCTTCTTGAGACAAAGTGTCGATATTTTACTCTTTACTGTCTCTATTGATTCTCATGCCAAGAATTTTCTTTGTTGCACCTAAATCCTTAATGGAAAATGTATTGGTTGTCTCTTTAGCTCATTTATATCCCCGTTCTATCATGAACCTATCAAATCTCAAATACCACAAAATGCGTTGGAGCTTGCTTAAGGTCACTTTCTGTTTCTTAAGGCCATAAACTCTTCTTCAATCAACACCAAATTCTCCTTCCCCGACTTCGTATCCTTGTGGCTGATCCATATAAATTTCTTCCTCTAAATCATCATGAAGAAAATAATATTTTTTACATCTAATTATTCAAGATGCAAATCTTCCACAGCTACCAAACTTAAAACAGTTCTAATGGAAGTCATTTTAACAACATGAGAGAAAATTTCATCAAAGTCTATACCTTTTTCCTATGCAAATACCTTCACAACAAGTCTTGCTTTGTACCTCTTTTTGTCACCTTATTCTTCCTTCAACCTGTAAACCCACTTGTTCTACAATGCTCTCTTTCCTGCAAGGAAACTGAACTAAATCCAAAGTTTGGTTGTGATCTAGGAGTCCATCTCCTCATCCATACCCTGCTCCCACTTTTTCCGTGTTTCTACCTGCATTGCTTCTTCAAAACTTTCTAGTTCTCCACCATATGTCAATAAGCAATAGTAAATATCATATGAAGATAATCGTGCAAGAGGTTTACTTACTCTAGTAGAATGTCTCACAAGATTTTTTGGATATTGAGGCTCTTGTTGTTCTTGTTGATTGTGATCTACAAAATCAACACCGATTGTGCTAGGATTGATGCCAACTTGTTGATTTTCCAGCCCTTTTAGTACTTCTCTATATTATTATCTCATTAAGTGCTACATACTCAAACTTTTCCAACTTCTTATCTTGTAGTTGTTCCTTGTACATAACCCTTTCATTGAAAATAACATCCCTACTCCTAATGATTTTCTTCTCATCCAAACTCCACAACCGAAATCCAAAATCATCAATGTCATACCCAATGAAAGTACATTTATTTGACTTAGCTTCTAGCTTGGTCCTATTCTCTTTATCAATGTGAACAAATGCTTCACAACCAAAAATTTTAGAAAAATTAGTTTACCTCCTTATCGGTCCAAGCCTCCTCTAGTACTCCACCTTCCAAAGCACTTGAAGGTCCTTTGTTTATCAAGTAAACAACAATATCTACAACATCCACCCAAAGTTGTAAGGGCAATCCAACATGCAATCTCATGCTCCTTGCATGCTCCATGATAGTCATGTTCATTCTTTCTAACACACCATTCTGTTGTGGTGTTCTAGGAACTATCTTCACCCTACGGATTCCATTATGTGAACAATAGTTATTAAATTCATTTCTGTAGTACTCTCCACCATTATCTAATCTGAGACACTTCAACTTCAAACCTATTTCATTCTCAACCAAAGCTTTCCACTTCTTGAAAGTATTAAATACATCATATTTCTTCTTTATACAGTAAACCCAAACCTTCCTAGTAGCATCATCAATAAAAGTAACATAATACCGTGAACCACCAAGAGAAGATACATGAGCCGACCCCACACATCTGTATGAACAAGCTCTAACTTATGTTCCTTTTTGGTTGATCTAACCTTGAGAAATCTCACACATTTTTTTCCATACACACAATGCTCACAATAGTCCAGGTCTATGTTTTTGAAATATGACAACTTTCCCTGTGAATGTAAAATATTCATCCCCTTCTCACTCATATGGCCAAGTTTGTGATGCCATAGAGTCATGTCTATACATGTAGTAGCTCAAATAGAAGACGGATCAGTACTAACAATGGATAAATACAAAGTACCGACTTTCTTACCTCTTGCTACCACAAGAGAACCCTTGGTAACTTTCCAAGAATATGCTATAAATATAACCATACAACCCTCATCTCCTAATTGCCCTGCAGAAATTAGATTCCTCCTCAAGCTAGGAACATGCCTGACATTCTTCAACACCCAAGTGTTACCATTATGCAATTTAACATGAACACTTGCCTTTTCCAATAATGTTACATGGCTCATCATCACCAATATATACATGCCCAAAATTCCCTTAAACATAATCTTGAAAATACTATCTATGAGGAGTTGCATGAAATGAAGCACCAAAATCTAAAACCCAAGATTCTGATTTACTATCTAAAGAAAGAATAAGAGCATCTTGTAACACATCACCTGCTACATTTTCCTCTTTTCTCGTCTTGTTGATATTTCCCGATTTTAAAGACCAACAATCTTTCTTTACATGTCATTCTTTTCCACAATTCCAGCATACCATCCTGCTTCTAGATTTAGATCTGCCCTTCTTAGACTTTCCACGGTGTCCAGGACCTTTTGATTTTTCCTTTAGTCTTCCCTTGTTCTCTACACTCAAAGCATTACCAAATGACTTGCCTGTGTTTTTTCTTCCCACCTCTTCACCAAGAATCACACCAATAACATCATCAAACTTTAAAGTGTTTGAACCAAAAACAAAATTACTCACAGCCATAACCAAAGTATTCCAACTTTCAGAAATGAGCACAAAATCAAAAGAACATTAACTTCATCATCAAAACTTACTCCTACAGAGCTTAATTGATTAGTAACCATGTTGAATTCATTCAAATGATCATTTAGTGAATCACCTTCTAACATCTTCATATTAAACAAACTTTTCATGAGAAATACCTTATCGGAGGTCGCAGGTTTTTCATACAATTTACCCAATTTTTTTATTAGATCTACCAAAGTGTCTTTTCTATAGACATATTGAAATCTAATGTAGCTTCCAGCACAACCGTATCGTTCCCGGTGCTTTCGGATCAAGAACATCCCATTCTTCATCTTTCATAGCTGACAACTTCAAAATTTTCCCTTTCAATGGTAGATAAAGATCCTTCTGATATAGGTAGTCCTCCACTTGCATCTTCCATAGTTGAAATCTCTATCCGTTAAACTTCTCAACCCTGAACTTATTATCTTATGTCATTGCTCCCACTCAAACAAGAAACCCTCCTGTGAGATTTTTCTCTTAAAAACAAAATCATATTTTGATACCGCATTGTTAGGATCAAAACACGGATAAACAATAAAATGGAATTAAAATAGAAATAAATGAAGCATGCAATCACAAAATAAACTCAAGATTTAACGTGGTTCACCCAATGTGGGCTACATCTAAAAGAGTGTGTGAGAATCGTATAAAAAAATAGTGTACCACGATGAAGTTACACTCTAAAGGAAACATAATAGCTCTAGCGTAATCACAAGGAGGAATCATTCAAACAATGGAAGAACTTGCATAACAGAACAAATCTTGCACATGTAGAGAAAGATAGCAGAGTGTCTTGGCATATGCATAAATGTCAAATGAAGGGATACATATAGGGTGCTAAGTAACCTAGTGCATGACACATAAGAAAACCCTAAACCTAACCCATATGTGATGACCCTCCATATGTGTGTGGAGGACATTTAGGATCCCACACACTAACACCCCCTTCATCGAAGTTGGGGTAGCGGCTATGATGAGTTAGACAGAATAAGAAGACACTCTTAAACAACTAAAAAGATGTGTCAATGGGGCTGACAACTAAAGGCTTGATAAGGTGCCCATGTACAAACAACACCTTCCTAGAAGAAGAAGAAGAGAAGGATTATATAGCTCGAAGAAGATGAGCAACTGCATAAGACCTCACCCTAAGAAGAGACCGTAAGTGAAGAAACTTCACTTCAGTGAAGGGCTTGGTGAATATATATGCAATTTGATCAGCTGTATGAATGTACTGAATGTCGATGATACCATCATGAATAAGCTCTCGTATGAAGTGCATATGGATCTCAATGTGCTTTGTCCACTGATGTTGAACTGAATTTCTAAAAATTGAGATAGTGCTTGTGTTATCACAATAGATAATGGTAGGCCGCTGAAAGTGGATGCTAAACTCTGTCGAAAACCCCTATAGCCAAACAACCTCTATGGGAGTGTTAACTAGTCCTATGTATTACGCTCTATAGAATATATCACAATTACATTCTACTTCTTACTAGACCAACTAATAAAAACCGAACCAAGGAGAAATCGTAGCCAAAGGTAGATTTACGATGATCTAAGTCACCATCCTAGTCAGAATATGTGAACCCAATCAATTCAATATCTACCCCTCCAAAATAGTGAATGCCATTAGTATAGGTGCCACGAATATAATGAAGGATCCACTTAGCTACTTTCAAATGCAACTCATGTGGCTCCTGCATGAATCTGGACATGATCCCAACAACATAAGATAAATCCAGTCGAGTGTGAGTCAAGTAAATCAAGCTCCCCACCAATTGTCAATAAAGGGTACCATTAACCAAGGGAGTAGAGCAATCAGAAACCAACTTAACCCCAAAAAGAAAAGGATTAGGAGAAGACTTGTAATTGAACATCTGAAAATGAGCAAGCAAGTCAAGAGCATACTTAGGTTGTGAAATCAAAATTCTTGAGTTAGATTGTGAAATTTGGATCCCAAGAAAGTAATGAAGTAGACCTAAGTCAGTCATGGAAAACTTGTTGGCCAAGGTGATCTTCACATAATCAATGATAGAGGAAGAGCTACATGTGATCAACAAGTCATCAACATAGAGAACAAGAATGAGTATGGAGTCATCTTGCCATATAATATAAACATTTGGATCAGAGTGACACCTAGTAAACCCTGATATAAGTAAAAGGAGTCCATCTTGGCATACCAAGCCCGAGGGGCTTGTTTAAGGCCATAAAGAGACTTCTTTAACTTATAAACGAGGGAGGGATCATGGACATAACCTAGAGGTTGTTCCATGTAGATCTCTTCCTTTAGGTCACCATGAAGGAAGACACTTTTAACGTCCATTTGATGGACTTTTCATCTATTTTTTGCGGTAATGGCAAGGGTCAGTCGAATAGAAGTCATCTTCGCAACCGGAGAAAAGGTTTCAATATAATCAACCCCAACTATCTGGGAGAAACCCTTAGCTACTAATCGTGATTTAAACTTTTTGACATCTCCATCTACTCCATACTTTGCTCGAACACCCACTTACACTCGAACAATTTTTCTTCCTTTCGGAAGAGGGTGAGATCCCAAGTATCATTCTTCATGAGAGAGAATACTCCTCATCCATGGCGAATCCCACTCAGGAATACCGAAGCCTCCCGAAAAGACTGGATCGAGGGTAAAGGTGAAGAAAGAGTGGGGTCCAATGAAATCTGAGTGAGTATGTCTCATATCCAAAGTATCTCTAACTAAATCTCCAACACTTTGCAAAGTTTTCCTATCCCAAAGAGGACCAGGAGGATCAGGCTCTGAGTCAAAGATTCGTCACTCAAGTGAGAAGGGACATAGTCCTCATCATCACTATTGTTAGAATTGGAAGACTCAAGGGTCTGATGGTTGGGAGGATTAGGAAGAGGAGCACGCTCAACAACATCATCATCTAATGAGTCAGAATCTGAATCAACAAGCTAAAGAACCTCAATAGGTAGAGAATTAGAATTCAAAGAAGACTCATCAAACTTAACACTTCTCTCAATATAAATCTCATTAGAAGTAGGATTCAAAAATTGATATCCCTTCATGCCAACAGGATACCCTACAAAGATATAAGACTTGGATTTTGGTTCCAATGCCTTGCGTTTCTTCTTGGGAATCTGAACCATAGCCTTGGATCTGAAGAATCGAAAGTGCTCAACATTAGGCTTGCATCCAAACTAGGCTTCAAGGGCATCATCCCTCTTACTACCTTGTGTGAAACACAATTCTAAATGTAATTAGCACAATTCACTGCTTGCTTCACCCAATACTGTGGAGGAAGAAACTTGAGTGAATCATATAAGTGGCCATCTCTATAAGAGTATGGTTCTTTCTTTCTTTACTCCATTATGTGAAGGGCTATAAGCAATAGTATGCTGCAAGAGAGATCCCTTCGAGAAGTACAAAATCTATGAACCTATTGTTTACATATTCGCCTCCATTGTCGGTTGAAGAACCTTAATAGATCGTTCCACCTATTTCTCAAAGAAGAGCCTTAAAGTCCTGAAAATGTTCAAAGACTTCAGAATTAAGCTTAAGAAAATATACCCAAGTATATCACGAATAGTCATCAATGAAGGTCAACACATAAAGAGCTCTAGTAAACGAAGGAGATGAAAATGGACCAGAAATATCACTGTGAATAAGATCCAAAGGACGAGTAGTTCTCCAGGATTTTCCTTTGTCAAATTTCTTTTCAGTTGCTTTCCAAGGGTACAACCCTCACAAAGACCCTTAGAAAACTTGACGCGGGGTAACCCGTTGACCATTTCATTTTGGCTCAATTATTCAAGGTAGCGATAATTTAGATGTCCAAAATACTCATGCCATAGCTTACTAACCTCATTTGCATGAGTGAGCAAGGAAGTGGGCATAGAATCAAAAGTAAAGTGGGAAAAGGTATATAATCATGAATGGTGATCTGCCTTTCCCTCAACCACTATAGTGTCATCGTTAAGCTCATGAATAATCACCGGGTTAGGACCAAATTCCACTCGCATTCCTTCACCAAGGTTTGTAATTTGGTAAACCAATAGAAGATTGGTAGAGATAAGGAACACTCAACACTTGGTTGAATGTTCCCCATCCATCTCTACTTGATCCACTACTAAAGCCCGACATTATTGTGTCATTACCCATCATGATTTGGGACATACCATAAGTTTGATGTTGGAGAACTCAACATGCAAAGAAGCCATGTCATGCGAGGCACCAAAATCTATAATCCACGTTGATAAGGAGAGAAATTTGGCTACAAGGGCCTTTCCTTTCTTCTTATCAGATTTAGAACCTTTTGCAGTAGAAGACTCGGCCTTGGAGCATTTTTTTTGATAGACTTAGGAACACCTATTTGATTTTTCTCAAGTAAATGAGTAAGGTGATCAATTTTTTTCTCATACACATATGCTCTTTATAACTAGGCTTCTTGCAATAGGAACACAAATACTTGTCTTTCTATGCTCTAGGCTTAGAATTGAAGTGTTTGTGTTAAATTTAGTTTTGGTCTTGGTTTCCTTCTTAGGTTGATCCTTTTTTTATTTCTTCTTTTTAGTCTTCTTTTCCTTACTAGTACTTTCTACAAGGGCATGTGACTTGGACTTGAGAGACCCCATTTGAATGAGTTTTCCTATTCTCGAATGAGTTGGGATGAAAAATAGTCAAAGGAGGGCATATTCCAATCCTTTCCCAAGGAAGCTTTTGTAGCGTAAAAGTTGACACAAAGACAGAATATTCAGGACCTAACTTAGAGAGAATCAACAAGATCAGTTGAGAATACTTTCTTCTCTACTTGACATTCCTTTAACAACAATCTAGTGTGGACAAACTTAGAGAAGAATGCTTGTAGGTTTTCAAAATCACTAGGATTTAACCCTAGTAGTTCATTTTCCAACTCATGTGCTCTCATGTCATCTTGTTGTCCAAACATTCCATCTAACATTTTCCACGCAAAATTAGGTGTTTTGAGATGACTCAATGTGGAAGAGAAAGTCAGGAGAAACAAACATGCAAAGAAGACCTAAAGCTTCATCACTATGGTTTAACCACTTAGATTTTTCAAGGTTGTCATCTGGTTTAGTCTCAGTTCCCATGGTGATGCGGAATAACCCTTTACCCCTTAGTTTCATAATTATTTTCGATCTCCATTTGAAGAAGTTGAACGACATAAGCAAAGGAATTGAAAGTGCATCCATAGTGAAGAGAGAGAAAGAATGCAAAAAAGAAAAAAAAGAATCACAACCACCTAGGACAATATAATAACCCCCTACTTTCGACACTTTATAGTTTAGTGTGTTGAATATAATCGGGTCTGAGTGTGCATCTTGAAACACTTGGTAACTCACCTTGTAATCAACGTAATAACGCGCAAGAGAGGAGACCACAATTGTGTTTTGTGGAGCACAAAAAAGTGACACCGTACATAAGCACAATTACAAAAAAACTAGGAAGGAGTGAAATCAAATCTTGGTTGTGAGAAAAAATGTCTCATGTCGCAAAGGATACCCCCTTGCTTGCAAACTATGGTAGATGCGCTCACTAGTCGCAAGCAATAATAAGGATAAAATACAATTTTTTAAACGAACTCAAGATGAGTCTGAGAGATCTTCAGAATGCTACGGAAAAGCACGTGGAAGACAAATAGGAGCTCAGAGTGTTACTACACACTTGAGCGCATGATTAGTAAAAAAATCAACAATAACGCTTAAAAAATTATCATTTGGAAATGCCTAATTTAGCTAATTTTAAAGCTATGGGAGTTAAAAATGATAATTAACATTAAAGCAAAGGACGATTTTAAATATTTTATCTAATCATAAATGAGGTCAATTTGAAATTAATAAAACTAGATTTAATATAATTAAATCTAATTAATTTCAACTAATTAAGATCTAATTAAAAATTAAATCCTAATTAAATATTTTAATACTTTCCTTACTAAAAGAGTCAAATTTTCCCACTTACAATTTAAATTTTTTGGATAAGATCTATTAAATCAAACTAATTAAGATCTATGAAATTAAATGAAACTAATTTCTATTAAGATCTATTAATAGAAAGAGATTGAAAAAAAAAAATCACCATTATTTGAAACACCCACAGTTTGGAAATTAAAACAAACCTACCAAACTTACCATAAATGAGATGAATTGCCCACTTGGCTCGACATGGATCTCGGGTTGGTCATAGTGTGGGTCTTGGTGAGCGATTGAGGGGAGAGCACAGGGGGCAGGGTGAAAACATGGGCACACGGTATGGGCGTGGGAAGTAGGGAGCTCAGAGTACAACACATGGGGAGCGGTAAGATTGTGGTGAGGGAAGGAAGCCGACGAGGGGGGAGGAGGGAGCTCCGAGGTGAGGAGGAAACTCATAGCCATGACAGGGGAAGGAGATGAGGGAGAGGAGAGGGCACGGCTCAGGCTAGCACGGATGGAGGACCATGCGGCGGGCCATATCTAGAACAACATGTAGTCTGGGCTAAAAAGGAGAGCTTGCCACAATGAAAACATGCAAAAAAAAATAGTCACGCCTAAATCCGTTGCGGGGTCAAAGGTGAGTTAAACGGTGAGGCAAGAGTGAGTCTCAGAAGCTGGCGAACAAAGCACAAATCACTCGTACAAAACAACACAAAGAAAATTGGTTGAGGAGCTCAAAGGAGAAGGAGCTCATAGGAAGTGAAACAACACAGACCAACATACAAACACAACAAACAACTTGCAGTTTTGAACCTGAATCTCTACAAAACCAACATGTAAACACAGAGAAACCGAAAAAAACTAGAGATCTAAAGAAAATTTCTGGTTTAATTAAAAAATAAAAAACTAGAAAAAAGAACCTCTATTTTAGCTGATCTACCAAATTTATCCACAGCTAGCTAAATGTAGCTATAAAACCCCTGAAAAACTCAAGGAGATCTACACATGCACAAAGAACACAACAAAACCAAAAACTTTCCAAGAACAACTTGTTAAGAACATTAGCAATAAATTTCTAGAATCTGATGATCAAAAAAATTACACGAGGAGTAAAAAATAACGAAACCAAGAGTAATCACAACTTAGATGATGAATACACGTTTACTTGATCTCAACTCTGATACCATGAAAGAGTTTATGAGAATCGTATCAAAAACTATGCACCATGATGAAGTTGCACTCTAAAGGAAACATAATAGCTCCAGCGTAATCACAAGGAGGAATTGATCAATCAATGGAAGAACTTACATAATAGAACAAAGCTTGCACATGTAGAGAAAGACAATGGAGTGTCTTGGCATACTCATAAATGTCAAATGAAGGGATACATATAGGGTGTTGAGTAACCCTAGTGCATGACACAAAAACAAACCCTAAACCTAACCCTAAACCTAACCCATGTGAGATAACCCTCCATATGTGTGTGGAGGACATATAGGATCCCACACACCAAAAACATCCACCGAAACAAGTCATACTTCTTCTTTATTTAGTTCCGAGGAATACAATACAATTCTCTCTCTTTTTCATATTACAAAGAGTAAATCCATGCACATATATATAGCTTTTGCACCTCCTTATAAAAATTTTCTTCAACCAAAAGCAACCTAAATATAGCATGCTTATAAATAAGATAAACATAAAACTAACAACTCTCATCTATTAATAAGGTAACGCTATTTTTATCCATGGCCATGCATTCCTCCCATAATCAAGGAAAAATAAAATGCCACTTCAACTTGTAGTTAGGCTCCACATCTTCAACAACTTCATGTCACAAAACAAGTCTTGATTTTTTAAATTATTAAAAACACTCTAATTGTAAATTTTTGTGTGGATGCTTTTCCCACATGCATGCAATGACCCTACAAATACATTTAATATTGGTAGAGATAGTGGCATCCCCAGCCTAAATCTTCATACTCGACTTAATGGTAGTGAACTTATCTCCTTTAGAAGAAGGATGTTAGTAGAAGTCATTTTGTAAAAAAATGTTATTTGATTTGTTCTCTTTTAAAATATTTTTATTTTAAATATATTTATTTTAAATTAAAATTTACAATTTATCTTTAGTTTCAAATTTATTAATATATAAATAATGTTGTTGAAAATATTTAATTTATAATTTTATTAATGTTACTGAGGAAAAGATTATTATTTTATTTTAATTATATATTTTGGTTAAGTTATAACATTTATTTAATTATATGGAAAAATTATTTGATTATATTACATTAGGTTAGTTTCAATTGATCTATGATCATTCAATATGTGATGTCTATTATGATGCAATACAACATTATAGTTCGGTAAGTGCATGGAAATTGAGGGGGAAAAGTGCACAAAACAATTAGAAATCATCAAAAATGCATACACAATATTTAGTGCATGGAGATGGTGGGCCAAAAGTAAACAAAACAATTAATATGAAATGAATAATAATAAATTACATTGGATAATTGAACAACACCAAACCGGTGAATATATACAGATCGAATGCGAGTAGAAATGAAGAGACGTGTGAGGACACTGGAAGGTCACAGTCACGTGGGAGAGGTAGAGTCATACGCCAACATTCCCCCTTAATACATTATTTCTAATCGTAACTATGAATTAATGTATTAGATTTTTCTAACATCATATTTTCAGATAGTGGACCCCCTTATTCCAAACACAATAAAATTTTTATTACACTCTCCATGTAGCTTGCTCACCTTTGAGGTGACATGCCATCTTTTTGGATTCTTGGTCTTGGTGACACCTTGGTTTTTCCCATAGGATTACCAAGAAGTGACTTGAGCACATCCATCCTTGAGAACACCTTGGTGGTTTCTGGTTTCCTAGATTGCAATGAACCCATATGGTTTTCCGACTACAAGTTTACCACGAACCTAGAGGTGACCTAATGCCTCAATTGTACACTTTGGTGGTTTCTCAGATTTCCAAAAACCCTGCACACAAGAACCAAGCTCTACTTTAGTGCTTTTGCTCCACAAAATTTCCTTCATTCTGGAGGTACCAAACTGTAAAAAACTTTGCAGCTTTATTGAAAAACACACTAAGCTCAACAAAAATAAATACGTCATCAAGGCCATGCTACGACCCTATCGTAGGTGACTGACGAGAGGACACCAATATTCCTCCAACCTCCGTGTATCCTCCATCCTCCAGTAGTATGAAATATCATTTATTTAATGCCTCTAAGAATATTTTGATCAATCTTTTGCTCCAATGTCACAATTTTCCCCTCACCAAGAATATTTATCAATGTCGGCTTGAGCTCCTCTTCTTCTTGTGTAGGAAGTTGGATGATAGTTGTCACTAGATAATTTACTTCTAGTCCATAGTAAGCCATTTTCTACCTTGTGAATTTATTCACAATGCTTTCAAGTAGTCTCAATCTCCCATGCTCGGCCGCGACAACCAAGAAGTTCTTAGTTATATATGAAAAACTAGCTTCCCGAAAAATTTCTTGTTACTTTGATTTTGCTTGGCACATAATTTTTTTCATAAAACTATGAAAAGATGGGCTGCCTTTAGCAACATCTATAGCACTTTTCATCTCTGTTTCCACATCAGCCAATTTGTTAGCTTTCAAAGCAACGATATAAAGGGAAGATGCATAATTTCCCGTTACTCCAAACATAGGAAGGAAAATGAAATGTGCGTCGACCATCTTCATTTTGGGGATCCAACGATCAACTTCACTCCTACACCAAGAGCTTTATATAAATTCCATGCTTCCAATTTAGATACCCCACACCAAATGCTCATTGTAGGTCATAGATATGAGCTTCACATGCTTGACAAAATACGTTACAGTCTACGGAAGAAACTACCAAGTGTCTTTGGTAGCTATCTCCATAGTAGGTGCTTATACGGGTTTGTGTCGAGAAGGAAAACAATTTTCTCTAGCACACAGTCAGTCAAATCATGCCAAAATCATCCAAATAAAAGGAGTTATCAGAAATAAAAGATGATTGTAGGTCGATAACCGTTTTGCAACTTCTCCGATATTAATGATATGAAATGAATAATATTAAATTACCTAGGATAATTAAACAACACCAAACCGGTGAATATATACGAGATGGAATGTAGGCATAAATGAAGAGACATGTGAGGACTTGGAAGGTCATAGGTCATGTGAGAGAGGGAGAGTCATATGCCAACAATAATTAGGAAATCAACAAAAATGCATACGCGATATTAAATGCTTGGTTTGGTAATTCTTGGGCCAAATCAGCGTACATGTTACTAAATGTTTTATACAAAAGTAATAGTCAAGTTTATTTTCTATTATCGTCCCCCAAACCATGTTTTTATCTCCAAACACTACATTTAAAGTTTGATAGTCATCATATTTTCCCAAAAAAATCTCTAGATCGTTGAGAAGGTTGCATTATAGTGGATTCGAAAATGACACATGTCAAAGAAGAGATAAGAATACTTATTTTCTCCCAATCACTAACAAATATGGATGTTTTTATATTTGTAATGTAAAATTTAATAAAATATGTTTTTATTTGTTATTACAATTCCTCCATAAGAAGAACAAAACCTCCGCAAATTCTCCCAACCCTCCTAGCCCTCCTATAGCTATAGTAGATCTCATAGGTATTTAGGAGGATTTAGTTACTCATGTAGTGTAGAATGTGCTATAAATAGAGGAATTGATTATATTAACGAGGATACCCATATCACCAAACCCCACTGTATGAATGGAAATTGACACGCGATCTCCAATCACACTTCACCTCCAATCGAACTCAACCTCCCGAGGTCATGTTTGGACAACCGATGTGGAATATTGTAGGGATGCTTTGATGGGAAACTATCGGAGAACCAGGGGACTAAGATCTCAGTAGTGTGAATTCATAGTAGTTGAATTAGTCAAAGGAAATTAAAGGCTAAGTATGGGTGGCATAAATTACCTATCGTTTGCTTTATTTTATCTATTTACTTGAAAGTAAACTAATTTAAATAACGTGAATAAACACATAAAAGAAAATTTATCTAATATAATATAATACTTTTGTATTTTTTGGAATAATAGTGCGTATAAAAGAATTGATGAAATTGCCTCTAAATTAATTAATCAATCCTAAAACAAATAAACAACCGGATGTAGTTTTCTATCTGTGCAGAATAAATCTAATCTATTCTAAACAATTAAAGCTTCTCTAAACTATGGATGTGAACCAAATCCTCTACTTTGCCTTAGAGGCATGGGAAGAAATCAGATCTTCTTAGAATCTTTTCTTCCCCTACAACTTCCCGAAAAAAGTAAAGAATGTTTTTATGGAGGATCTTCTAAATGAAATGATGCTTCGGTTGATTTCTAAATTAACACAAAAGATTTCTTCTAGAATCACCTCTTTGCAAATCTATAGAGATAAGCAAAGGAAGCAATCTTTCTTCTAGAATAACCTCTTTGCATATCTATAGAGATAGGCAAAGGAAGCTATCTATCCTAAGAAAGCTTTGTTGAAGGAAATGATATCTTTAGTAGCTATTCAATGATTACAACAATGAAAATGGAAATTCATTTTCTATTGTAGTAAATAATGTGCATACAGATTTCAAAAAAAGAATTAAAGAAATGATGAAACCCAATTACAACCCCAACTTGGTAATTGCAGTGTTGTGGAAATCTAGTTGTGGTGTGCTTTTGTGTCCCCTTAGTATTCTTTTCCAACCTTTGGTGTCCACGTGAGTCCAAGGAGATGGGAATGTAGAGGAAGCTAGAAGAAGGTGCTTTGGAGCAAGTAATGGCTTACTAGGTAATCTGGTGGCAATGCAAGCAGAGGAAGAACAATGCAAGTGAACAAAGCTTGATTGTGTAATCTCTAGCAAGATTGTAACAACATAACATAACAATACATGAAAAAATTATTTGGCCTTTTGCTTCAGAAAAAGTGATGGTTTTATAGAAAGTTGGCTAGGTTGTGCACTATCACACTTGGCATCCATGAGGTGCCACATCAACACATGAAGGGGTAGTTAAATAGTCAATCAACAATTACAAGTGAAAGAGGAGATTGCCACAAGTCAATCAAGTTTAAAATTAACTAAAATGATTGAGAAAAATGTTCTCAAAGTGAATTAAAGTGAAACAACGCGCATCTAATTCACGCATAAAGAGTTCTAGAAAATTTGCACAAGATCTCCACCTTGTGCAGGGCAGCAGTTACATGACCGCCACCCAAGAAAGGTGGCGGTTTTGTAACTAAAGGCCAAAACTAAGGCGAAATGATGCGGGAAGCTGCAGAAAAAGAAGGAAATGGCTAAGTAAGGTAAACTAGGCTACAAATATAAGCTACAAAGAGGTTAAGCAACTCGAACACCTTTTGAAAAGAAATGAATCATCATTGGGTACTTTGAACCATTTTCTGACAATGTAGCATGTGTAAATTCGTGTGTGTACATTTTTCCCCCTCGAAGAAGCGTTTTAGTCATTAAGAGGCATAAAACACAAAGTTTGAGTATGGTGTTCCCAAAATGGGAAGTTAGAAGCTATACCTAACACGCCCATGTGTAAAAATGTCACCATCCAAGCTCCCACTACCTACAAGATGAAAGCAAAAATCAAGTGCAAATAGATATGATATCAAAAATAAACACTAAAACAAAACAACAAGAGGACTTACCATTTGCGTGAGGATAGAAGTATACATGCACTAGTGCTTCAGCCCTGTAAAAAGCATATACACTCAAAACAAAGTTAAAACAAAGCATATATATAACCAAACCATTCATTTTAAAATTCATTTGCACATATCCTCATTGTGATTTTGGAGCTCTGGATCACCTATCACCGTTTTGAGCGAGATTATAGTCAAAACGACGAGTGCGATGACACGATCATGGCCCCACGAGTGAGAAATACAGTGGCAAAAATACAAAGGTTAGTATTCTACATTTGTTTATTTGAAACCTAAAATGTAAAATTTTGAAAAATCTACACCTAGGGGGGTTATTTTCAAAATTTCTTGTGTTAAAATGTTCCTTAGGGGTTTTAGGTGGGTCCATCTTTTGTTTCATGCAAAAAAGGTTTATTTTTGTCTTTTTTTTTTTTTTTTTAGTTTTTGGGTCAAAGGGGGTGGTTTCCATTCTAGACATGACCACCGCCCTACGCAAGGTAAATTTACAAAACCATTGCCCTACACCCAGGGGGTGGTCCTAGAACTTCGCCACTGCACTGCAGGCAACAATTTTTAATTGTCGAGGAAGAGAGAATTTTGACCCACTTAGACTATTTTTTTGGATTTTTTGTTTGTTTTTTTTGATGAGCTTTCTTATTGAAATATGTTGCTAAATCACACTTTTTCTATTTTGGTGAATGCATAAGGATTTATACAATCACTTCGAGCCGGCGTGAGAGAGAGTGTGATTGGCTTCTAGGTATTATTGCTCAGTTGTCTTAAAGCAGATGAAATTATTACATTTGGGATAGGTTATGGAGGATATTTTGGGTGCCACATAGCACCATGAAACCACATTATGTGTGAATTATTGTCTTATTGGGATGCCGACCAAAATAATTTTCGGTTCCTAGTGTTAGGGGAGAGTGGATCATCACTCTGGAGGACGTTTAAAGATTCTTGGTGTACACTGTGACTAGTAGACATTTGACATTGGAGATGTAGGGGAGCACAACTAGATCTAGTCAGTGGGCATCTTATATGGGGGATGATGGGGTGTCAGAGGGCACCAAGCATGGTATGTGGCTTCTATCTATTACCTCCATACTTATCCCTACCCTATGCAAGACCATTATTGGTATCTTGGTTTCACATTTGGTGGGAGACAAGGGTGGGGAAAATATATTATTCTGTTGGGATCCAATCATTATGCAGATTGAGAAGTATGGGAGGATCATTTCCTAGGGTGTCAATATTTTGGGGACTACATACCACGACTTGTACTGAGTTGTGAGGCTATAGGGGAAATCATAAGTAACCCTTCTTTAGTGATGTATGTGAGCAAATCATCCCCTATCAAAGGGGAGTTGGTATACAGGATCCACGGGCCATCGGGGCCATGAGATGGACATGCTTGTCAATTCTTAGAGGGCCACACCATCCTGCTTCTACATTGATGACAAATGATTTTATTGCGAGACCCTACTAGGACATGATTGGATTGTGGGGTCAAGAGGGGACTATCCTGATTGCATGTGCTACCATTTCAAAGTTAGTAGACAGATGTGTGAGGGTGGAGACCCACCATGCTTTGCCAGAGTACCCCAACAGTTTGGGTTACCCTACGATGATGCTCTTCTTCCCATTCCTACTTTCTATCAAAGTGTTAGAGAGGAATCGAGATGGCTCTAAGAGCTAACATGGATGGACAATGGTGATAATAGGAATACTTATCTCTGTGGAGGTATTAGTTCCCAGAGCACACAAGGATCTTCTCTAGATTGAGGCCACACGTACTCACAACGGGGAGGGAGGAGGATGGACCAACAAAAAATATAGAGACTAAGGGTGAGGCTGGTGAGGAGATGGAGGTGGAGGTTGGAATGAGGTGGGTGATGAGGAGGAGGGAAGTGAAACACGGTGGAAAGTTAGTGGCACATTTTTATGGCAGAGGCTGAAAAGGTGAAGGAGGAGGCAGAGAAGGAGACCCTTATCTCTGAGGATCCCCTATCTCCTAAGAGGGGTGGTGATGAGGCATTAGTGATGGTCGAGAGGGTCTCCTCGGAGATGGGGTCGCATAGAAAATGCCTACAGTAGAGGGTTTCACCACCACTTGCTACACTGCCGATCCTACCTAGATTCTGGATATCCGAGTATGTAGATACTCTTTTCTCAACCTTGTTAGCTAGAAATGTTAATATGTTTAAGAATTGTACTTATTTTTTATTTTTGATGGTTTCTAACTTGCTATTATTTCTTTCTTTGTTTTGTAGCCATTGCTAAGCTAATGGAAAGATATTATTCATAGGATATGTGTCAATACCTTGTTGATCCCTATGGGAAGACTCATGTGGAGCTATTGGAGGATTCAAGAAAACCATTGCATCTTGGATGCCACACTCGTGTTTTACCTCTTTGGAAGACCACAGGAGATCTTGACTTCTCAGAGAAAACAAATTACTACATATGAGATGACGGAGAGAATGGTGACGTGGAGCCACTCACACACTGAGTCCATGACTAGTGGTTGATCTCACGGTCACTCTCATGCTTAGTGCATTCACAACGTTGGAGCCACATCAAGAGTCTCATCTAAAGCCGCACACCATCAGAGGGTTCTTTTAGAGAGGGATAGGCCATTGAGCCTTTATTTCTTTGATGCCATTTTTGAGGCATATATATGATTTTTTTGGATTTTTGTGCTCATTGTGAGAATTTTGACCACACCTAGTGTGTGATGACATTGTATACAAACTTGATTTACTATGATATATACAAATATCTCTTTTTGATTCAACTATCCTTTACACCAAAGTTGACTTCATTTATGGTTTACTTTGCATGTGTACTCTTAGATGTTTAGAATCTTCAATTTTATATGATTTTTAGAATGCATGTAGTGGATGATGAATGATTTATTTTTGTTGTTTTGTTTTATATGATGTTAATGCAAACACAATGTAATGTTGAAACTTTGGTTTTTCAAGCAATGTTCGATACTTATTGTTTTGTTGCAAAATGTGATGAAGGATTTGATAATAAAATGAACTCAATCTACTTCTAACCCCACAAACTAGTAAGATGCAAGGGCTCATCACCGAGAGCCATAAGGGATGTGAGTTATATGATTTTGATAGATGGAAATGGTGAGAGAAATATAAGATTTTGAAAGAAATCCAATTAAAAACATATAAACTAACTCTACACACATTTTTCTACACAATTTAGAATGTATTTCACTTACAATTTATCTAGACTTAGACCCATAGAGGCCTCCGATTGACAAAATATGGTTTTAAGGTTTTAACTCTTGTGGAACATACACATATAATTCACTTTCTTGGGATTTATGATTTTAAAGAACTTTTTATTGAATGAATTTCTTTACAACTTACTAACTTATTTGAAGAGACCCCTTATACCTTGCCCCATGCTACTAGTAAGAAGCATGGGCTCATCACCAAAGATAAGGCATATGCGAGTAAGGGCACTTCCCTCCTTTCCCAATCTCACGTCACTAGTAAGAAACATGGGCTCATCATCGAAGGTTGGTGGGGCAAGGAAGTGTAGTTTTATTTGTAAATGAAATATTTTTGTATTTATTTGATTTGACTTATAGAATTTTTCTTTTTTTTTTAACTTTGAGTTGTGCTTTTGGGAGGGAGAGCTTGCCCCTAGCCTCAACCCCACGCAACTAGTAAGATGCGAGGGCTCAACACCAAAGGCTGAGATAGGTGAACAAGTGATCCGGGTAAAATGTTTAGAATGCTTTTGCTACCAAAGAGGTTTTCTGGGAAAGATGTGACATCAAGAAGCTTCTAGAACAGACTATGGGAAAAGACACCTACACTCAAAAAAACTATAAGTAGAACCAAGTATACGGCCTTGGTAGGATTAGTGTAAAAATTATGTCTTATCTTGTTGAACGGATGAAAATGATTAGAAATGTTTGATAATAATATTATGGATATATGAAGAGGTATGATTGAATGCTTTGCTAATGTTTTAGAAGTTTTTGAAAGTTTCTTGAAAGATAAGTTTCTTGATCACAAATTTACAAAAATGATCTCGGTAGATGAAAATGCAAATGTAGATGCATTAAATTACATATGGAAATGCAGATGGACTATGTGTGAAAGATTGTAAGGTGAAGCAAGTTGATATGTGTCAAACTATTCACCGCCCAAGGTACACAAGTGATTCACATGATCGTTTTAATATATATATATATATATATATATATATATAACTATATATATATATATATATATATATGATCACATAACATTGGCGTAAATTTGTCTATTTGAAAGAGGTCTTTGTGAATCTCTTTGTTGTGTTTTTGACATACCCTATGACCATAACTATGTTGTTCAAATTTTTCCCTTGTGTAAGGAGTAGTAGTTTGATTTGGAATTTGTTGTGCTTTATAAGATTATGTTTTATAGATGCAATAAGTTTGGTCTTCGACATGTTTGTGTCTAAACCAAGACTAGAAATGGAAGAATCCCTAGAGAAGGATTTAATGGGTATCATTTTTTTCTCAAAATCCTCTCCTTCATCATCTCTATCATGTTTACGCCTAGACCCAGGTCATCGGCAGGAAGAGAGGATACACCAAGGATTTCTCCTACTCCTTGTGGTTCAAATGGGAGAAATATCGGTTCATCGCTCTCCAATAGTTTCATGATCTCTCTTTGTGGTTTTGGTGGACACCGTTTCCATAGATATTGATTTACCCTTATCTATTTTTGCCACCTCAACCATTTTTGGGTCTATGTCTTCACCTTCGGGATGCTCGGGGTGGTTGTGACCATTGTTGTTGATGGAGGTGGTTTGTTTAATTGGTTCATGGGGAGCTCATATTCTGAATGGAATCCTATTTTCTTCTTGAGGTTCTCTAAGTGTATATTGAAGGGCTTAGGATCCCCTTGGGTGATGAAGACTTTTCCTAAATGAAGGAATATAAATTCCTGAACAAGGTAGAAAGAATAACCTTCATTCTATTAGTCCAAGGTCTCCCAAGGATCATGTTATTATTTGTTTCCTTGTCGATGATGTAAAAATATGGTTTTTGGCCCAAGGGAGACAAGAAGAACTATGGTTCCATTGAGGTAGATTTAAGATTGGCATACCCTCGCAACGTGTTTCTTGAGAAGAGAAATTAGTCTCTATGTATCCTAAATTCTGAAAGAAAGAGAAGGGAACCAAATTTACAATAGTCTAGTCATCGATCATGGCTCTCTTAATGAAGTTGTTATAAACCTAGACATGTAAATATAAGGCAGGATCGCCTCTTTGGGAAATTTCAGCATCAGATGGCATCTTGTCTATATAAAAACAAACCCAGTATCCCTATCACTCTACCCCATAGGATGTATGTCAAAGTCAATAAGATTTATTTGAGCACTAGGAGGAGGCGTAACATGGATTAGATTACCAAGAGCTAATGCATTGAGCAATGTAAAATGATGCGCATGGGAATTCTTCAAAAATATAGGAACAAGATGTGGGAAAATATTTTATTCAAATATGATATCAAATCATAGGTTCCTACGGGTTTTGAGATTGTAGGAATGTCATCCTACGAGAAGGAATGATGGGTAGGGGTTGCCAAATGTATTCCTTTGTCGATTTGTTGAATTAATTTTGATTCAACTTCTAACTCTACTAACCCCAATATCTTCATATCATTGTTTGAGCCAAGGTAGGAATAAATTGAGGTTATCGATGTCGAGGCCTCATGGTTGTTATTCCTATAGAATAACCTTGTTTATGTTATGAGATTCACTTTAACATTCTTAGGATGTTTAGGAAATGATCCCAAAATATTTTAAGCTTTACATTCTCGAGGTGTGATGGGTCCTATATGACAAGGCTTGCTGGGTTGTTTTAGGATCTACTAAGAACATGTCCACAAAAGAGATGCCTTTGTTTTTGGGGGAGTCTTTGCAGAACTTAATACAATCTCTACAAGTCCCGACATCATTCCTTGGACCCTATGGAAACCACAATAAAGGTTAGAATCATAATTTCTTTATCTTTGATGAGTGTCTTGTTGTTTTTGATTATAATATCGATCATAGTTTTAGAATTGATTTTTATAACCATGATTCGTTGCTCCTTGGCCGAGTTTTAGTATTGGTTTGGGCCTTAGGTTTGATTTTTCCAGGGGGGATAGTTCACATCAACCATGTTGACCGAGGAAATAATGTTAGGGCCTCTTTGATTACCCATGTTATTGTTGATGTTGTTATGGTTGTTAGTGTTACCGTTGTTCGTAAAACTAGCTTTCTTTGTTTGATCAACAACAAAATTAGTAGTAGCACCAGATTATGATTCAAAGCCTTAAGTATTTGGTTGTTGGCTCCATTTTTTTGATGGTTTGTGTTGTTTTGATTAGGGGATACCAATTTACCACAGAGAACATAGGTCTTACACCCACTATCAATGGTGGCTTGGTCGATTCAAATCACACCTTCCAATACTTCCTCATAACTACAGAAAGGAAAATTCTGGACTTCTTCCTCGGTCTCTTGATTGAGTGAGTGAAGGAAGAGATAGAAAAGTTCCATCTGGTTCATGTTAAGTGCATTTACAGAGGAATAAAGAACTTGACACCATCTCTAGATGAAATGAGTGGAAGATTCATTTTTCTCCTGTCTAATATGAAGAAACTCCCTTATTCTTGTTTGAAGTAACTTGTTCATGGAAAAATCTCTAATGAATTCCGAAACAAGTTGTTTAAAAGAATGGATGGAGGCTTTAGAATATGATAATACAAATCTAATGCAATTCCCTCGAGAGTTTTCAGAAATATTTTAGCTACTATAACATCCCAAGGAAGCAATTCCCTAATGGCAGTAGCATAGGCCTTGATATGAGCATTCGGGTCTCCTTCTCCCTTAAATTAAAGAAGATTAGGTAATGGGAGTGGGCAAAGCATGACACTACATATAGTAAAGCCAAGGGGTTCCTTTAAGTACTCAATGTAAGTACCCACTACATAGGATTCCACCATTGAAGATTCTTCATAAGAGGTGGAGGATGAGGAGTTGGATAAGCTACATTATAGGCATTGAAAAGAATGTAAGGACTTTGAATACATATGTAAGTAAGGTGGGATGATAATAGGATATGGACTAGTAGCTATAAAATAAGGGAACATTATATTTCTTGATGGAGAGGCATTCGAGAATGTAATTCTGGCCAGCCCTTACGTAGGATAAGCTTGAGAAGGATGAGGACCCATACCTAGTGTGTTAGATCCTGTGAAGATAACCTAAATCCGTCTAAACAAGATAACCATATTACACAATATTCTACATTGATTGTTCATTAGTAGGGATGTATCCCTTGTTGTCATTGGATATCCCATGTTTTCCCTACTACCTGAGTTGGTTGTGATGGTTGAGCAACTGCTAGTTCTCTAATCCTCCATACTAAAGTAGAAATGCCATCATGGGGTGAGGACCGAGTTCCTTGTTGGAGTGCTTACGTTGCGGGGTTGGTTGAGAAGGTAGATGATACCTGTTATGAATAGTAAAATACCTACCAAAATAGGGGAAGAAATGGCAAGGTGAGGTAATAACAATGAAAGAAAGGAAATAAGAAGGAATTAATCCTTCATGTTGGGTTAGCAAATTTGTACGAATGAAAATTGACATGTGACCTCCAATTGCACTTGACCTCCCGAGGTCATGCCGAGATATCCGTTTTGGAATATTGTAGGGATGTTGATGGGAAACTATAGGAGAATCAGGGACTAAGATTTGGTAGTGTGAATTCCTAGTAGTTGAATCAGTTAAATGGAAATTAGAGGCTAAGTACGGGTAGTGTAAATTCCCTATCATTTTCTTGATTTTATCTATTTAATAGAAAGGAAACTAATTTAAATAACGGGAATAAACAAATAAAAGCAAATTAATCTAATATTTTTATATTTTACGGAATAACAATACATACATAAGAAATGAAGAATTTTCCTCTAAATTAATTAATCAATCCTAAAAATATAAACAACTAGATGTATTTATCTATCTGCCTTGAGAAAAATCTAATATATTATAAACAATTAAATCTTCTCTAAACTATGGATGTGAACTAAATCCTCTACTTTTCTTTAGATTGCATGGGAAGAAATCAAAGCTTCTCGAAGCTTTTCTTCCCTTGCAACTTCCCAAAAAAAGTAAAGAAGGTTTTTATGGAGGATCTTCTAAATGAAATGATGCTTCGGTTGATTTCTAAATTAACACAGAAGCTTTCTTCTAGAATCACCTCTTTGTAAATCTACAAAGATAGGAAAAGGAAGCTATCTATCCTAAGAAATATTTTTGAAGGAAATGATCTATTGTAGCTATTCAATGATTGCAACAATGAAAATGGAAATGCCTTTTTACTATAGTAAATAATGTGCATACATATTTCACAAACAAATAATTAAATAAATTTTTAGAATTAGCGGGAAATATAATCAACAAATTACATATCCACCATTAAAACTCCAAAGACTGTAAATTATGATATGCAGTAGATTAGACACAGAAATATCTTAAAATAGATAGTGAATAACAAAGCTTAATGAGAAAGAGATGAAATAAAATAAAATAAAGAACAAGATACAGGTAACACAATATTTAAGAGGAGAAACCCGAAGGAAAAAATTCCACTAGTAAAGCACTGTCTGTATTAAGAATTTACAAAAGTTTAACCCAAGACTTCCACTTCACTCCTTGGTATTTTACAATGTATGCAAATATATTTCTCTTGATCAGTTGATACAATGATCATCGAATGTATCTTATAATAAGATCTTAGTCTTTATGTCAATATGTACAAATATATACGTTGTAGACAACCAATCTTGAGAGGGATCACCCAAATCAATGTGGGTGGGTGAATTGGCCAGGCCACTTCATTCATACATGTGAAATAACTTCACAATACAGTTTGATTAGAAAAAATTAATAATATTGGGGCATACTGTAGTGGTAGATCCCACTTGAAATTATCACCCTAACACTCCCCCTTAATGTTAAGTGGGAAGAAAAATCAGACATGCCAATTTCCTTAAATCAACAACAGTAATTCGGGATAGTATACAATTAAGGGAAATCCATAGATCTTCCCATACAAAAATTCTTAAGACCAATGATTTTCATATGAATACTTACATTAGATTATGGATCCTTTTATAAACTAAGGCATACCCATAACTAAAGATTTACTGGGATTTACAAGTAACTTCACATAGAGTGACACATTTACTTATTACAAGATGGAGGAAGTATTGGAAGTTTACAACAAACTACCTTATGCATTTTCTCATGAGACTTATAGTTCACATACAATGTTACAACCATGTGTAACCAATCCCTAAAGGATCACTTTATTACATACAAAGTGGGTGGTCATGATCCACTCTTAAAAGATGACCTAGGTCTTTTATAATAAGCCATCAAGAGGTGGCATTTTCATACACACTCCCCCTCAATGGAAACTCTGATAGGCCCAAAAAGGCACAAAAATTGTAGTAGTTCCCAACACATAATGGCTTGGGGAAGGTATCTGCAACATAATCTCTGATGTTGAACTGGATTCTTTATCAAGAGCAATTTTTCCTTCACATAGAGGAGGAATAATTCCTTTAGCTCCTATGTGTATCACTTCTAACAACCTCTTTAGCCACATGGCTCTTTTGCTTCTCCAAGTGATGGCACGCTTCCATCAAAACTTTGATCATAAATCTAGTGTATATCCAACAAAACATCAACATGGTTAGAGTCATGATAGACAACATAATAGGCATAACAACTATCATAATAATATGCTTAACAACTAATCATGTTACATTACAAATATGTTGAAAAAAATTCAACATATTATACTACTAAAATATTTATTAGATGCAATCAATATTGGACGTCTCCAATACAAACACAAAGGCATCCCCAAGTGTCATTTGATATGCATATAATAATATTTTACTAATCACATAAAATGATTCAACAACATATATATCTTATTCCAAGCCTTTTATACAAAGATAAGACTTGATAGATAACTGAGCTGATCAGATAATCAAATCATTCAAGAGTAATCATAGTATTCATAGAAGAAAATGACCATGTAAGAAAAATTTAAGCTTAGACATGTCATATATGATCATATTTTTATGCCAAAAAACATGATTTAATAGTCAAAAACATTTTCATACTTCTCTGTATTCTAAGAATTATATTCTTGTTACTACTAATAGATCATGACTATTTTGACAAAAGAATCATTATCAACAAAAAACTAGTTAGAGAAACCATGCTCATGAAAGCACCTGACACATGAATCCTATTCAGATTCAAGGATTGAAAGATCTCCCCCTCAATGTATACATCCATTATATCAAAAGGAAAATCTGAAAAATAAACTTACATAATAGTTTCGGTTTTAGGATACTCGGAAGGGCGCAGAGAGGAAGATTTATAAAAATGTTTCTCAAGAACATGGACATATTCTTTATAAATTCTAGGTGCAAATTTCATGGTGTATAAATTCACTTGATGTATTAAAAAATATGATATCAAATTCTATTATGCTTTTGGTTTTAAGGGGAAACTTGTCTCCTTGTGGGATGTTTTTCTATGCCATTCACAAGATCTCGAGCTTCTAGGCATAAAATAAGCTCTTAAATGCACTTTCCAAATGCTATAATTTGTTCCATTAAAAAACTGAGACTTATCCATCCAAAAATCAACATAACTAGCCATTTTAATGTTCAGATGACAATGGAGACAAAATCAACTAAAAATATATTAAGGAAGCCAAACAGAGACAAAAAACTAGCTACATATCTTTTTAATAGTTATACGAATGCAAACAACTCTAATTTAATAAAAAATTAGCTTGATTTGATCGAATTTAAGATCAATTTGACAGAGCTTAGTCGGGGTCGAATTACAGGTAAGCTAACCGAGCTTGGAATGAGTCAGGCTAGAGTAGCTCGACGAGTTAATTAACAACTCAAAGGGGTGAGCTAAAAAAGAAGCTACTTAGAAAATAAAAAACAAGTTAAAAATAGCCAAGGCGGGGTGACACATGGTACATATCACAATACCAAGAGAGGCACGTGTCGACTTTAAAATAGATCCGAGGCGGATGTAAAATCTTTAAAAATTAAAGTCAAAGCCTTTTCGGGTCTATGACAATAACCAAAATAAATACACATAAAAAAAACTATGATAAAACGGAAAAAAAAAAATACGTGTCACTTTTTAATTAGCTCACACTTTGTAGTGTAGCTAATAAGTTAGAAGACAATTAATTAAAAAAACTATATACACGTGTCTTTAATTAATTGGTTCTCTTTTTCACACTCTAACACAATGCGAAATCAACGGCTTAGTCAAAAAGATCCACTTGTTAAAAATTTGATGACAAAAGGCTCGACACGTGGTGGCTTTACAATTTTTTTTAAAAAATGCCTTAGGTAGAATTAAGGTCTGTAGAAAAAACCAAACTTAAAATAAAGTTTAGGTCCGAAAGAGATATAAGACAAGTGTCACAATTTAAGTGGATAAGCCAAAGCAAAGATTGACCCCCTGACACTTGATATGTGTCAAAAAACAATTAGTTTTCACTTCATAAATCTGATAAAGACTAAGACAAAAAAAAGATACGTGGAGCCTTTTAAATGGCTCACACTTCAAAACCTAGAAAAGACTGAAAACTAAGGAGGAAAAGAGATGTACGTTTCCAAATGCTAGTTTTTTTCACTTCGTAGTGCAAATAAAATGGCCAAAGAAAACTTAGGACACATGAAGCCTTTTAAATGACTCACTTTTTGCAAGACTAAAAATGTGAAAAGGTGGTAAATTTTAATTGGACAACCACTACCAAAAATGAAAAATGTGAAATATGGAGTAATTCTATTGGCTCGGATTTCACAAATCTGAAAAATGTGAAATAAAAGATACTCGAGATCAATCTTTTTGGCTTGGATTTCACAAAGACAGAAACAAGCTAAAAAAGGTTTGACAACATGAAATATTAAGTGACTTGGAGCTTTCTTATTAGATCGTATTTTGTAAATAACGAGAGGACAACTAATCCAAGTCGACAATGTGGAGACAAACATAAAGCCCTTACTTGTCTCACGTTTTGTGACTGATAATCGAGATAAGAAAAAAAAATGACACTACGCGAGAATATGGAGCCTTATGATTGGTTCGAAAGCTTCCTAAAAACTAACAATGTGAAGCTTGTTGGAGAAACATTATTGGATCATGCTTCACAGTCAAAATAACTTTGTAGAAATGAAGAAAATAAAAAAGAGTGACAGAGCAAAGAAAGATAGCACTAGAAGATTGGATCATGCTTCGTAAAGATAGAAAGGTGTCAGATTGAATCCACTTGGCACTCTAAGAGTGGATATGGCTTCACAAACATGAAAAAGGGAAACAAAGCTATTTGGAGCAATTTTATTGGTCCAAGCTTCACAAAACTGATAGGATCTAAAGAAAGACTGAAAATACAAAGCTAGATGGCATAAAATGATTGGCCCAAGCTTCACAAAGACAAAAATAGGAAAAAAATATTTTTATTGCTAGAATGGACTTAGAAGCTCCAAACAAATTGGATCTAAATAGATATTTCAGATCCAGTCAAAAAACAACCCAAACAACTATAAATGGCGTAAAAACTTAAAATAAGCTCGTAGATGATGGATTTAAATTGTAAACAAATTGAAACAAGATGCAGAAGAAAAGATCTAAGAATAAAAATATCAAACATGATCTAAACAACCATTTAGCCCATATTTAACCAATATTTCAAATAGTATTTAGGCGGGAATTGGAAGTTTAAACTGGTTTGCTTGAAGACGACTGCAGAACTTTTAGGGTTTTACAGATCCGTAAATAAACTTCAAGCTTCTTTACTCTAGAAAATTAAAAGCTCCAGATCAACCCTGCACATGCATAATCACCACACTTTGATACCATGTTATATTTAATAGGGAAAATATAATCAATAGATTGCATATCCACCACTAAAACGACAGACTATAGATTATGATATGCAATCGATTAGACACAAAAATATCTTAAAATAGATAGCGAATAACAAAGCTTAATGAGAAAGAGATGAAAAAATAAAAGCAAGAACAAGAGACAAATAACACCATATTTAAGTGGAGAAACCCGAAGGAAAAAAATCCATTGGTAAAGCACTATCTGTATTAAGAATTTACACAGTTTAACCCAACACTTCCACTTCACTCCTTTGTATTTTGTAATGTCTACAAAGCTATTTATCTTGATCAGTTGATACAATGATCATCAACTATATATTATAATAAGATCTTAGTCTTTATGTTAATTTTTACAAATGTATATGTTATAGATAACTAATCCCGAGAGGGATCACCCAAATCAATGTGGGTGGGTGAATCGGTCAAGCCGCTTCACTCTTAAATGTGAAAGACCTTCACAATACAATTTGATTAGACAAAATTTAATAATATTGGGGTGTACTATAGTGGTAGATCCCACTTGACATTATCACCCCAATAGAAATGATGAAACCCAAGTCCAACCCCAACGTGGTAATTGCGGTCTTTGTGATGTGTAAAATAGGGACGAAAGCCTATGATATTTTATTAATTATCAAAATCAAGTACAATGGTGCGAGAATGTAAAATTTATATATATTGGATAGACGGATACAAACAATGAAAGATGTTTCATAGGTGTAACAATAAGCCTTGATTACATAAGCTTCAAAAAATATCATCCGAGAAGCAACAATAATTAAATACAAACAAATAATAATTGTTACAACTACGTAACAATATAACCTATGCAATAATATGATAAATATTGTTATAAAACCATCTAACAATATATAAACTAATTACCTTAATAAATAATTAATTACTTAAAGTAATATTTTGCATAAATTAACCTAACATTCCCCCCTTAATTTTTCATTTCCTCAAGGGATCAGGAGAGGAAATATTTGAACAACTCAAACTTGTCACATGCAAGTGACTTTGTGAAGATATCTACACGTTGTTCAGTTGTTGGGAAAAACTAAAGCTGAATATTGTGCTTCAAGACATGCTCACATATGAAATGTACATGTACATCAATGTGTTTTGTTATTTCATTAAAAATGGATTGCAAACAAGTTTACGAACACATTCATTATCAACATATAAGGTGGTCAATTTGTCCTATGGTATTCCAAGTCCTTCAAGTATGCGACGTAGCCATATCGCTTCACAGATAGCTTCACCTACAGAACGATACTCAACTTCTATGGAAGAGAGAGAAACAAAGTGTTGTTTCTTGCTTCCCCATGATATTGGTCCAAATCCCATAAATAACACAAACCCTGAAGTGGATTTTTTGTCATCAATGTTTCCTGCATGATCTGAATCTGAATATCTTGAAAAGAAGAAGTTTTCGTTCTTCTTGTATTCTAGACCAAGATCCACTGATCCCTTGAGATATCTCAAGATGCACCGTGTTGCCTTCCAATGAAAAAATTTGGGTTCTTGTATGAACTGGATAGATAGCTCACTATAAAGTTGATATCTAGTCTAGTGTAGGTCAGGTAAATGAGACTCCCAATCAACTACCGATAGAGAGTGGTATTTACCGTAGGAGATGGATTTGAATGAGATAATGACAATCTATTCTCTATAGGTGTAGAAATCGGTGTGCAATCCATCATCCTGAATTTCTTGAGCATCATCTTGGTATATTTCAACTGAGAAACAAAGATATGATTCTCTTTCTGCCATACTTCCAATCCAAGACAATAGTGTATCATCTCGAGATCTGTCATGTCGAACGATTGTTTAAGATATTTCTTTGTTGCATCGATCATCCTCACTAAAATGCTAGTGTGATGAATAGATTGTTGGCATAGACAACAACAATCACAATCTCCCCCTTTATTTTTGAAGTAAAGATTGGGATCGTATGGATTTATAAAAATCCATGCTTTGTGCGAGATGCTCATCAATTTTGATGTACCATGCAGGGTGCCTCTTTGAGGCCATACAAAGATTTCCCGAGTCTACATACCTTTGATTCTTGACCGATTACAACATATCCCTCAGGTTGATTCATGTAGAATTATTATTGTAAATTTCCATTAAGAAAGACACTTTTTATGTCCATCTAATGGAATTTCCAACCAAATTGTGCAGCTATAGCAAAGATCATCCCGATCATTTTGATCTTAGATTTGGGGAAAATGTATCCTCGTAGTCAATGCATTTTTTTGTGCATACACCTTCACTACAAGTCTCACTTTGTACTTGTCTATTGTCCTATCTGCTTTGTAATTTGTTACGAATATCCATCTCGCATCGAATGGGTCTCTTCCTTGGTGGAAGATTGACAAGCTGCCAAATGTTTTTTTCATCATCAACGAGTTGTATTCAACAACCATGGCATCTTTCCAAGATTTTGACTTGTAAGGATTCATGGACTATAGAGGCTCATTGGATTCAATAAATCTACTCACCAAAGAAAAGTTCACTTCTTCTCTTGCTTTACCGTGATTCTCGTGGTCCAGGGGTGGATGTATTTAGTTGAGCATCCATTCTTGCATCTCGTAACATGCTAGTATACCACTTGGGCATACATTATATTGTTCCCATGGGTCACGGTTCTATCGATCATCACCATCATCACTTTCATCATCTTCGGGAACAACAACTTTAGTTTTTACAACCGGTGAAAAATCTACTTAAGGTGAATCTAGAGGAGGATACTTTGCTTCCTTATTTTAAAAAAAAAATCAACATCTCTGCTGGTGTAGACTTTTTTCTTTGGATCCATCAATATATACTCAAGAGGCTCTTCATTGTACCCAATGAAGATGAGTTTATGTGATTTCATATCTAATTTATTTTTGTTCTACTTGGGTATATGAATAATTGCTTTGCACCCAAATACACCGAGGTGTGAAATAGATGGTTTCCTTTTTACCATGCTTCATGTGGTGTTACTCCATCAAGAGAAACTGTGGGCACCTTGTTCAACAAATACACTATTGTCTTTACTACTTCTACCCGAAATTTCTTTGCAGCTTCTACCCAAAATGTCTTTGCTAGTCCGAATCATCGATCATGCATCATACCATTTCCATGATAGTATGATTTCTTCTCTCAACAACACCATTATGTTATGGTGTGTGTGGAGGAGGAATTTTTCGATGAATCCCGTGAGCTTGTAGGTAGTCTTTGAACTCATTCTTGGTGAACTCCCCAATCCAAGTGGAGAATTATGATGCGACAAATATTTTTTTTCTCAATAGCTACTTTGAACTTATTGAAGGTTTCAAAAGCTTCACTTTTCTTGAGAAGACAATATATCCACAATTTTCTCGAATAATCATCAACACAAAGCATGAAGTATTGAAATCTAGAATGACTGGGTTTCATTAGATTGTAAAGATCAGTATGAACCAAATCAATCTTACCATGAGCTTGAAAATTATTCTTCCGGAATGAAACTCTTTTTGTTTTCCTACAAGCGGTGAAAAAAATTATCTCGTATCCTTATAAGGAGATGGTAAACCATTTACCATATTGCACTGGCGAAGTGTCTTGAGATACTTGAAACTTATATGACCAAGTCTCTGATGCCACAACTGTGTAGAGGTAGAGTTCTTAGCCACAAGTTCCTGATCATCTTTGTGGACAAAATCAAGCTGGAACATGTGTCCCACATTGGAGGATTTTGGACCTATTTTTGAGCCTCATGATTTATCTCGAATTAAACACGTTTTCTTGCCGGAATGACTATCAAAGTCAATTTTTTAAGTTATGATCAAGGAGTTGACTGACTAACAATAATTTTTAGTCATCCCAGGACATATACAACATCGAGAATCTATAGTTGTGTGAACCAAGAGGTAGAGAAATGTTCCCAATCCCCTATACAGTGTATGAAGAATCATCACCTAACGAAACATGGTTTTTCAAAGGTGTGTCCCTAATTGAAGCAAACTAGTCTCTGTGACTTGTCATGTGTTGAGTGGCTCCTGCATCAACATACCAAACATCACTAGATGACATGGAAGGTTCACTTGACCAAGAAGTGTATAAGTAGTCTTCAATATCCGAATGTTCTTCTTGCTCAACAATATTTCCTTGTTGATGGGGTATTCTTTTCCAATTCCCTTTTTTCTTCCCTTGATTGTAGTTTGTATGTCCCTTGTGATATTTCTTGTGTTGAGGTCTAGAGTTGCTTGATGAACCTTTCTTATAAGTATTATACCTACAATCTTTCAATTCATGTCCTCTTTTGCAGATTCGACATTTCTTCTTCTTTTGTTTATCCCCTTGTTGATTCGATTTTGGGGTTTTTGATAGGAATTGGGTTTTCCTTTCCCTTTTCCTTTCCATTTTAGATGAGAAGAGAGTTCCTTCTCCTCTTCATCATCATTATTATACATGGTTTCCTCTTGTTGTAGTATATCTACCAATTTTTCAAAACTAAATGTCGTATCCGACAAGTTTAGGGTTGTCAAAAAATGCGGTATGAATAAGGGAGGGATCTAAAAACAATGGGAATGAGAGATTCATCTGTGATCACTTTTCCCGGGGATATAAGTGAAGCCCTCAACTCTACAACTCTTCTCAAGAAAGCTTCTATTATCTCATTTTTCTTAAAATTCAATGTGTGTAATTGATTCTTCAAATTCGAATGACATTCTTTCTTTTAGCCTCATACATCGTGTGCTTAACTTATCCCACACCTCTTTGGCTATTTTGGCATCTTGAATGTGGGGTTGCACATCTTCGAGACATTCCAAACAACATGATGAAATTGAATTTCTGATCCAATCTATCAAATTTTCATTACTGTGTTGTATCAGTAGTTGATCTGGTTAAAGTACCATTCATAACATGCCATATTTCTTCAAACTCAAACTGTGTCTTGATTTCTATCTTCCATGCAATAGAGTTATTTCCTTGAAGAGTTGTGAATCTGGAAGAAATATTTTGGGGGCATTGGTGCCCATTTTTCAGAATCAACTGATAGGGTTAGGCTCTTATCACTCTAGGTATAAGGTCTCCCAATCTATATACTTGTCAGTTTGATATACCGAACCTTTCTATATACTCACCCTTCCAATATACCCATCAATACGTGGAAGAATCTTTCCCTTTCGATATACCCGATAGTACATGAAAGAAGCATTAACGTACGTGAAAGAATTTGATACATGGTACTAAGACAATACTGAAAGGGGTCTGTGCAATTATTGATACTGGCTCAAAGAAATATCCTCATACGCGTGCATAACTTCACTATATACTCAGATAATTTCTCACTCGGGATTTACGTTAAGCAATCACTCACGAGATGGATGGGATGGCTCATAGTGTGTGCATTGTGTCCTTATTACTCCTGTCGATTTAAAGGGTCGATGCCCATATGACGTTGATGCAGCTATATTAGGCATTAAGTGCAGTAGTAGTCATGAAGACTTTACTGTAAGTGTTTCCTAGAGGCACTATATATACCGAACATTGTGAATGAGATCTAGGATCTCGTGAGTGTTTTAGAGCCAAATTTCATTATTTTTTTACAATTATCTTCCATTTTTTGAGTAGTTACAATGTTTGTGGTTGACTATGGCAACCTATAAATTAGTACATTATACTGAAGTATACAATTACATTTAATTTTTTTGAAAAAATTGAATGGCAAGCAATTTTGTTTGGGGCCCTAGTGGCCTCTCGGAGCCTAATACAACTCTTTGAGAAAAATACCATAAAAAAGTTTCTCAAAATGACATTTTTAATACCCTCCTTTGGAAAATGTTGTTGAAATGTAAAAATATGTAGAGTGATTTTTGTTTTGTTTTTGACCCTATTTTTAGTTGTTTTCACTCTAAATTTAGCGGAGATTTGGTTATCACTAAGTTCTTCGGTGAGGTTAAGCCACTATATTTTCCTCCAAATTTGGCAGGGGGGCTAAAGTTTTATATACTGAAAAATCTTGTTATGGATGGGAGTCGACCTCACAACCATTCATTCCCAAGACATATGCCCTAGCCAACATAGCATTTTTGTTGCTTTGCATATAAATCGAAGGTTTAAATATTTATGCAACAAAACAAAACAACTAACCTTTTCAAACAAATACCCGCATGAAGAGAATCCACATGTCACTTAGAGAGTGGGGAGTAGATTAGGTTTTCTGCAGAACTTGGATGTCACTTTTCTTTTGCAAAGTATCTCCTTTGTTGATTTTTGACCGCCTTATTTTTTTGCATTCATTCATTGATGTCTTGATTTTCTCATGACGATTCGGTTTAATTTGGTATTTCTCACCATTTTTTTGTTTTGTGAATGTTTTTTTATATTATTCGCTGCCGTTTAGTATTGGCCCCACTTGTATTTATTTCTACGGGTTGCAATTTGTGTTGGAGGATGACTCGGTCGGCGGGGAGTACTAGGGTCGCTGATTTGGCAAGAGGCTCACCATGCTACAAACCATTCAATCAACCTTATTTAAATGCTAATGCATATTTTGCAATGCTTTTCCACCATTTGACACACCTTTACAATTTTTATTTTGCCATTTTGTATTGAAATGTATTTTCAATGTATTGGCATTGTTTCTTTGTTGTAGGCTCTTTGCTTCTAATTGGTCACTATTTTTTTGTTTTGTGCATGATCTGCATTGGGGGAGGAGGCTCACCAATATGCTGATGAATGGATGAAGGTTCAATCCACTTCTAATCAATTTTATGGAGCAAAGGAATGACTCGAAATGCATGGGTCATTGGAGCTCGATCCAAGCCAATGCAAGAAAACTTGACTTAGTTTTCGTGAGGAGCTCAAATCCTTTTCAAAGTGACTCACCGAGCAAGAAACTAGAATATTGTAACCCGAATTCAAATCGATACAACTTAGAATGATTTCAACTAGGATCAGTGGGGCTACTCCTCTAAATGTGGTCTTTATGACTTGCTATTAGATGTGACTAATAGTGTCACCAAATTTTAGTGATGAAACCCCTAATGGGGAGAATAATTTTTTAAAAATATTTAATCTGATTTCTATAAACTAGAAAATGCTCCAGAAATAAATTTTCCTAGTGCAGAGGGCACCAAGGAAAAAAAAAAACTTTCTATTTACAGGAGATCACACAAGAGGTTGTGGGACTACTCGGGAGATCTAGGAAGTTTCGGAGGCATCACCGGCTCTCCCGTGAATCAGATTTCTTCTTCAAAACCTTTCCTTCCTTTGTAACCTTTCTCCAACCTTTCCAGGAGCTTCAACCAACTCGGTACCAAATGTAAAATAGGGATGAAAGCTTGTGATATTTTATTAATTATCAAAATCAAGTACAATGGTGTAGGCTACAATATTTATAGATATTAGACAACCGGATACAAACAATGAAAGATGTTGCACAGGTGAAACAATAAGCCTTGATTACATAAGCTTCCAAAAGATCATCCAAGAAGTAAAAATAATTAAATACAAATAAATAATAAGTGTTACAACTATGTAATAATATAACCTATGTAAAAATATGATAAATATTGTTATAAAACCATATAACAATATATAAACTAATTACCTTAATAAATAATAAATTACTTAAATTAATATAATGCATAAATTAACCTAATAGTAGTGGTAGATCCCACTTGACATTATCACCCCAACGAAATGATGAAACCCAATTCTAACACAAACTTGATAATTGTAGTGATGTAGCAATCTAGTTGTGGTGTGCTTTCGTGTCCCCTCGGTATTATTTTCTAACCTTCGGTGTCCACACTAGTCCAGGGAGCTAGGAATGAAGAGGAAGATAGAAGAATGTGCTGGAGAAAGTAATGGCTTACTAGGTAATCTGGTGGCGATGCAAGTAGAGGAAGAACAATGCAAGTGAATAGATCTTGATTGTGTAATCTCTAGCAGGATTGTAATAACATAACATAACAATACACAAAAGAATTCTCTAGCTTTTTCTCCGGAAGAAGAGATGGTTTTATAGAAAGTTGGTGGGTTATGCACTATCACACTTAATAGCCATGGGGTGCCACATTAACACATGAAGGGGAATTTAAATAGTCAATTAAAAATTACAAGTGAAAGAGAAGATTGCCACAAGTCAGTCAAGTTTAAAATTAGCTAAAATGATTGAGAAACATGTTCTAAAAGTGAATTTAAGTGAAGAAACATGTGTCTAATTCATGGATAAAGAGTTTTGGAAAATTCACATAGGATCGCCGCTATGCAGGTGGCGATTACAAGACCGTCTCCTAAGTAGGGTGGCGGTTTTATAACAAAAGGCCAAAACCAAGGAAAAATGATGCGAGAAGCTACAAAAAAGTTGGAAATATCTAAGGTAAACTAGGCTATAAATATAAGCTGCAAAGAGGTTAAGGAGCTCAAACACCTTTGGAAAAGACATGAATCATCATTGGGGACTTTGAACCATTTTCGACAATGTAGCACATGCAAATTCAGGTGCGTACACCCACCATACTTCCTTTGTAAACAAATTGAATTTATTATTGGATTAGGTTAGTAAGTGACAACAATTCAAATTGACTAATGTACATCCGATAAAGAGATTTATAGGGATTATTATGCTAATAAATAATCGGGGTCGATGAGTGAAAGATAAATTTTTATAAAAGACCTTATTTTTGCGGCATGCACTAACCTTAGAACCAACACACCTCCTCTCTTGACATGCAAATGCTTCCCATCCACCGATGCAACCATAATTTGATTAAAACTAATATTTCAAACCGATGGTGGATGGTTCTTGATATGTCACCTTGTAATAACAATGAAGTTCTGTTATACTTTTAACAAAACTCTATTGTGAGTTTATCCTAATTGAGATCCAAAACTATTTTGACTATTCATAGTTTTAGGGCTCAGGAAAAGGATTTGTGAAATATAGATTGGGTGCACATTGTGTACATATTCAATATGGTAGAGTTCACATCCAAAATCTCCCTCATCCTCGATTCTACCTACGGTAGTGAAGGAGACCATAGAGATTGACAAACTACATGCATTTAAGGAACTAAATTATACCCTTGTTTATCATATGAGATAGGTTTCCTAGGCTAATGTTTGTGGAGATGGGGAGAGGAGTTATCCACCTAGCACTAGCATGAGGCCACACATTTTCACAACTTGTGGTTACATACGTATTGAACATGACGAGGATGATGGTTTCATGTACTGGTTTTGATGGATTTTTTTAGTGGTCTAGATGATGTGACTATGTGTGATAATTTTTTTATAGGTATTTTGATTTCACACTTCAACGAAACCTTCATAGGTATTTTAAATTTGTTATATATTATGAAAAAATGAGTAAGACATGTATGTTAAATTAAAAATATTTGTATATAAACTTGGTCATTATTAATTTACACATATGAACATTTCTTAATATTGCAACATGAGAGAGACATTTCATGATCCCAACCACATGTTGATACTACCATGCTAATTTTTATGTTCATGAAGGTAATTTAGATTGTTGTTAAATTCACATCTTTGTATTATTAATGTTATATAGTTGATGTATTTGTACTTGAGTGCATCTATGCATGTGCCTTCTCAACTAACAATGTTATATTATTTGTAAAGTACATGACCACGCATAATATTCCACCATATCTATGAATATGAGTAGGAAAAGGTGGTACTATTACAATTTTTTTCTACCTAACAACTTACTTGAGGTACATTGAATTGTATAATTTGTATACGTGTTATTAATATTATGGAATTAGTTTAATAATTTTCCTCTTTATGCATAATGTAGATAGTTGATGTGAATGTCTTGTGTACACAAGATTTTCCCATGACAAGTAGCCTCATAGTAGGGATTGTTAGTAGGTGTGGTGCGATAAAATATATTTTGATTGTTAACTTTTTAATAATAATTTTGTTATGTATTCAATTGGTGTAAATGCTTAGGTGTATTTCTACACCCTTGATCATGTGCCATATATTGAGATACATACAACAAACTTCTAAATAAAAAATATATTATCAGGTCATATATCATTTGTTTACTCTTTCATATGCTAAGTAGGTCGGTGTAGATGGTTTACATACCATAATAACATATATAGGAGTTAGTAACTCATAGATGAGCATCATATTGAACAATTGAGTCTTATTGTATGGTTTAGGGGATGCCCCATCCAATTGGTGAAGTCATTTTACTTACATTATGTGATATTTTATATATATTATGGTGTTTTATTATTTTTGATATTCAAATCTATCAAAGTAATATCATTTTACAATTAGTATCAAAGCTTCTATTTGGGCCAAAATGGTGGATTTTTTACAATTTTTAACTAGAGTGGAGAAATAAAGCAATTAATGTTGTCTCCAAATTTAAATATTTCTTGACCTATTTTGTACAAGTTATATCAATTTGAGTGTTTTTCATTAATTACCTCCATGGGCTGCTATTTTTGGAAATTTTCAGAGTTTCTTATATTTTTGGAAATCTTTACCAAAATATGAGCAAGGGCTCAATTTCTACGATTTTCTCTATTTGGCCAAGTACCATATGAAAACCCAAACCCTAAAATCCTAACCTAATCCTTGCGCCCTAAGACCCAAAACCTACATCATGAAAGGGAGATTAACTACAACCCAAAGAAAGGGAAAATTTACTCCAACAATGAATCCAAATAAGGAAGATATGGATTTTGAATCTTCATCTTTTAGGGTATCACAAGTAGTTAACCAACTTTAAGAAATGGTTAATTTCATGGTGAATAAGGATGACCTCAACCACAATTTGCAATCACTAAAAATGAATTGAAAGAAGAATTTGATAATAGCTTTCACTCATTAATAATTAAATTGGTACCCATTCATTCATTATACTGAGAGGAATTCCAAAATTATAGTATAGAGTGGAGGACTCTCATTTCTTAATTGTGAAAGAAAAAGGATGACATTATTTTACATATTTAGTTTAATTTGAAAAATTTATACATCTGTATTTGCAGACTAAATTCAAAAGAAATAAAGAAGGAATCTATAAATCTATAAATCTTAGGTATGCTAAATTAAGATATATCTAAGATGTATATTTTGTTATTATATAAATATTTAATTTATTATCTAAGTTGTTATAAGTATCTTAGATTTATTATAATTAGGGAAATGTCTTTGCATAATATTATACATCTATTTTCAATTCAAATTACTATAAGTTACTAAAGATGATTAATACAATTTATATTTAATTTGAATACACACACACACACACACACACACACACACACACACACACACATACATACATACATACATACATACATATCTATATATATATATATATATATATATATATGTATATATATATATGTATATATATATATATGTATGTATATGTATATATATATATATGTATATATATACATATACATACATACATATATATATATATATATGTATGTATGTATGTATGTATGTATGTATGTATGTATATGTAAATGTGTGTGTGTGTGTGTGTGTGTGTGTGTGTGTGTGTGTGTGTGTGTGTGTGTGTGTGTGTGTGTGTGTGTGTGTGTGTGCGTGTGCGTGCGTGTGCGTGCGTGTGTTTATTAGCGTAACGATGTGGAATTACATTTATATTAAGGAAGTATAAAAGTTAATGTTATATATGTGTTTTTTAATAAGGGTAGTCAAAGATAGAGTTAATATAAAAATATAGTTATCAAATGTTTCTAAATGTAATTATTAAGTTTAAAATAAATTAAAATTTTAAAATGAAGAAAAACAAAGAGAATATCAACTAACATACCTATCTTAGAATAATCTATGTAAGTGATTCCAAGAGGTATTTTGGAGCTCAAAATTGTACCCGCACCTAAATCATAGAGATTCGGGGATTTGAGGCAATATGAGGTCATTTGTCTCCAAGTTGTGGGACTTTCTCTTGAGACAGGACCTCCGAGAGAAGGATGGTTCCTCTACCTATTCCTAATTCTAAAAGTACTCCTACTAATGTAGATGCTACTACCCAATCCTACTCTAACTATCCAATAGACCAGGGAAGGGAGAAATGCATAAAGGGAAATCCTAAGCTAACGAGGTGATAAAAATAAGAATATGGAGAAATAATATCTCAAACAAGGGAAAATGGGAGGAATATGAAGGAGGAGAGAGAGAAAACATGAGTGCCACAATATAACACAACACTCAAACCTCCATTTTCATGAAGCACAATAGAAAAAAGTCCTACAAAGTGAAGAACATATAAAACACACTGCAAGTAATGAAGAGGTAAGGGAAAGCAAAAAAAAAAGTTTAGGGCAGAGAATATCCACAAAGCATGAGATTTTATTGCTTTATAAAGATGCACAAATCATTATAATGAAAGAGGAAGGTATAAACACTTCATAGAAGTTCATTTTTGAGGCCTTGAACTCACAACACTTACGAAACTCTCTAAATGAAGACCTTGAATTTAGAGATCCCCCTTACAAATGTGCTTCATTATATAATAAATAGAACAATGGGGAAGATAGAGGAGAAAAAATAGAGGGAAACTCAGATTTCTACTTCCAACCACTAAAAAAATTCATTAAATTTTTGAAAACCATCATGGGCTCACCGCAAGACCACTTCCCTATGTCACTTTTCTTGTAGGAGAAGTAGGAAGAACCATACTTCATTAACTCGGGTGGTTGAGCCATTTGTAATGTCATCTTAATGCACAAACTTTATTTTCCATATTTAACCCAAAAAACCTCACTAAAATATGGTTTTCTTGATTTCATGATGAAGACTAGAACTATATATTTCCAATGGTACCAAGTTTGCATGATTTTGAGGATTGAGGAAGAATTTATGGTGATGTGAAGTTTCAGTAGGTCACATTACAAAAGAACTTAACACATGGTGTCATTTTTTTGGTCACTAGGATTGCCTCCACCATGTATGCATTACATTGAATTTTTCCACATGTCAACCTTTCATTTTTGCGGGTGTTAGGGATCCATTTGCATGAAAAACATTGACTACTTATATTTGTATAACCCACATGGACCTAACACTTTTTCAATTTTTTTAATCTACACTTTAAAATCTGCAAACCCCAAATGCCCTAAAGAATCCCGAGAATGGAAACACATGTCACCACTTGATTGGTTTTGGGGTTAAGAAATTTGACCGTAAGGTCCAATTTGACTCACCACCACATGTAACCTTAGGGTTGGAGGGGGAATGAGTCTCGGTTGCAAGATCAAGGAGTTAGGGTGAGCGTACATGCTTGCATGAGCATGAAAATTTGTGAGGGAAGCCCAAAAGGAGTGCAACGGAGCTCAAGGTGGGTTATCCAAAGATCAATTTAGTGGACGAGTTTCCTAAATCTCCAAGGATTATTACAATATAATATAAGACTATGAGAACTTTCCAAAGAATATTTGAATGTGAAAAATGGGCTCTGTTGGAGCAAGGTACCATCTATAGAAGTTTCCGAGTTAGAGGAGAAAAAGTAGCATCAACTTGCCAATCATTATGTGACATGTGGCAAGGTAAAATTGAGAAAAAGAAAAAATGTTTTTTTCCGACTCCGAGTCTTTGACACGCGTTATTAGATGGGTGGGACCGACTATTTGCTGGTTGGGGCCCTCGGTTAGGGTTGACACACTCTTTTTTAGAGGGGTGCCTTTGCCTCTGTTACTTCATTTTACTATTGCCACATTTTTGTGTATATATACATCTAAATGTATTTGCATTATGAATGTGGGATCAAGTCATGCTATGAAATACAAACTACTATGTATATTGCATTAGGATGATTAGTATTTGGGTTAGCTCACCGAACTACTATTTCTAGGTCACTAACTGTCACATCACCTCACCTATCTTACCACACCACTAGACCTCGACTCCTCAAACACCGAGCTCAATATAGATCCCTTCATGTCAATACATCCACGACCGACCACCCAACATAGCTCGGCCATCTAAACATAGCGCTCATTAACCAGCCACAACATGGCATACCCAACTTAGCGAGCCAATACTTGACCACCAAGCCCAAATTGACCCAAATCTCCATGCCAACCATTACATGGTGTGAAAAAAATATGGCTCGAAGCCACATGGCTCACCCGCCATGCTAAAGTTAAACCCACAACTCACTCATTCCCCTATTAATGTGATATATTTCTTCCTAATGGGGTATAAGATTGCCGGTGGGAGGTTGGGTGGTTCGAATACCTAACCTCCCGTGTGATAAAATTATTACTCATCACCATGCCACAGGTGGAAAACAAGTTATAAATAGAGTAACCTTGTATTTGAAGGTTGAACTTTGTAGATTGTGTATTGAGCTTGAATAAGGTAGTTTTAGAAATAAGATATTTTAAAGCACTTAGGAGCAAAATCATATCTCGAGGTGAAAATAGGAAATTGCTCAAATTCGTGAGACACTCTTGATAGAGTATCAATTTTTTTAATCCTTTTGTGTCACTTTTGATGGAGAATTGGGGATATCAAATTGTAAAGATGATAAAAACACGAGAGAGAAAACACTTGATGTTTTTCAAAGCTCATGGGTTTAAAGAGTCTTACATTGTAGGTTTTAAAGGTTCATTATTTGATTTGTAATTTTTATATGTACTTGCAAAACTAAACATTAATGGATCGGTTTGTATGAACTGAGGACGTAGGAATTTTGGAACCTCGTAAAATATTCTAGTGTTGTGTGTTTTATGATTTTGCATTCAGTTTTTAATATATTTACATATCTTAAATCAGATTTTAGTTTGGATGCAAATTTTAATTAGTACAACAATTTTAAAAAATCGATAAAATTGGGTAAAATGGAAATCTGATTGGTTTGAATGTGTAACTGATATGAATGATTAAATTCAATTTTAAATCATTTTTTCAATACATTTGGATCATTTTTTAAATTATATTTTTAATCGATTCAAGTTTCTAAAGGATAGAAACTAAATTTAAAAAAATATATTTTCATAAACATTAAGAATAGTAGGGGATTCCTACATGTTTACGGATCATGTTTGGTATCATAGCGGAGTTGATTTGATAGTTTCTTGCTTTAGATTTTGTAATTGGTTTAGTTGTGATAAGACAGATTACAAGTGCACTATGGGAAATTTTTCAAAATAGGAAAATCTCGAAGAGCTTGAGGAATTCAACCGCTAGATCCAAGAAGACAATGGGGCATGTGCACGAGATGGGGGACCAAGAAGTGGCCAAATTTTTGATTTTAAGTGAAATGCGAGTGCATTTTGTGAAAGCATGAGTACGTTATGAATTATTAGGATTGGTAATTATCGAGAGTCTAAAACACGAGCGTGTTATAATGTGCTCATGTTCTGTTTTCTATGTGGTATATGTGCTTTTGGGAGGGATATATTTACTAAAATAAATGGTTTAAGTAAATATAATAAATTAGGGTCACTCTGCACCTTATGGAACTAGTCTCACAGCTCCATCAGTCATAGTTTAGAAGATATTTTTTCATATTATAATTTGGTCAGTACATAGGTTTTTTTTAGGATTTCAACATTCAGCCTAAATCTTTTAGAGTTTAAATTCTACAATCGATGTCTATTTTGGGAAATAATATAGTCATTATTTAGGTTTTGGGTCCTTTTGGATTGTTCTTGACATTTGGGTAAGTGCGTAGAAATGAGGGGCTAAAGGGGGTAAAAGGACACATTTTTACTGAAATCAGCAAAACCTGAACTTCATCTAATAATTTGGCATGCATATGCTAAAAATTTGACAAAGTGATAAGAATAATTAAACTAGATCTCAGAATCTAGTTTCTAAACTACTTGTTTTTTTTTTTTTAAATGGTGGAGATTAAGAGGGTAAAATGTGGTGCACACATAAAGTATGTCTATTTTTGTGTCAAAAAGATAAGAACCTATTGTGTGTGCCCCCCATTTTTTGAGTTCTATAATTTATCAGTAGAAAGTTAGATAAAAACATGTATAAGATCCCATTAATTTTTCATAATTTTTGGATGCATATATAAATTTTTATTAATTTTCAAAGTGCACACATCCCAAAAATAAAATATTTGTGTGTACACCCCTATAACTTTGAGAAATAGTCATTTTTTAGTGCGTGTAGAATGAAGTTTAGAAGAGGATTTGTTTTTTTTGAAATTTGGATGAAAAAATAAAAAATTGTGTACAAAAACATATGCAACCGTTTTGACAAGAAAAGAGGGTACTAGTAAAATAAATTAAGGATGAAAGCCTTACACTTTTTGAATTTTAGAAAGAAGTATATCGTCACCAAGGTAAAACCAAGCTTGACGTTGTAGTAATTGTTTTTGGAATATTATGTTATAACGCATGAGATATTGGGGTGTACATGTGAGAGTTTGATGTTTTTTGTAAAATGTAGATTTATTCATGTATTACACATTCCAAACCTTAGGTTTAGATATCCAAGGAAAATCTAAGCCTATGGTTAGGTAATTTCAAATCCAAATTAGATGAAATCTTGGTATAATACGGCGTGTTATAATGCGCTCGCGTTTCTATTTTCTATGTTGTATATGTGGTTATGAGAGGGATATTATTAGTATTTAGTATTTATACTTTATTATTTCTTATAATTTAAATATATTTTAATAAATATAAGGAATTAGGACCACTTTGTATACCTTATGGAACTAGTTTCACAACTCCATCTATCACGGTTTATAAGATGGTTTTTCATATTATAACTGGTCAATACATAGGTATTTTTCAGATTTCTGCATTCAACCTAAAGCTTTTAGGGTTTAAATTATACAATTGATGTATATTGTGGGAAATAATATAGTAATTGTTTACATTTTGAGGTATTTTAGATTGTTTACTAACATTTGTAGGAGTGTTAGATGTGTCAAAACTATATTTTATAAACCTCACAACTCTCAAAAGTAGCAACAATTTCTCAAATATATGGACTCATGCAATTTTTTATAACACCTAATAAATTAAAACACATATGTAAGTTTTTATTGATTCAAATAATCAAGGGAATGGTCATCATGAGGTCTATGAAGGATTTAAAACATCATGAGGACAATGGGTGCAATCATAAAAATCATGAGGTTTGTGAAATATTTGAAACATTAAGAGCTTCATCGAGATTCAAATCGTGAAGAGAATGGTCATCAAGAGCATGATAAGAGAAGCTCTCCATGCTTGATGGTGGAAATAATATTAGGCTCACAAACAATGCATATTTCATAAGAGTGTTTCTAAACACTTAATCAATGCTTGGTAATTGATAGAGGGATATGCAAGAAATGATATTGAAATAATGCACCATGACAAAGTTGCACTCTAATGGTGATGTCACAACTCTAACACAATAAGCAAGATTCGAAAAATGAAAAGAATATACAAATAAGAAAAAAGGTCTTCTCATACTCATAGATCAAACAAAGGAAGTACAAATAAGGGTCTTTATGTAACCCCATGCCTAAACAAGGAAAGTAACTCCTATGATGCCACCGACATATGACATGACACATATGACACCACTAAAGGAGGAGTTACAATTCTAAATAAGAAATGTAACTCCAATGACACACTGACACAAATGACAATGACAGATTCTATGACAGAATCTGACACTTGTCATTTGACTCCCTAAGACCTATGACTCTCATACGATGAGATGACTCACCATGTGATGTGTAATGACTAGGCATGTCATACACACCAACACCCCCCTTCATTGAAGCCAAGGTAGAGGTCATGGTAAGCTAGAACAAAAAAGAAGACTCCCCTAGATAACTAAGAAAGATGTGTCAATGGGGCCCAAAACTAAAGGCCTGATAAGGTGCCCATATACAAAAAACATCTTTATGGAAGGAAGAAGAGGAGGAGAAAAACTATATAGCTCAAAGAAGATGGGTGGTTGTAGCAGACCTCACCCTAAGAAGAGACCGCAAGTGAAGAAATTTCACCTTAGTGAAGGGATTGGTGAATATGTTTGCAACTTGATCAGTTGTCTAAACATACTATATGTTGATGATGTTTTCATGTATCATCTCTCGTATGAAGTGCATGTGAATCTCAATGTTCTTCATCCATTGATGCTGAACTGGATTTCTACAAATTGAGATAGTGATCATGTTGTCATAGTAGATAATGGTAGGCTACCGAAAGTGGATGCCAAACTCTATCAAGATACCTTGTAACCAAACAACTTCTATGGAAACATTAATTGCTCTTATGTACTCTACTTCAGTTGATGATATGGCAATGGCATTTTACTTCTTGGTGGACCTGAACCAAGAGATAAATTGTAGCCTGAGGTAGACTTCCGATGATCTAGATCACCGGCCCAATCAGAGTCTATAAATCCAACCAAGTCAATCTTAGTCCCTCCTAAGTAAAGAATATCATCTATGTGAGTGCCAAAAACATAGTGAAGGATCCACTTTTCTACTTTTAAATGCAACTCATGAGGCTCCTGCATAAATTTGGACATGATCCCAACAACATACAATAGATCTAGCCGAGTGTGAGTAAGGTAGATCAATCTCCCCACCAAATACCGATAAAGGGTATCGTCAACCAAGGGGGAAGAGCAATCAGAAACCAACTTGACCCCGAAAAGAAAAGGAGTAGGTGAGGACTTGTAATCAGACATGTGAAACCAAGAAAGAAAATCAAGAGAGTACTTAGGCTACGAGATCATAATTCCTAAGTTAGATTGTGAAATCTAGATCCCAAGAAAGTAATGAAGTAATCCTAAGTCAAACATGGAGAACTTGTTGGCCAAGGAGATCTTCACAAAATCAATGATAGAGGAAGAGCTACCCATGATCAACAAGTCATCAACATAGAGAACAAGAATAAGCATGGAGTCATCCTATCATATAATATACACATTTGGGTTAGAGTGACACCGAGTGAACCTTAATGCAAGTAAAAAGGAGTCCATCTTGGCATACCAAGCCCGAGGGGTTTGTTTAAGGCCATAAGAGACTTCTTTAACTTGAATACAAGGGACAAATCATGGACATAACCTGGAGGTTGTTCCATGTAGATCTCTTCCTCTAGGTCCCCATGAAGGAAGGCACTCTTAACGTCCATCTGGTGGACTTCTCATATGTTAGCGGTTGTGATGGCGAGGCTCAGTCGAATGGAAGTCATCTTCTCAATGGGAGAAAAGGTTTCGAGTAATCAACCCTAGCTACCTGGGAGAAACCCTTAAATATAAGTAAAACTTTATACTTTTCGAATTCTCCATTAGCTCCATAATTTTTCTGATATACCCACCTACACCAAATGATTTTTCTTCCTTTCGGAAGAGGGGAAAGATCCCAAGTGTCATTATTTATGAGTGAGGAATACTCCTCATCCATGGCAGAATCCCACTCAAGAATCCTAGAAGCTTCCTAGAAATACTGTGGATCAAAAGTAGAGGCAAAGAAGGTTTAGGGTCCAATGAAGTTTGAGCAAGTAGATCTCTCATCCAAAGGATCTCCAACTAAATCTCCAACACTTTGCAAAGTTTTCTTGGCCTAAATAGGTCTCGAAGGATCAAGCTCAGAGTCAAAATATTCTTCACTCGAGTGAGAAGGGACATAGTCCTCATCATCACTAATGTCAGAATCAGAAGACTCGAAGTTTGAGGATTGGGAGGAGTAGGGAGAGGAGGAACTCACTCAACAACATCATCATCTAATGAGTCAAAATTTGAATTAGTGGGAAAAATAACCTCAATGGAAGTAAAATTCAAGGATGACTCATCAAACTTCACACTTCTCTCAATATAAATCTCATGGGTTGTAGGGTTCAAAAATCGATATCCCTTCATGCCATCAGGATACCCAACAAAGATACAAGGTTTGGATTGTGGATCCAATGCCTTGCATTTCTTCTTGGGAATCTGAGCCATAGCCTTGGATCCGAAGACTCGAAAGTGCTCAACATCAAGCTTGTGTCCAAACCAAGCTTCAAAGGGTGTCATCCCTCTTACTACCTTGTGTGGAACATGATTTTGAATGTAACAAGCACAATTCACTGCTTTAACCCAATACTTGCGGAGGAAGGGACTTCGAGTGAACCATACAAGTAGCCATCTCCTTTAGAGTTCGGTTCTTTCTTTTTGCAACTCCATTTTGGGAAGGGCTATAAGCAAATGTATGCTACAAAGAAATCCCATCAGAAGTGCATAAATCCTCAAACCTATTGCTCACATACATACCTCTATTATCGGTTAAAATAACCTTGATAGACCATTCCGCTTGTTTCTCAGCAAGATCCTTAAAGTTCTGAAAATGCTTAAAAACTTCAGACTTAAGCTTAAGAAAATACACCCAAGTATAACACGAAAATTCATCAATGAAGGTTAGTATATATAGAGCTCTAGTGAAAGAAGGAGATAGAAAAGGGCCAGAAACATCACTATGAACAAGATCCAAGGGATAAGTAGCTCTCTAGGATTTTCCCTTGTCAAATCTTTTTTCAGGGTGCTTTGTGAGGGTACAACCATCACAAAGACCCTTAGAAAACTTAACTCGAGGTAACCCATTGACCATTTTGTTTTGGATCAATTATTCAAGGTAACGATAATTTAGATGCCCAAAATGCTCATGACATAGCTTGTTAACCTCATTTACATGAGTGAGCAAGGCATTGGGCATTGAATCAGAAGAAAAGTGGGAAAAGGTATACATCCATGAATGGTGATCCACCTTTCCCTCAGCCACAATGCAGTCAGAGTTAATTTCACAAATGATCACAGAGTTAGGAAAAAATTCCATTCACATTCCCTCACCAAGGTGGGTGATTTGGTAAACTGATAGGAGATTGGTAGAGAGATTGGGAACACTAAAAACTTGGTTAAATGTTCCATCTTTATCTCTACCAATCCACTATCGAAAACCGACACATGAGTGTCATCACCCAACATTATTTGGGACATGCCACATGGTTCAATGCTAGATAATTCAACCTATGAAGAATGCATGTGGTGTGAGGTACCTAAATCTATAATCCAAGTTGATGATGGAGCTGATCTAGCTACGAGTGCCTTACCTTTCTTCTTTTCATTTTTAGACTCCTTTGCTTTAGAAGACTCACCCTTCTGAGCATTTTTTTAACGGATTCAAGAACACTTATTTTATTCTTCTCAAGTAACTGAGTTAAGTGATCAATCTATTTCCAAAAAAATTGATGCTCTATGGCCATGATACTTACAATAGGAGTATTTACACTTTTCCTTCTTTGCTTTAGGCTCAAAAGTCAAAGTGTTAGTGTTGGGCTTAGCTGGGGTTTGGTTGGTCTTGGTTTCTTTCTTAGGTTGGTCCTTTGTTTCTTTCTTATTTTCATTTTTCTTGCCCTTATTCACCACAAGGGCATGTGACTTGGATTTTAGAGTCCCCATTTGAATGATTTTGTCCTATTCTCGAATGAGTTGGGATAAAAACTATCAAATGAGGGAATTTTCTAAGCACTACCCAAGGCATCTTTCATGGCGTGGAAAGTTGAAATGAAGATAGAGTATTTAGGACCTAACTTAGAAAGAATCAACAAGATCAATTGAGAGTCTTTCTTCTCCACTTTACATTCCTTTAGAAGTAGTCTAGTGTGGACAAACTTTGAGAAGAAGGCTTGTAGGTTTTCAAAGTCACTAGGATTTAACCCTAGTAGTTTTTTCTCCAACTCATGTGCTCTCATGTCATCTTTCTTCCCAAACATATCATTAAGCATTTTCCACGCTTCATCGGGTGTCGAGGAAGTTTTGATGTGGAAGAGAAAGTCGGGAGAGACAGACATACAAAGAAGACCTAAGGCTTCATCACAGCGGTTGAACCATTTAGATCTTTTAGGTTCATCATCAGGTTCTATCTCTAACCCCATGGTAACATGGTATAACCCTTTACTTCACAAAACTAATATGATTTTAGATCTCCATTTGAAGAAATTAAAAGGTGTGAGCACCGGTACTTTAGAGATATCCATAATGAAGAGATAGAACCAACGAAGGTAGAAGGAAGGAGAGAGAAAGGAAACAACCACCCCAGAATAATATTACACCCCCCGAGTTTGGCACTTTAGTTTAGTGTGTTGATTACAATCAGATGATACTATGCGTTGAGAACTAGTCTGTCACTCACCTTGCAATTAACGTAATAATGCGCAAGAGTGGAGACAACAATCAAGGTTCATTGGGCAATAACAGTTTGACACCATAAGCAAGCACAAGAACAAGGGAAAAAAGAAGGGGAAGAGAAGGCCTTGTGAGAAATGGCGTCTCACGTCGCACGAAAAAAACCCCTTTACCGTAAGACTGTGGTGGATGCACTCACAAGTCCACAAGAAATAAAAGGGATAGTACAATGCTCAAGATGATTCAAAATGAGCCGAAACCAAGCAATATAATGACACCCCCTAGAATGTGGCACTTTATAAAGTAGTGTATTTATAAAAATAATAATCCCATCATGTAGTGTGTGAAAAAACATGTAACTTTGACTAAAGAAGTGCTCAAAATGAGCAACGAGTCAAAAGTTATATAAAAAAAATGATTCCCACAACTGATGGAAAAAGCCAATAAGCCTTGCAAATAGATTAAAAAAGCTGCCCTAAGCACATGAAAAGGGTGTCATATGAGTTCTCATTGGAAATGGTATAAAATTTTAGATAGGGTTTGTTTTTATTGTGAGGGAGGATTAGCTTGCTGCCAACCTTGGACCTCACCCTCCGTCTTGAACACTCGAAGGAAGGACAATAAAACAACCAAAAGACCCCAAAATAATTTTCAATGCCAATGAAATGTTTTTTTTTCCTTAAAAAAATGGTTGTGACTTGAGGGGTGCCAATACACTAAGTTGCTCGGGGGTGGCTCGATGCACGGAGCGAGGAGATCCAGAGTGAGCCGAGACTTGGTGATGATCTCGCCGCAGTTGTGTTGCGGAGTTAGGTAAAGGTATTGCAGTTGAGTTGTTGGTAAACCACCATGTGGAAATGTATATCCCCAACTAAATCCATGTGATGACCATAACTACCATTTCAAGATTTTGTAATAGTTGGAGCTACAGAATGAGCTAGCCATTACCACATCCCAAGTGAACAGTCATGCAAAGCTAGACGTGTTGACAATTCATGTGCCAAGGGATTATCCTTTCATACAACAGAGTAATGGCGTGTGCTGACCACATATGAAATGGTCATGTGACCAAAATCAAGGAAAAATGGGAAATGGAAGCATAAATGGTACTCAACACAGGGAAAAAGATATGAAGTCTCGCACTAAGTTAAACCACGAGAATAAGGAAAGGTCGAGTGCAAGCTCCAGGTAAATGCTCAGTGAGATGGGAGCTTCCAATGGTGCATGAGTCAACCAAACAATGAGCTTGCAAGGTGAGACTCAAACTATAGACCAATGCAAACAAGCCTGTAATGAGAAAAGTAGAGATCGAACATGTCTACAACAAGGATTTATCCCAACGAGAAAGATTACCACAAACAATGAAAAAAAGGATCCTCCAAACCAGATATCAGGGTAGAACTATGGTAAGTCCAAATACATTCACCAGAGGAAGAACTCGAGCTTCCAAGGAAACAAAAAATGGTGTAGGTTTGACCTAGGAAACAAGGCACGAGTTGATCGTAGTTGATGTGGATGCAGCAGTGCATGAATTACCAACGAGTTGTCTATGAAGCCAATGCAAACTCTAGAGAACTCAATGTAAGGAAAACACCAGATATAAACCGAAGACCAAATACAAGCTCATGAATGCAAGGGTCGATGCAAGGATGAGTTAGTGAGTGTAAGAAACGAGCTATTTGGACAGCTCGGTTCCAGCTCGGTGAGTTGGGGCCAAGTTGGTCCTAGAGAACAAACTTCAACCTTCCAAAAACCAAAAAGACACTCCACCTTTTGACTTACACTTTTGCATGAACCTAAATAGTGCAAAACACCTCAACACAAGGTGAGAAACATGATTCCAAAGTAATAATCAAAAAAACTTGCACGAGGAAATAAGAAGAAACTAGAAGTAATAAGAAAATGATAAACAAAGAGTGCATGTTTTACCAAAACCTCACGCTCTGATACCATGAAAGAGGGATATGCGAGAACCGATATCGAAACAATGCACCATGACAAAGTTACACTCCGATGGTAATGTCATAGCTCCAACACAATAAGAAATATTCAAACAATGGAAAGAATATGCAAATAAGAAAATAGGTCTACTCATACTCATAGATCAAAAAAGGAAGTACAAATAGGGGTGATGTGTAACCCCCATGCCTAAACAAGGAAAGTAACTCCTATGACGCCATTGACACATATGATGTGACTGACGCATATGATGCCACTAAAGGAGGAGTTATAATTCCAAATAAGGAATGTAACTCCTATGATGCACTGACGTAAATGACAATGATAGATTCTATGACAGAATCTGACACTTGTCATTTGATTCTGTAAGACCTATGAATCTCGTAAGGTGAGATGACTCACCATGTGATGTGGATGATAACTAGGAAGGTCACACACACCAACAATAATAAACACACGTATTACAATTCATGGAGGTGGAATTTATAGTGTTTTAGTACAATGTGGAGGTCAAGAACATGGAATTCATTCTCATACATTCCTCCAAGTTTCATTCAAGGATCAATCCTTCTATCAGGAGGAGGAAACCTATCTCCATGAGGAGAAATTGAGAAAGAGGGTGTGTAGACATCATAAGCATGTTTCCACTCACGTGAAATCTTGGGTAGGGAGGTGAATTATGAGATTAAGAAGAGACCATCATGTTCAAAGGTGAAAAATGAGGCTCAATGAGTGAATTTATGATCATCATATCCTGACTCTACCATTTTTTCCAAATATCTTTGAGAAACAAATCAAAATGAGCTAGTCAGGATAGTGAGGCATCTAATACTATCATGTGTGAAGGATCAAGAAGTAACCTATTCTTGTATGAGAGGGA